>OZ025812.1:0-523494 GCA_964019425.1 Flectonema sp. DT1601 | reverse complement strand
ACAGAGTGAGCTAGAAGTTAACTTCCAGAAGAAACAGGAAGAATTATTCCAAAAGCAACAACAGCTTGAGGAAGTACTGACTAACCATCAACAGCAACAACTTGTCAACCAGAAACAACTGGACCATCAACAGCAACAAAACCAGGAACATCTGCATCAACAACAGAAGGCTCTTACTCAGTACGAAGATGAACTCTGTCTGAAGCAACAACAGCAAGAACAGCAACTTAGCCATCAAGTCAAAAAGCAGCAGGAAATCCAACAGCAGCAGCAACAGCAACTTGATCAACAAGCCCAACAACAGCAGGATAAGCATATACAACAGCAACAACAACTTGAGCATCAAGTCCAACAACAACATCAAAACCAACAACATAGCCAAGAGTTGTTAAACCAACAACAACAAGAACTGCTACAATATAAAGCAGACCTACAACAGAAGCAGGAACAAATACTGATCCAACAACAGCAGCTCGAACAGCAGCACAGCAAGGAGAAGGCTGTCGAGGATGAATCTCTCCGAAGAAGAAGATGCCAACTCGAAGAAGACCAACGCCAACAACAACAAGAACAGTCCAGGATTCAACAGAATCTGCAACTGCAACAGGTTAGCCTGGAGGAAAAACAGCAGCTGCTTCAACATCAACTGAATGTGGAGTTGGAAAAGGGCAAACTGGACCAGCAGCAACAACAACAGAGACGGGAAGAAATCAAAAAGCAGGAAGATGACCTTGAGCATCAACGACTCCAACTACAACGCCAGCAGGAGGACGAGATGGAGAAGGGTAGGAAGGAACTCCAGTGTCTCAGGAACAAGCTAGACATGGAGTTCGAACAACAGAAGCTGCGTAGCCATCAACTCCAACAACAACAAGAAAAGGAGAAGGAACAAGGGAGGAAGGAACTGCTCCAACTTCAACGGGAGCTTGGAAAGGAGTTCGAACAACAGCAACAAGAAGACCAGAAGTCAAAGCTAGATCTGGAACTTCAAGAAGGAAAACTGCGACAACAGCAACAGAAGCTCCAACTCCAACAAAGCAGCCTCCGTCAGCAAACGCATGCAGTAAGCCAACCTCCGGTCTACTACATGCAGCACCAGCCTTATGCACCGATGCATCAAAGGCAACCGTACCCGCCGGTACTTCCGCAACAACAGGGAATTGAACAACTCCGACTGGAGCTCCAGAAAGAGAGAGAAGAGAAGGGTGAGCTGAGGAAGTTGCTCATGGAACTCCAGACTCAGCTGAAAGAACTGAGACAGGAGTTGGCCTCATCGAGAGCGCAGAGAAGCGAAGAAGTGAATGAGGTCGTAGTAGCCCCGAGCCAACCACCACTGGGAATTGCCAACTTAGTGAACGGTCTGACTTACTCTCGCTCCTACGGCCTCACCACTGATGAGTCAAAGGTTAGATCAGCTGTACAGAGGAACTGCACATCCGAGTGGGAATCACTGGAAAAGAAAGCGACGCAGTCGATGAAAGCTGTTGAAAAAGCCAGACGTCTCTGGGAGAAAACCAACAAGAAGGAGAGGGAAGTGTTGAACTCCTGGAGCCTGAGGGAAGCTGATTGGAACATTCCGGTCACGAAGTTTGAGGAGGTATCGAAAGGGAATCAAGGAGTAGCCCTTGCGACGCCTTCGGAGGCAAGAGATCTTCTGGGGATGAAGCCGGAGGTTCCTGCATGGAAAACGTGCAGCGTGGTAACGCTGGACCAAGTGAATGGACAAGGAAGAAGGGAACACGTGCTATTATCGAGCAAGGATGGAAACAAGGTACATCGCATCTTCATTCATGACCTGGGTGAGGCTGCTCTACCAAAGGGTAAGCGGGGTATTAAATCGGTGAAGGCAATAGTGACCGCTCCTAAAAGAAGGTGGAAGGATGATAAGTGGCTTGAGTTAGCGAGTAAGCCCGAGCACCTCATCACAAAAGAAATGAAGGACACACCCGGCTTCATGGAAGCGTACAACTTCAGGGTAACGAAGAGTACGGTGTCGGCTGTCATCCGACTGAGGAAATCCGGGGCGGTGGAACTGCTAAGAACTTCCGGCAAAGATGGGAGGTTCTTGTGGATCCAAGACGAAGGGGAGGCTCCGAAGGATACAGTTATTTGGCTTCAGGACGAGTGCTCTTTGAAGGAGGCAGTTGAACACTCTGATTCCTTGGAATCGTTGGGATTAGTCGAAAACCCTAAAGGTTTTGGTATCAGAGTTTCACCGGAGCTGGAAGATGTAACCAGGGAAAAACTGGGAATCCCTGCAAAGCTCCCTGAATTAGAAATCTCGGGAATTCCGTTAGATGTACTTCCCCGTGAAGCGGTTAGTGCTGCTGGCGAAGGATGGGTGGCATGTGAGAGCAACCGTGGATGGAGTAAGGACTGGATACAGATGGATGAGGGTGCGTGCTGAAGTGCCGGATGACGACACGGTATTAATCGACGGTAGGGCATGTACGGTTGAGGTAGTTCAAAGACAAAATCGTAAGAAGCGCCAAGCTGCCAGAGAGGTGGATGTGAAGGAGAAAACTCAGCCAACGTCAACTGCGGAGAGCACACCGGAAAAAGGCCTTACTCCGCCGGAGAAGAGACGTGATCCAACAGAGGGGGAGGCCTCTAATCGTTGCTACTTGCGAGCAGAATTCTTATCCTTTCATGGTAAGGGGAAGGGGAAGAGACTCTGGCGGGAAGCGGGTGTGAAGATTGAGGAGAGGAAAGGAGCCTTGAAGGAAGTAGGTCCTGTAGAGCAGGTTGTGACAAAGAAAACTGTGAAGAAGTCGACAGCTGAACAGGATACGATGGAACGAAGGATGGATCGTTTAGAGATGCTGATGACGAGATTCTTGGAAGGTAAATGACGGCACGTAGATGGAAGGAACTGGGCTGAGACTCGAAGACGTCTCTTGCTGATAGCAGGGGACGTTGAACGAAACCCAGGGCCAAATAGGAGAAAGGATGGTCCCTCTTGCAAACTAAATGTAATCAGTTGGAATTGTCGCACCATCTCGAACAAAATGGAGTTCATTGGACACATCCTGAGTAAGCTTGACCCCGACGTACTTTGCCTTCAGGAGACTTCTTGCAGGATGGCATTGTTTCATTGGAACTACGTTTGCTACAGGAGGGATAGGCCAGGAAGGGGAGGTGGCCTGATCACTTTAATAAAACGAGGAATTCAACATGATTGCTTTGATATCTCCATACCGTCGATGAGAGGAACCGTCGAGTCGATGGGTGTCAGAATTAACGAAGACGTAAGTATTCTCAACATCTACTCCCCACCGAGCTCGAGGATTAATTTTGAACTATTCTCCCTGAAACGTGTTGGCAAGTTCATTCTCGCTGGTGACTTCAACGCACACCATAGGTACTGGTCCAAGAAAACCGACGTAAAAGGCTGTGACCTTCTCAACTGGACAGGGCAAGAGGACCTCCTGATTGCGAACCCGCCAGGTCTAGCGACACTGCCGAGACATGGGACCTCGCCCGATCTGATCCTGCACCACGAGGAGATTCAACTGCTTAACTTTGAGCTGGTAGGTGAAGGAATTGAGCACGGTTCGGATCATACACCACTCTCTGCTACCTTCGATACGCTCTCACCCCTTGAGCCTTCGGGCAACCACGCGACGAAGAGATCGGTCTGGGACTTCAATACAGCTGATTGGTACTCATATGAACATGAACTAGACTACAGGTTTGGAAAGGTAAACAACTCTGCGAGCGTTGGGAGAAGAGCGAGTAACGTTCAACAGAATCGTTCTTGGAGTAGCGAAGAGGTACGTTAGGAGAAGGCTTCGGATCAAAGGGAAGAGAAGAAGAATGTGGAACGCTTCCACCCCAGATACCAAGCGTGCGAAGGGACAATTTATCGCTGAACGGCTAGCAAAAGGTGAAGGCTTTGCATATGCGTTCAAAAAGATAAAGGACCTTGAGACGGATGAAGGACGTGAAATTCACATTCCGGGGTTTGACGAGAACCAACTACCTGTGAAGTTCTTGGAACAATTTGTTAAGACCCCGACAAAACGTAAACTAGGACCTCCGAATACGAAGAGCAGCGACTTCGCCAAAATCGGAGGGAATCTAACAATGACTGAACTGAAGCGAGCCATCAAGAAGGTAAGGCCCGGGAAAGCACCAGGTCCAGATGGAATCCATGGGATAATGTTGAAGAACTTATCGGTGATAGGAATGGATTTCCTCCTGGCGTTATTCAATGAATCGTGGCTAACGTCAAAGGTACCGAGGATCTGGAAGGAGGGTCTTATCAAGCCAGTTTACAAACCAGGTAAGCCAAAAGATAAGATCGCAAGTTTCAGACCGATCACGTTGACCTCGGTGGTGGGTAAAGTACTTGAAAGAGTGATTTATGATAGGTTGATGTATTGGCTTACCCAGAACAATGCCCTGTCGTCTATCCAGGCGGGTTTTAGAAGAGGAAGGAATACGTGTGAGCAGATTTCAATGTTAGTCAACGCTCTTCATGAGGCCAGTGAAAAGAACAAGAGCTCTGTTCTGCTGTCGTTCGACTTCACGGAAGCATTTGATAGAATTAATCATGAGAAACTGATCAAGAAGATGAAGAACATGCGTATTCCCTCCCCGTTCATTGCATGGGTAGTTGACTTCCTGAAGGGCAGGCAGGCAAGGGTGAGTGCGAATGGCAACCTTAGCTCCTACAGAACGGTAACGAGGGGGGTTCCCCAAGGATCGATTATCGGTCCGCTGCTATACCTGATTTATGTTGATGACCTGGCGAAGTTGTTGGAGAAGACTGGCTCAGTTTCGGCTCTTTATGCAGATGACACCGCTTGTGTAGTCTCTGATAAGGACGTTAATTTAACCAATAAGAAAGCGCAATGGATCCTTGGACTTGTGGATAGCTGGTGCAAAACCAATGATATGGCACTGTCCGTCTCTAAGACATGTGGTATGCCTGTGCGCTGCCCAAAGGATATCTACTGGAGACTGGGCTTCCCCAGGACTGCAAAGGATAATTATTACGTTGTAAGCAGGGGAGATCTGGCTAAGATGATCAGACCGAACGAGTTTGGAAGGCCAATTCTGGGTAGTGGAGAAACCATTCTCAAGGTGGATGATACCGAAGTTGCTAATACGAAGGACCTGCTTGCAATTTTCCCTGATGGATCAAGTAAGCTGAGAGTAAGGTTGTTAACCGCAGTACTGATGCCGATGGTAGACAGCGTTAAATACCTGGGGGTGCACATTGATGGTGATTTATCTTATGGAACACAGGTCGGAAAGATGCTGGATGAGACCAGGAAGGGTCTTGCACTCCTGGGGAAACTAGAACAGTATGATTTTGATTTTAAGACGCTGTGCATGGTCAAGAACCTGTACATACTTTCAAGGCTGTCATATGGGCTGGAGAGCTTCGGTCCTTTCCTATCTGAGGGTCAGATTGATCTTGTGGACTTGAATCTGAAGAAGATTGCGAGAAGGATAACGGGTTGCAGCATCTACACCAGGTCTCTCCCACTGCTCTTGGAGGCGAACATGCTCCCGATGAAGTTGATAATAGAAAAACAGGCCAGAACTGCTCTGTTTAGGTATCGATCGCTGAAGTGGGTACGTTCGACGAACCGAATAGCGAAGGGATTCTGGAGTTCTAAGTTGCCGCAGGAAGATTGTAACATCGCCCTCCAAGGAATAGTTCAACCTGACAGCATCGAACCCTGGGCGGATGTACCAAATCTAGAGATATCCTGTGGGTATGGTCATAACAAGACCGGTGATGCAGATGTGGACAGGAACAAATTTGAGGAATACTGCAGGGACCTAGTCCCTTGCAACTCGGCTATATATGTGGACGGCTCACATGATCCTGTTAACTACACTGCGGGTGCGGCAGCAGTACAGGTCTCACCAACTGAGAGAACGATGTCGTCAAGACTTGTAGCTACTGAAAGCAGCTACAAGGCTGAACAAGTAACACTCAAACTGCTGATGAGAGAAATTGGCAAAGCTGACTCGATCTTGGGTCCCAGGTCAGGTATTACCAGAATCTTCAGTGACTCGAAATCCAACCTGGAGGAACTAAATGGAGGGATTGTTGCCCAGAGGAAGTTGAACTCTCTGTTAATACTGGAAAGCATTAGGGATCTGAAGACACAGGTGCATCTCCAGTTTATCCCGGCCCGTGTGGGGATTGAACCACACGATAAGGCTGATAAGCGGGCCAAAGAAGTCTCGAAGGATGCCGAAAGTAAACCGGTCTCAACGACCATGGATTTCTTCGCCCACAAATCAAGGGTAGCGAGGGAGTCTCACAGGAAGTTGATAGGAAAGATGATGGAAGCCTCCGAGAAGGCAAAGCCTCCAATGAAACGGGTGATGCTCAGACAGTATCTGGAGGCGACCGGAGGATTGAGAACTGCTAGATATCCGAAAGACATGCTGAGAGCTTCGGAAGTAAGAATTGCACAATTCAGAACGGGTTCACACCCCTTGCTGAGAGACAAAGGCGTACAACTGAAGTGCCCTTTTTGTAGACGGACGGACTCATCACCTAGACACTTGATGTTTAACTGCATGAACTCTGCTCTGGTACGCATCAGAAATGGAACAATTGGATCTGTCATGGAAGAAGCGAAGATTTCAAAGAAGGAACACAGCCTGCTATTTATGTTCGCTACGAGGAACTTACATTCCCTCGCTGGCTTCATATGGCATTTAGAACAATGGACGGCAACAAGCTGTTATCAGAAGTTACTATCTTTTTAGTATATCATACTCATACATCACTCCTAATTCATCTCCTAATAACTCTCTGAGGACATCCGTAGAGCTTCATAGCTCGCAGGTAACCCAGTGGTCTTTGGCCACCGTCTCCGTATTGATCATTCGCTTTGTACTTACAGTGTCGTGAGCTTCCTATCCGGGGAAGTCCTCCAACGGACTCACAACAGTTGCACTCGTTGTTGCTTATTTAATTAGTTAAAAAATAAGAAGAGCGAGTATGCTCAGAAAGAATAAAAACAAAGTAGAAAGACAGGGGGGATGTGACTAAAAAAAAATAAATAAATAAATAAAAAAGATTTTCACTTCATCCTATTTAATGTTACGAAGATCAGATAACTTCCGGAAATGCTGCCCGGTGTAGATCCGATAAACGATGACGGCTCATGCCGGTTCGTGGTGCACACAGGGTTCCGCAGGTGGACAAGCTGCTTGATGAGACGAGGAAGGGTCTTGCTCTGGGCCTTTCTTGACAGATGAATTGAACAGCTCAAACCTATTGACCTGAATCTGAGGAAGGTTGCCAGAAAGATCACCGGCTGTGGGAGGCGAACATACTTCCGATGAGAAGCAAGCCAGGATAGCTTTATTATCACCAGGTTACCCGAGCCAAAATCTCAGAGAGTTATTAGGAGTGATGTTTATATTTCTAAAACCGCCAGTCGCGTTTTCCTCCTTTATTGTTTTATTGTCGCAAAACTTTCTTATACTTGGTTTACTAGATCTACACGCTCGAAAGTGTAAATTGTCGTGGAGCAGTGGTATTATAATTCTCACACAGCTATCCTTCAAAATGACCGATGTCTCTCGTCTACAATCTGTCCTAGATGAGTTTGAAATAACAATTGCTGATGCGAACGACTTAGTTGCCCTTGAGGGATACGACATCGTGTTTATAGCCGACGATAGCGGGTCGATGTCACTCTCTTCACTTCCCGACAGCGAAATCGTGCAAGGCCGTCCAAATCCCTCGAGATGGGACGAACTGAAAAAAACGATCGACACAATAATAGAACTCGCCTGCTGCTTTGACGAAGACGGGGTGGACATTTATTACTTGAATAGGAATGCTGTGAAGGGAGTGAAGTCCCGAACAGATCCTCGTTTTTTGGCCTCCATGAAAAAAGGTCCATATGGCCGTACACCTCTTGAAGAAAGACTGATCGAAGTAATAAAGGCCAACAAGGATACCGAAAAACAGGTACTTTTGTTAATTGCAACCGATGGAATTCCAAGTGGGGGGATTCAAAGCTTTGAGAGAACGCTTAGGTTGATTATTCAAGCAGACAAACGGTTTCGTTTTCAGTTTCTTGCGTGCACTGGAAATGATGAAGATATTGGTTGGCTTGAAGATATTGACGAAGAGTTTGAAGAGGTAGATTGTACCGACGATTTCATAACAGAAAGACTTCAAGTGCTAAACACTGGTAAGACTACTCGTTTCACTAGATCAGACTGGGTTATGAAAGCTTTATTAGGTCCCGTTTCAAAAAAGTTTGATGACTGGGACGAACCAATCCCCTCTCTTATTGTCCAGATGGATAAATATTCGACAGGTCTCACAAAGGGGTTCTTCACTAATTGGAAAAACCGCAGCATTGAATTAGACATCGATGGTGTCTATTGGTACAAAAATAGAAACTCAGAAGACTTACTCGGTTGCTTTGAATATGCCGATTACCCTCTGGGACACTTTACTGTTATAGATGATGCAGGAAATAATGGAACCCACCCTGCTGCATTGCAAGATCCAAAGGCACCTCGTCAATTCTTTGCAGCGTTAAGAGTTGGTACCGAGAGTATGCTTGTTTTACGAAGCAATTCTCAAGAAAGTATAAAGCAATGCTGCGACTACATGAAGAGAGGAATTCAATTGAGAAGTACTCTCGCTGCGCATGGAATTCAATAGCGATTTACGATTTTAAAACCGCTTCTTGTCCTTCTTGATATATCCCAAAAAGGGGGTGTAAAAACACAAATGCTGTTATAACTTATCCTTTTTTTTTTTTTTTTTTATTCCTTTTTTCTCGTTTTTTTATTTGAGTAGTTTTGATACATCAATTCTTGTCCTTCTGGTGCACAACATAGTAAGGCTGCCGTGGATCTTTAATACACTTTAGCACACTCAGATTGGCACTTTTCTTGTTTAGGGTTTAGGACAGACCGGTTTGGATGATTCTGCAAATGACCTAAATTTATTTTTATTACTTTTTAGTTGTTTCGCCTGTTCTCCATTCTTGTTGTTTTCGCCAGGGATTAGGCGTTCTAACATGTACATATCCCCCTAACCCTGTTGTCCTATCTACAAAGAAATACTGTTTTAGCTCCAAGCTCAGATTATTTCTGGTTACATTTCGTTTTTACCGGCCTTCGTCAGTATCAGCGAACGTGTATTTCTTGTTTTAATCAGTCACCTTTCTTTCCTGATGCCTACAGCTGCTTTGCTGGAAGTGCAGCTTACAGAAATGATACAGACGAGTGCGTTTTGTCTGAAAAAATTCATAGCTGTATTCTTGTTTATAAAAAAGCAGTGGGGCTCTCTAGTTTCCTTTTAGTGATTGCACTGAGAAAACGATAGCGTTTATTCATCGGATGGGGTTGATGTTTATTTTTACTCTCAGGTCCTATTGACAGCTGCGATGGTTCGTTATGCGTAATTTAAGTCTGCTGGTATATTTAACTATAATTCCAAAAAAAAGGTGAAACCCTCTCCCCTCTCATGTATTTATGGAGTAGGGTAGTATTGATTTCCCTGCTGATATTTCAATGCGAAGCATATTCAGCGCTTTGGGAATGGTGGGATGGTACTGCACAATGCAACGGAAAATCAAAAGACATGCAATGGCATCCACTATGGGTTGATAGTTGTATCACTAGTAGGGGATTAGCTAACGATGATCCAATAAAGAGAACTATGGACTATTACAGTGCTGCTTCTGCTTCTATTTCTTGTGATTCTGATGGAAAGACAACTCTTGAATTCTTCGAACCGTTCCTCATTAACGGTGTATTGCAAGAGAAGGTGTGCGATGCTCAAGTTGCAGTTGGTCACATAATAACCATAGGTGACGAAACTTGCGGGAAAATAGTTGAGGCCGCAAACGTTACCATCACAGCAGGAAGCCTGCCCAACACCGTGAAGCAGATTTTTAGTAAAACAAAGTTTCGCTGCACTCCTTGTAATTGGGTGTTCCCTAACGAAGATCCTCCACCATATGCCATCCTTGCTTCTGGAATTCTGGTGTTCTTATTTATTTGTCTATTTGTCAACGTCTTCCTTAAGAGTAAACTAGACTTATTAATTAGAGATAGGCACATCTGGTTCCCGACATTCTTCGTTCCACCGCAAGTACCTCAGGGAGGGAAGTTAATAGAACCTGGGACAACTGTTTGGCTAACTGTACCAGAAGGGTCGTTCCAAGATGGCAATCGAAAAACTGAAAGCCACGTTTCGTTAAAAGAGAAAACTGAACTTCCCACAAGTGAGGAAGTACTGTTTGGTCTTTATGATATCGCTAAAGCTTTAAATGACGACCCGGAATCATATTCTCCAAGTGATGTTCACGGTTCCTTCAGACGAGCTTCCAAAGCTCAGAATCTCTCATTTGCTCAAAGCTGGGACCACGAAAAGAATAGTGAAGTATTGAGTAAGTATGGACGGCATTCTTTCACAAAGAGACAGTCGTGCGCTTCAGCAGCGGAACCAGCTCTAGCAGAGCCCTTACTCCTGGGGGGTGGATCACCAGATCGCAGCAACGGTTCTCTTCCAACAGTAGCGTCTGGTAGGGGAGTCGATCAAATGTTTTCTTCTACGAAATCTCTTAAATATAGAGATCTACAAGATTCTCCCACTGACCAGTGTGATACTGCTGAGAGCAGTTTCGTTGGATCACCAAACTCACCACAAAGAAATCAACCCAGAACTCTTACACGAGGTAACTTCGATACTGTTGACGAAGTATTAGATGGCAGTATGAACGAGGGATATCGCAAGAGATCCATCGCTGGAACTCCGAGGGAGAGGAAAAGGCAGTCAGCGGCCTTAACTGGTGAGTTGTCGAGTCCAATAACTCCAGCGATTGCATCACCGAATTGGAAGAAAAAGAGAGCTTCTGTAGTTCCAACAAGTGAGTTCCCTCGTGGATCAATTCACAGATTTAGTGACGCCATGAGTGAGATGTCTTCACCGAGTTCGCCATCAAGACGGCAGTCTTTTCCCAGACGAAAACCTTCTGCAGCAGTGAGTGAAGTACCACTCGCTAACAGCTGGAATGCCAAACGACGTCAATCTGTTGACACACGAGCACTGGAATCCTACACTTTGGGAGATGCGGCGCCCGAAGTTGCTGCAGAGAATGATGACCTTTCGAACAATCGGAGAAAATCAAAACCTGACATCTTCTCAGATGATGGAGTAATTGCACTTCAAGAAGTGACTTCAGATAGTGATTCTGATGTAATTGAATCTTATCAAGTTCATGGTACAGTAGATAGTGATGATCATATTGTTATCAATTTAGTTTCCAATACTGCGGATGATGTTGTTAACGATTACGTATCCCATGCAGCCCCAAAAGGATCCAAACAGCCTGCTGAATTGCTGATGCCCGAACTGTCCGACCTGTCCAGAGAGTCTCCCGCCATCCTCAGTCCGATGTCTGAAAATGGTACCTTTCAAAATCCTTTGAAAGAGAACAAATCGTACATCACTCCAATTATGTCCTGCGTAGTTTGTGGTAAGCGAGAATCGAGTAACAATCCATTAGTAAAAAGAGACCAGGGATACAAATGTAAGGGAGAGAGGGGAAATACTTGCATTGGAAAAAGACCAAATCAAAGGTTACTATTTGAAGGTGAAGTACAGGAAATTGACTCAGCTGACGTAATTAGCGCAGCTGTGCAAGGACAGTTAGGAAGTCATGGACCAGTGAGGAAACTTCGATGGAGAGATCGTGAAAAAGAAGCACTTGTGCAGTTCAGTTCACCCACAGCATGGCTTCCTGCCAGCGCCGTAATCTCTTTAGACAAATCGAACATTTCTAAGATATCAGAATTAGAAACAAAAAATCCACAATTAGTTTCTGGGAGTTACATCTCAAAAGAGAAGGTGGCTACTTGGCAATATCTTGCAACTGAATTCCCGTATCGACTGACTGCGACTGATGCCAGTGGAACCTGGGTAGCTATTAAAATAGAGTCAGATATATGTGTTTGGGTATCTACTAGATGTTTAACAAAGATTGGTGACTTTTATGGAAATTACGGAAGGGTGGGAGAGCTGGAAGCAATGAGAGTAGCAGCGTTCACACACTGGCAAGAATGGTGGAGAGACTTTGCTCAATGTGTTGGAAAGATCCAGGAAATAAAACAGATTCAAAAGAAAACAGAAGTACGGTATATGGTTACCATTCAATTTAGTGAATCAGGTCATAATATAAGTTTACCTGCTGAAACTTTCACTCATGCTACCGAAGAAGAATACGAAAAAGAATACCTTCTTGTACCTCAACCCGTTCCAATTAGAACTATGTCAGCGGTTTTTGTAGTGCATCCGCTCCTTTTAGCAGGCAAGTCTCTTTTCTTAATTGGGTACTTTATTTATATTGTTAGTAGTACGAGATCTCATAATGAGAATCCGTGGAGTCATTATCAAGAAATTTATTTTAAATTATTTAATAGTGGCTATCCGACACTGATGGCTGATTTTGGAGCTGTTTTTATGTATCGATTTACTCATCAGGACGTGTCACTTGGTATTACTTTAAGGACATTAGGGAAACCAGTAGTAGCCACTCTTGTAATAGCTATAGCGTTGTCATTTCCTGGTGTGGTTACTCACGTAATTCCTATGCTTTTGGCGTATTGTTGGTTGTGGGTGCCGGTCGTTGCCGCTGTTGTTGTTTTGATTAAATTAGCGCACAAATTTGAACCCATCCCCCCATCCATCTCTGCTGATAAGATTTATGATGTTGCTTATTATCTTGAGAATCATAGAGGATTTATGATAAAGTCAGCGATATTTCATCTGTTCTATCGTTTTTGGATTGAATTACTCGGAGTTATCATTCTTCAGACAAATTACAACTACGGAGTACTTCTCTATAACGGTTTCACCCCTTATATTAATATTATATTACAAGAATACAATCTGAGATCTATTGCTTGCATTATCAAAGAAGCAGCGAAAATGATTACGCTGATGTGGTGAGATATCCTCTCTAAGTTTCCCTTCCGTCCCCACGGCAGCTTTTCAATATTCTATTTCTATTTATATGTTTCGATATATTCACTAGACTCTTATCTCGTTTAGCCTGTGCAGCGATATTGAATTTGAAACAACTTCACTGCTAAGCTGATGAATGCAGCTTTTCCGGCCACACTTCATTGTTGTTATCCGAGTTTTTGTTATCAGGCGATGAGCTGTTTTTAGCTACACGAGTTTGGGAGTATTTTTAGTCCCTATAACGGTTTTGCTTACTGTGACTACACTAATACTTTGACATGGAAGGTCGTTTATCTAGCAATAGCATTTTTTAAAAGATGAAAACTACCTGCCATCCTACGATTTTTTTTTATATATCACAGAGGCTTGATCTTCTTATAAGCTGTTTTTATTTAAATTCATTTTTTTTTTTTTTTTTTTTTTTTTTTTTTTTTACAGACGCCTAGTCTTCGTGGTTCAAACTGGCTGGTGCATCAGTTGCTTTACATTTCGCGCATTGCAACTTGTCGTCCTTTTTTTGTTATGTTTGTTTGGTTTTTTTTTTTTCTTTCCACTTCCTTTTTTTTTTCTCTCTTGTTTGTTTCAAAGGTTTTCTTTTACTTGAAAAAGAACAAAACAAAAAAAATACCTCGCGTTTCCCCATATACATATCTATTCAAGGCTGTATTTTAAAGCCGGGGTAACCTTTGGGATCGCTTGTGATATTATATAAGGACAGGCATGTCGTTGCTTTTTTTTTTCTTTTTCTATGTTCTTCGTTCTTCTTTCCTTGACTTAATTTTATATAATATTATGAATAATTCGCTACTGAGTTGTAGGTTTCGATTATATTATTCCCTTTTTTTTTTTTTTTTTGATCCATATAAATATGTTACGTTCCTTTTATTAATATCTTTTTTTTTTTTTTTTTTTTTTTTTTGCGTTTAAAATTCTGACAAGAAATAGCTACATGAAGACGTAATCTTCTGCAAAGGCAGCTTGTTGGTTCGGTCACGCTGTGGTTCCTTCCAGAATGATGTTGGGAACTTATAGTTGCCAGCCAGGTAGTCTTTTTGGTTCTTCGAGAGCGATACGTTCATAGTCCAATGCAACAACAATGATCTTCTATCGGTGTGGTCATTCTGTTCCGATCACATTTATGTAAAAAGGTTTTCTGACTTCATGATATAAACATCCATAACTGTAGGTAGTGAAAAATATCAGTCAGTGATTTTGAAGCAGTCTATGGATGTGTTTATACACATTTGCAGACACATTCAATAAACCTCAATAAGCAACAACCTAATCCTGACCCACGACTGTCGGAAGGTAAGAAGTGATGTGATCACACTGACGGAGGATAATTATTCGATTATTGTACCATTTAAAACCCTAGTCACTTACATAAGTAAGCAGACCTCAATGAGCCCAACCCTTTAAAACAGTATCAAACAACAACAACAACAACTCACGATAGTGAGGAGAGACTAGATTCCATTTTTTTTTTTTTTTTTTTTTTTTTCAATTACGTCAATCAACTTAAGGTTCTACTACAAATAGAGAGAGACTCGGAAAACGCTTTTCTGCGAAGAGTTGCTGATGTAGTTTTATTTTTCTCTTGAAGTATAGCAAACCAATCAATGTCTTGTCATAAAGGTTCCAGGGGGGTAATTGAACACCACAACTGAAATTGTAATTCACGAACATAACCAAAATATATGACTTGATCGCCCTGATCACAATCCCTCGGAATTTTATGTATTTAGGCAGTACAATTATCTCTTCAAGACACTTCAATTACTGATTAGAGCATTGCTTTTTATCTTTTTTTTTTTTTTTTTTTGTCGTTCTTTTTTTTTTTTTAAAGTGAGAGATTTCGTTTTAATTATCTGTTTATTGTAGGAAGACAACTAATTTGTATCAAGATTACAAAAAGTCTCGGAAAGATGACTTTCGTCACCTTCTCCCTCTGGTTAATTCTTTTGTTTGAAATTACCAAGCAGCATTAGTTGTTGTTTTTTGCTGGCGACAGTCATTCACATTTGACCACTCGTAAGAAACACTTTGCTATTCACTTTAATGTGTATCGCGAGTTTTCGCTCATTTGAGAGCAACAAAAATTACTCTTTCCTCATTTCGTCCTACCTCCACCTTATAAATTGGTGTGTTGAAATGTCTCTTTGGAAGTGTTTTTATATTAAAAACATCACAAAAAAAAAAAAAAAAATAAATAAATAAACTAATCTATGATATCGTTTATAAGAAATAAATTCCATTTCTGACTATTTGACTTCCCATGTAAAAAAAAAATAAAGGTTTGACCTTTTTTTTTTTTTTTTTTTTTATCTAAAACACATATTTTCCTTTACTGCATTATTTAGTTATTTATTGGAGAAGGAATTATTTCTTTCGTGAGGAAAGTTTCACGGGAAAAATCCACAACTTTTTTTTTTTTTTTTTTTCTTTTTTTCCCGGCATAATAACTAATGTTTATTTTTAATTAACTCTGTTACAATACAGACGTTCATTTCTTGATAATATATATTCAAACATTCCCCTCAAGCCTAAAAATTCACGAGAATATTTCCTCACGAGAATTGTTCCTTTTTACGGTAACTAATAAAGAAAAAATAGTCCCTGCGGAATGCTTTTTTTATTTCTCACGCGGGGTGGTGGGTTTAGGTAGTCATTTGTTTCAGGTTATTTTACGTCTCTTATCGTCTGTGAGAGTCTCATGGTTGCTGGTAGCGATATAACTGTTACCCTTAAAAAAATTAATTTTGCATTTTGTGTTATTATGATGACGAACTCGTATTCTAACTCCCTTCCTTTACTAAGAATTAATGAATGTTGATGTGACATATCGTATGCTAATTGATTGCTCGACCTGTGTGTATAGCCAGTGTCGTTTCTAACTAACTCGTTTCGTATTCTAACTCGTTTCACTACGGACTGTGTTAAATGGTAAACGAAATAAGCATGTTGACGTGGTCGCTTTGCTTATACGAATTTTTGATTAATACTAACTCGTTTCGAAGAAACTTACTGGGAATTTTTACCAGTTTTTTTCTTTTTTATTCTTGCGTTTCTAAGCGAGGGAGTAAGGATCTGACTTAACATGGCGGGGTTTTTTTTTTACCAATGCCGTACTCTTTGTTTTTTAATTCTATTTTGTCTTTCTTGCGGAGTTGTCAATTTCGTAGTATGATTGATCGCTACTATAAATGGGATTTACTCTTTTTTTTTTTTTTTTTTTCTTATATATCGATTTTATATTATGGGATTCTGTCTCATTGCTTGAAATGCTCTGAATTGAACGAGTACGTGTTGTACTTTATTCATTGAAAGGAAATACTTAAGAGAATTTAATATCAGCTGTTGTTTGCTTTTGGTTTTTATGAACAACAGTGAGCAGAAGTGTTCGTAAACTTACCGTACTATTACAGCTTATGTACGATTAGCTTCACTTATATACGTTTGTATATTAGATGGCTTTGCTATCAAGTAGTTTTATATGTATTATGTATCCGTTTATCTCAATGAAAAACGGAATTGATGTAAAGACTCTTCGTCTTACATCGGTTCTTCAGCGACTGTCGAGGAACAGTATTCCAGTTGCCTTCACTTTTTTGGCTCTGTTCTGTACTCCAAGGTTTTGCTCACCTTTTTTTTTTTTTTTTTTCATCTCGAAGACATGTTTTACGAGCGAAAGAGAATTGTGGCAGCGTAACGTTAACACCCTTACTTTATAGGCTGCGCACAAACAATATTGTGATCAAGATAAGCCTGTTGATATACTTATCTTGGAGAACGATAATAATACTTTATTTGATACCTTTTTTTTTCAACTTTTTTTAAATCACCATATTGCTTGGTATAGATTAATTCGACAAACATGCAATTGAACGTACTGTCAAGTGAGTCAAATGAATCATCAACAACCAGCATTGCATAATATCAATTACCCTTTATTATGTCTAACAGTTTATCCAAATGATTACATGTTCTAGTTTCTGGATACTAGCCCGATCAGAGGAGGACTGGCCTTGTGGTTTAATCCAATTTGCTGACAATGCAACGACGCCATGCGCTAAGTTAGAATATGTTGCGGTACACGGTATAGAGACAACTATAATGAAAGTTGGTAAGGCACTGCCAAATCATAATTTATCACATGTTCAAATAAATACTGTTGGAATTAGTAATCTTGGACTTCACAAGGAAAAATTCGTTCACTTCCCAATAGTAGTTACTCCCGTCGAAGAATCGAATATTGGTGAAGTGGTTAGTATTAGCGTACGGTCAGCTGAAGACGTATTGAAGTCAATGAAAAGGCTAGAAGTTCTGATAGCCAGAAAAGATAGAGTAGGCATGAGAAAACATAAAATAGTTGACCTTCAGACGATACCTCCAGAGGCTCCCTATGCGAGAATGACACGGGAAACGAAAATCTCAATTACGGAAATGAATAACAATGTGCCTGTCTACCAACAACCTGCTATCACCACAAACGACTCCCAGTTAAGGAAATCACCAAAAGGATTACTCGATTCTAGTTCACTTGATCCAATCAGGATACAATATAGAAAGGTTGCTATTTTTATTTTGTTCTATGGTCCGAGGCTTAATTACACTGACGAAGCTAAAACTTGGTGGAATACAGAGATAGACAGAATAACAAATTCTAAAGGAAAATTGAATAAAAATTGGAAGGCACTTCAAAACCCTGTTGGTAGTGAGCTCAAACAGTTAATTGACGAGCTATCTGGAGATGAGGTAGATATAGAAAACCTGATTTGATTATAACATACGCAGCGAATAGATAACTTGAGGCGATCGGCAGGGTGGAGGTGTTCACGATTTTTCACTTTGCTACACGAAAATTCACGATTTTCCACGATTTTTCACTTAATTTTTTGCTGCTTTCTGGTAGTGATATCCCGTGAAAATGTGTGAAAATGTGTGAATTCTGGTGAAAAAAGTGAGTGATATCCAGATGGTACCGTTGGTGCTGGTGTGCTGTGCGATGTCGAACCTGTTCAGTTTGCCATACATGTCACTTTGACAACTAAATGGGCATCGCTTGTGCCCAGTGACCCATCACCCTTCCTGACCATCGCTTGTGGTGAGGTCCGGACTTTGGACCGGCGCATCGCGTGTGCGGTGGGTTTAATCACTGAGGGGCTCATTCTCGTTCAGACTGTTCTGTTCTGTGGTGTCTTTCCATTACTCCTCCCACCTCTGCCAGGAGACAGCCTGACAACCCATATTGATATTGCTTGAGAGACAATGAGGGGTAATTCATTGGAGATGCCCCTCCTTCTCCCGCAACTCCTCTTCTTTTTTTTGATGCTGTCGGAGCATCTGTGCTACAACAGGGTTGTAGCTACGCCCCCCGACTTTCGCAGTGTCGTTGTTGGTCATTTTTCGAAATTACTGTAAGGTTCAAATAATGTTTTTAGAATAGTTCAGCAACCCATGAAACTGTAACAAGAGCTGGATTAAAGAGAACTTTAGTATTAACAACGGAGCATCATTGCAAGAACTTTGAAGAATGTGGTTGAGCTACTCAACAATCAGAAGCAATCGCGATGTTTTCGCAACATCGACATCGTCTCTCAGACTCGAGTCATATATTTGGACCTGTACTTTGCTAAGTGGATTAGTGAGCTTCAGAACAGTGAACGATATGACATGAAGACTGGCAATGATACTTACCTAGGTAGACCTTGATAATTCTCCCCACGAGCCGATGACAACTACGAAGCAATGCAGTTCGGGCCCCCCCTGAGTAGTTTTTTTTACCAAGACACAAATCTCAATATCAAAATTCACGAAAATTCACGATTTTTCACCATGTTTTTGGCAGTGAATTTCCGTGACAGGTAGTGACAACTCGTGACAAACCGTGAAGGATCGTGAAAATTCGTGAAACCTCCACCCCTGCCGATCGCCTCATAATAACACAGAATATTACTGTTATAACCTGTCGTTGTTATACCTATCTCTCATAAGGTATTCCATGTTACTAATAACGTTGAATCCTGTTTTAGAAAGAGTTCAACAAATGATGTCGTTGTACCATTTTAGATAAAATCATTACAGCTTCAATGTATTTGATTAATATTATATTATTGTGACGTGTGGTATTGTTAATTTGTTTTTATTATTTCTCAAACCCCCTGACAGCTTACTAATAACTTCCCAGCACTTCAAAATGTTGTCACCAACCGGAAGCTTCTCATCGGGAACTGGAACCAGCTACTCTGGAATCCAACTTGTTCAGCCAGGCACTCCCGCAGGTCAGATGTTGGTTATGCCAAGTCCAGCTAGTCCTGCTTTGCAGTACCCGGGTACTCCAGTCTTTATGCAGCAGCAACAGGGAAGCGTGTTTCTCGTACCTGCGCATACGCAGCAACAAACAGAGCCGCAGCACATGACGCAGATGGCTCCGCAACAGCTTGTTATGCAGCAGTTGGTTCTCCCACAGCACATCAGGCAAATGGAACCAACTTTTGAGCATCCAGCGATTCTCTCCCCAGGACAGTACTCCGCAACAACTATTGCGAGTGAGGAAGGTGTAGATGTCCCACCGCAGCTTCTCGAAGAGAGTGAAGTAGCTGACGATAGTTCTACTGCACCTCTCCGTGTGTCGGGAAGAACTAAAATATCTGCTCTTGCGGGAGCTATCGCAAAGAGACTTCGTTTGAAACTATTTGTTGCTGTAGAGGCAATGGGTGCTGAGTCGGTTGCTACGACTACAATCGCCCTCGCACTGGCAAAATCATTCATCAGTCCGGCGAACCTGACGCTGTTGGTTCAAATTGAATCAATTTCTGCTCCTCCGAGAGAACCTACTTCGCCGAAGGAAAACGACCACCCAGGACTTCGATTTGTTGCAAGAGCTTGGAAGCACAGGGAAAGCCCAGCTCCTGATACCAACAACTTTGATTTAGTTTTGAGGATACCTGAGGATTCAGCAGTAGCGAAGGTTGCTGGATCGATCGCTAAGCTAATGAGAGGACCAGGAGTGTTGGGTAAAACAGTCGGATTACGTCCATCACCAGGAGCAGCTTCATTAAACATCACTTCAAAGACAATTGCCCTCTCCAGAGCAATGTTGAATGGAGACGGGTTTGATATCTACTGCAGACCTTGTTTTGAGAATGATGTTCAGAAATCCTTAAATCAGGACACCGAAGTCTCAATCGCTTTATATTTAACAAGGAAGAATGACTACCAGTAGTCTTCCCATCCAACCCACAACTGATGATAAAAAGGTTGTATTTAATTAACTTATCTTATTCCAACTTACTTCCCCAATTCAAAAAAAACGATACCATCTAAAGTGCTATTTTCTTTGAGCACTTGGCTTGCCTTTGTCTGATGTGCATGGCAATTTTAATAAAATAATAATTGTTGTAATCTATAGCATTGTGTCTGATGTATTTATTTTATGCTGTACGACTCTCTGCTTTAAGATTTGTGTTTTTATGTGTATTGTTATTATTATTTTTTTTTTTTTTATATTCTTTTTTAAAAAAAGAAAAACATTAAAAAAAAAAAAAAAAAAAAAAGGAAAAAATTGATGGATAAAAAAAAAAAAAAAAAAAAAAGAACAACAACAGAAAGTACCGCGTGCTTACTGTTGCTGAATTACTGAGTAAATAAGTAGCGGTGCTGTTTAACAAGAAAAATAACAAAAAAAAATAAAAATAAAAAAAGAAATCAAAAAAAAAATATTTATCTACTTTGGTCGGATTTTCTTTTTTTTTTTTTAAATCCAACCAACACCCACCCATGCAGGAGAGATGAGTCTTGCTGGGAATGTAGTAATCCAAGCAACAAATTATAATAGAATGACATGAGAAAAAAAAAAAAAAATGAAAAATAATAATAATTATAATAATGATTTTTTTCTTTTCTTACTTTTACAGTAAGATACTGGACTTAACTATTGCCCTTTCTTTTATTGGGCAAGGTGAGGGTCCGTAAAATATGTGACCAACTGGTGCGTTTGTTTTTGAATGCGATTGGCTCGCTGAGATGCAGACATGTCGTATTTAATACCGCCTAGTACAATCACGTTTGAATAATAAAAGTTATTTTTAAAAAAAAGATTTTTCTGTCACGTTTTTTTTTGTTTTTCATTTTTCCCCCATGCATAGTTATTTTTGCGGCAAGTGTTTTGCGCTTGTAGACGAGAAGAAAAAAAAAAGAAGAAAAAAAAAAAGGAAATTAATAAAATCGATGCAGATACGATCTTTTTTTTTTTTGTTGTTTTCAAGTCGTTTTTCTCTTTTTCTCTTAATATTTTTTTTTTTAATATCTCAACAAATCAAATAATTTTATAAATATTGGGTAGCACACGCAATCCTTTCATGGCCCTCGCAGTCTGCCCTAAATTAAGTTTCGTGCACAAACAAGATCAGTTGAGTTTTTATCACAAATTTGTGTGGTTACTCGCAAAGCCAATTCCTTTTTAAAAAAGGCCTGTGGGATTTCTACCCCTCTTTCCTCAAAGAGTTGTATAAACTTGAAGAAAATTACTTCTCTTCCGGTTTCTTCACGTACCTCACCTGTTGCCCTATTCACTTCAATTTTTTAGTATATATTTCTATTTCTATTTGTTTTTTTTTTTTTTTTTTTTTTTTTTTCACTTCTTAATATTTCTTTTTTTTTTTTTTTTTATGGGTAGCCGAAACTGTCATTCTCCTCCTGCTCTCCTCTCCCCTTTTCATTTGTTTTTTTTTTTTTCGGCTCAATTATTGTTGTTACTCTTGTTTTTTTTTCTCTTTTCTTTCTTTTTTTTTGCTGGAGGCAAGCATGCAATCTGTTAAAAGTAAATTTCTTTTTCCCCTTTCTCCTCCTCCCCATCATTTTCTTTTGTTTTCAACTTAGTTCAAACCTCTGGACAGCCGGGAGGTGATCCTTCTAACTGAAACTATAAAAACGATTTCCGCGATTGGGTGCGGGTAACCCGACCCCGCAACTAACTAAAGAATATTTTGTAACATGTTCGATAGAACTGTTACGGAATGGAACAGAATTTATTTATGATCACAATCCTTTTTGGTAAACTCCAAGTCTTTCCTCTTTTCAGAACGCAGTTTTGCCCCAGCCTTCGAATCTACTTGCCTGAGTGTATATGCGTGATATAAACAGTAAAAAAAAAAAAAAAGCAATACTTAGAAGAAAAAGAAAAAAAGAAAGTAACGGAACGAAACACGTTATGTATCTTATACCAATTCACCGGCTTTAGAGAATTGATTCGAATTGAATTATTGGACTATTGCACTTTCGATGTAACTTTCGTTCATTTGAGGATTTAAGTACCGTAGGTAGTAAATTAGGAGTATACGCGTTGTATCTCACCCCACCAGTTTTCCTGAATGATTCTAATTCGTTCTACTAATTCTCTTTTTTTTTTTAGTTATTTTTCCCTATTTTGTTTTTTCGTTTTTTATAACTCGGATTTTATTCACTTTTTTTTTTTTTTTGCTCGGTTTGGGTACCCTGTCACCACAAAATAATCAGAAAACGATTTTTTTTATGTGTGCATATTTTTGACAGGTGTTTTTTCTCTGAATTGACTAAGCGCAGCTCCGAGCCCTATGTAAAGTAGCTTTGACGTACTGGTAACAGTACTAAGAAGAAAACAAACCACCGCCACTCCAGACTGTTTCATTGTTTGATCAGACAAAACTTCTAATTTTCACTAGCTATTTAAGAATCCCAGCAGACATACAAGTCTGGTAGACTCTCAGTAAGCGATCAATGCAAACTGCGACATGTAGCTACTGAATAAGAATGTTAATTCTCCTCTCCCAGCCTCCCATTGCGACGGTGGCGACTGCCGGTTGCTACCTCTTTACATGTCAACTACCTTTTGTTGCTAACATACAGGGATTTTTTTCACCTGCATTTTTGAACAACATTTTTGCTCTCTAAAGTTTCTGCTGTTAAAAGAAAACGCGACATCATCACAACACTGATTTCTATCTTTGCGAAGCTGCAGGTCCGAGAGATACTGCACAAATCACCTTTTGGAAAGTTCACACAGCGAAGGGCACACTGGGGTAGTTCGGTACTATGTTTACATTTGTACCGCTTGAAAACATTGGCACCTATCGCTGTATTTCTTCCTACTGCTGTCAAACCGACTTCACATCCATTTGTTTAATCGTAGCTGTACTGCAGTAGCTGCGTAGTTTCACCAGTTTGCTGTGTAACGCTTTAATTCATTCAAACCATCACTGCGATAGTTTGAGTGTCTTCTTTTACGGCATTGAGTAGCCGCTTACCCTTTGACAACCTCCTTTCACCATCAGCCATTCTGTGCAAGTTACTGACTTGATACGCAGCATGGCGATCACTTCCTCTCACTTTTAGTGAACCCTCACCTTTACTTTCTGTTCATGACTCTGATCTGTTTATTAAGATACCACATGACTGGTATTTCTTGCGAACTTCCAGAAGGATAAGGAGTGTTCATTTTATTCACCATTTTAGTGTCGCTTTTCTTAACACAACGGTAAGCTGATGGATCGTTAAATCCGCCTTGTGGCGCGAATACTTGTTCTCTTGCCTGTTTCTACGTCTATATCCGTCAAATAGAGGTTTTTGATGCGATATTTCCCATGTTGCCTACTATAACTGATTACCGTCAGCTAATCTTCTCCCCAAATCTACTTTTTGAACAAGCCCCTTCGCATTCTGTAGTCGGCTTTCTCAACAGTCTGTTGTGGTAAAAGCCGAGCTATGGATGTGCTTCTTGTTCGTAATTCGGTTTAATGAAATAATAGAAACCCCATTCTAGAGCACTGTCTTGTGAGTGTTCAAATCTTGCATGAGAAACAATCGCCCCTTTATCATTGTGTCGGTGTTATGTAAGAAGAAATCCTCCACTTGTTCTGCTTGGCATTGCCTGATAATGTGCTGTGAACCTGCTGGCCTATGGAAGAAAGTATTTCTATTTGGTCCTTTTAATCTCAATACTCATCTCTTCTGTTTCGGCAGACGCGGTCATCCGACTGTGTGAAGAGTGAATCGTAATAACCAAACGACCATCAAACAGCCGCGTCTATTGTGTTGTTTGTATTTTATTTCTTTTGTGTGTAGCTCGACACTGAAAAGATTGTCGGCAGTGAGTAAGTGATATTATTCATCACACTCACACACGTGAAGTACATGCAAATTGCATTCAATTGGGTGATTGTTCTTCGTGCTATCAACAACTGAAAGCACTTAAAGAATTATAGGCCCCGTCCTCTGTACCATTGTAATCTTATGTTTTGGGAGTAGACTTCCTCGTGCACATAATGTATCAAATGCTACTTCAGAAGAATTCTGTACAGTACTTGTTGATTACATTCGCAAAAACTGTTAGGCTTTGTCCTGCAATATGTGTAATTTAAAATGATAACTTTTGAATGTTGCTTTTATTCCTTTCATAGGGGTCGCGCAGCCTAGTCCGGTGTTTCTCTCCTATTCTGTTGTCTCCCATTCAACAGATCTTTTTTTTTTTTTTTTTTCCCCCTAAAATCCTACTAAAATAACTAACTTAAAAATAATTTAATACTAAAAGAAATAACCATGTTGACTGTGTCCCTTTCCTGTGAAGGGCAATCGCGGTGAGTTGGACAGGCCTGACACCGCAGTGTCCCCCTTACTTTCTTCGCTGAAGAGGGATGGTAAGGGGAATGGTCCGAGAGAAAGATTTTTTAATTCGGGTCCTTTCAACAAGCCATTATTTGTTTGTTGTCCTACGAATTTTTTGATTTGATTTTTTGATTAATCTGATTAATATTAATACTGCCTTTTAAAAAATGAATATTGCTTCGTTGGTTGAAATGTCGTAGACATTTGATGTTTTTGGGTTTTCAACACACTGATGCTACATATTTTCTTTTTTTTTTGAGAATATGTCTCTTGAAGAATGTTGTAATAGCAGCTCACTGTTGTTACAGTTTTCAATCATCAGCGTGCCCCGTATTTCTTTTCATCCCTTCCATAGTTTGTTCCCTAAACAATATTTTTAGTAGTAGTTAGTGTACTGGGCATACAATAGGGAAGTGTGTCTTCGTTATAAATTTTCTTTTAAACAACTTTGAAAACGCTGTTTTTATTTTATTTTTTTTTATTGTTTTTTTTTATTTTATTTTTTATTCCCCTCTCTCCCTCTCTCTCTCTCTCCCTCGATTTTGTACTGCGCTGAATGACAAGTAAGAAGGGTTTGTTGGAATTCGTTAGAGTGCATACCTCTGTTCTCGTTTAGGCTTCCTTTGCTCACAAGAGGGGGGGGGGGGAAATCAAAGATTATCAGTTGTTATCAGTTATCTATTACCGTCTATTCATTTTACGCATTTTTTTACTGTTTTTTTTTTTTTTTTTTTTTTTTTTTTTAAATATTTTTTCTTGTTAAGCTGTTTGTTTTACTTAGATGCACCAAGAGAGAAGTTGCATCTGCTTACATGAGGGTCTTCTAGTATGCGCAAAGGGGTTAGAAATTAAAAAGAACTGTCTACTAGATTACCAAAATTTAAAAAAAAAATTTGTGTCGGTCTCTACTGAGTTGGCAGTAGGAAATCCTTTTTATTGATCTTTTCAATTAAAGATTTCGATCCGTGTTTGAGTACGCGAGTGTTTATTATCAAAAAGAATAATGGCCGTTAATTTTATTATCTATTCATCCCCCTTCTCCTCCTTTTTTACCTCTTTTGAGGTGCTTGCAGAGTATCCTTTCTCGATCATTTTATCTTTCTCTTGTTTTTCTTTTAGTCTTCTGTTTATTTCAAATTTTTGCCCGTTTGGCTAATCGAAAAAGAAAGGAAGAAGGGAGGGGAAAAAAAAAAAAAAAAAAAAAAAAGAGGTAGCAATAAACACAAAAAAAAACATCAAAATGAAAAATTCCTATTCTCGTTTGAATACTTTGAATACGTGTATCAACGGTGGGCGATGAGTTTCTGCTTGTTAAGGAAATCTTTAACTGAAACTGTTTTCTGTTTTATACATGAGACTTGTCCGAAGTAGAAAAATATTTTATCATCTGCCGTTATGACGCATGCTCTTGCAAGAGAACGAAAAAACCGAAATTACTTGCAGTCAATCTCTTGCATTACTCTTCTAGTTCCTTGTCTTCTGAATGAATGATTGTTATATTCGTTCCCCTCATCATTTCAAGCCATGTCTTAGCTATGTTAGTTTTTTTTCAAAAAAAAAAAAAGAATAAATAAACTTGGACTTCTTCAAGTTTTTCAACCCTCCCCTCGGAGAAATAACCAGTAAGACAATACCTCTTTTACCCTACAAATAAATAGTTAATTTTCTTTATCAATTTGAGTTAAGTGCCACGCCCAGTAGTTGTTTACTGTGGGCAAGTCAACATCTCTTCTCGTCAGAGAGTTCTCCCTGTTGTTTGGTAATAACTGATACAGCTTCTGTGAGTATTTTCTGAAATTCGACTTCCCTTCTTCAAACAAACAACACAAACACAGTTCACATTGTGATTTAGATTCTTGTCATTTGTTCGTCTTCTGTTACTCCCAGGACGTTAGTATGCTTCATCCCTCACCTATAATTATAACTATTATCGTTTGATATTTATGTAACTTGCAATAAATGATTAGTCGTTCGCAGCCGGATTGCTTTAGTCTCTCTATTAGAGCAGCCCCATTGTTTACGGACTGATCGAGAGACTTTACCATGGAAATAGGTAAATCAGTACTAGTCTTCTTGCGTTGATTTGTGCGGTGATGCTGTCAAACTCTCACCAGAGATGCTCATCACTCGGGAGTATACAAAAGAGTCGCTTTGTTGCTAGTGCGACGAATCCATTCACTTTCATTTTGCCCTCTAATTTATTTACTATCATTTTCATTCCTTATTGTTATTGTTACTTCAATTTATATATATGGTCGTAATGTATTTTATCGTTGGATTAGTTGCACTCAAATCCTTTTTGCATCCACAGCTCGCCATACTGCTCAGTATGTTCTGATAGAAACAATACTGATAGGCAGAGTGTGGGCTAACCTTCGCTATGAACAGCTACCTCCCGTTTTCCTCTCTTCCTTTTCAAAGCACTCCTACGAAATATTTTACTTAAAATTATCATACCTATTGTTCGGCTTACTTTAATATTTTAATTCAGCGCTCTATTTTATATCAACCCCGTCTTCTAACTTATTCGACTCCTTTTCTTGTGTTTGAGTTTCCTTTTTTTGGTTATTGTGAGTACGCTCATTCTCAACTTTTAATACTGTTTCTTTTTTTTTTTAATTATTTCTTTTTCTGCCATTTCGGATGGGGTGGATCGCTATTTTCAGGGATGTATTTGGCAGCTCACCTTCCGTGAAGATACCCTTTGCCTAACTAACTTTGCCCCCTTTGTTTCCTGAGCTTGTAAAATTGTGTCGTACGCTGTTCTTTTTTGCTACAGATTTATTTGTGCGCACTTCTTTTGTTTCAGTGGAAGAGACAGCCACTTAGTAAGAGAAGTTCCTAGCGGGTTCTCACCATTGTTGAGGTCAAAGACTCACGCACGTTGTCTTTTTATTGTAATTTACGTTCGGCATTTCGCAATATAATACATCGAATGCCTTTAGATACTGACACTACACTTTTCGCTAATTGAATACCCCGTTAACCCCCACCCATATAATCAGATTTGTTTATTTTCAAAGCGGAAGACTACCATGTTGTTGTCCCGCTATTTGTTTTCAGCATTACCAGACTGCGGCTTACAAATCGCTGAAGGAATACCGTTTCTTGTTTGGCTTGATTAACGCAAGCAGCCTGCATGCAATATACGTTTGTCAAAGAGCTTGGACATGTGTCCTGAAACCTACACCACCTAGTAGAGGAGTTCCATTAGGATGCTGTTACCCTGCAGCTCCTCCAGCTTGCGCATATACAAACCATCAGAGTTGTGTTGTCATTTCTTTTTTTCTTCGTTGTCAGCTTCAAAAAGAGGTGACAGCACTTGACGTATTCTTTAAATAGGAACGTTTCCGTAGTCGTGTGTTTTTTGATCAAAAACACGTGTTGAAAATCGTTAGCCAAAATGAGGCTTTTTTTTAAATATTTTTTTCTTCGTTTTTTTTTTTTTTTTTTTTTGTCAGAGTAGGGCAAGTACCTTTATTTGGGACAAAAAAAACTTATTTATCGCAACTGCCAACGTCTAATCAACAATTGGAGTGAAATCCACATTCGATACTGATTGACTTTCCTCATCTAAACAGAGGCAAACTGCTATTTTTTAATATAATCTGGTGTATGTGACTGCTAGATATATTTTTCAGACTTCCACAAAGTCTTATATATTTGTTACATGTTGGTCAGCTTCTCCAGACCTGGGTGGGAATAGGAGAATTGGAGATGTCGTCAAATATAAACTACTTCGGGCAGAAATATTATTGAACCTCCTTTTCGAAATTCCCTTCTCGAACCACCAAATTTGGTACATTATTTTGATTTCTTATTTGAATTCTCTCTCAGACTTGCAAGAGGCTTCTTTCATCAGCTGTGCGCTTTTCTTGTTGGTAGCGCCCTTTGAATAGCTTTCCAGAGAATCTTATTTATTAGCAGGAAATTTCCTTATGGATTAATCCTTCGTATAGTATCATCTTGTGTGTTTGTCAAACGTAGTGTTTCTTGAGACGTTGATTGGTCTCGTCTCTTGATAGTTGGTGGACTCTAGAAGGTTGATAATTCTTTAACATCTCTGACATCTGTTTGAGTCCTCAGATAAATCAACTCAATGTGTCTTCCGACTTCCCTGATCGTTGTAACAACAAAAATGATATTGGTTCTCTGTGACTGTCTTTGTCATCAGCATCTCTTTGTTAATTA
Organism: Flectonema sp. DT1601; assembly: GCA_964019425.1. Taxonomy (NCBI): domain Eukaryota; phylum Euglenozoa; class Diplonemea; order Diplonemida; family Diplonemidae; genus Flectonema; species Flectonema sp. DT1601. Next base: position 494,684 of record OZ025812.1, on the reverse strand, counting down.
GCAGAGTGCAACGAAAAGATCCCCTTTGACTGATCTTTGAACTGAATGCGAATATCCATTTCAAGGAGGAGTTACTTATCTAATCTTGTGCCCTTCTAGTAAGGTTTTCTGTTATAGGATGCCGTTAACTCGGTAATGTGGGTAGGATTACTATCTGTGATCAAATGCCTCACGAACACGTACAACGTAGCGAAGAAAACTGTTTTCGTCTTTTTGTTTATTTTTGAAATTCTTTTTTCAGCCGTTCGAAAAAGTAATACTTTTTATTCTTATACGTTTGCTCACTTCACCTCGCTTAAGCCCTCACGAAAGAATTAATGACTTTCGAATGTAGATAAGTATGAGTTCCACATGGTTGGATTCTCCGCAGGTATTCTTATTTATCATTTTTTTTTTTTTTTTTTTGCAACACTTCGGCATTTACTTCATTGCACTGCTCTAACTGCTTATAAATCACATTCAACACCACGTGCGAGAGCCTTGCTTCGATGGTTCGTTTATTGTGTGCCGACTGTTGTTTTACGGATTTACTTTATCGTCGTTGTGTTTTGTAATTGTCACATGCGGAAAGTTTTCTGATGATTATTATATTTGAACAAACCCTCGTTCATTGAATCTCATATATAAGATGTTAGTTTGTTTGGTAGCTACAATAGAGATACATTCCTCTGTGTGTTGCTTGTGACGATCAGTTAGTGGCCCTCCAATTCTTCTTTCCCACTCTGCAATTTATTTTGAGATATATTCTACAACAGTCAACCATGTGACTGGCAGGGTGACTCTTATGTCTGGCGTTAGGCCAACCTGTTTCTTGATAATTGTCTATGGGAACCTGTTTGTCGTTAGACTATCTCATTTTAAGCTTTTGGCAGACACTGTTAATTTGATTTACAGTCTGCTACTACGAGTGGATTCTTAATTTTTTTGGACCCCTCAAATAAAAATAATCACCCTACGCCCATCCGTTTATTCGACTTGTAAACGAAGATGATTGGGCAGTGCAAAAGTAATTCTTTTTCAGCTTTTCACATAAATATTTAATTAAAATAAGCCGGTAATTTTCTTGCCGCCGGTTCTATTTCTTTTTACTGCTATTTGATGTGGTTGTTTTCATCCTTCCAGCACATGAAAATCAGATGTCATGATGTATGGTTGTCACTTACAAACACAATCAACTAGCTGTATTCATAAAGGATGCCTTTAATTTTTGGTCACAGAGGCTTTATCTTGTCTATTTGGAGTAGGATGCTTTCTACTATATTTATTCATTTAACATCCCCTTACCCCGCACAGAAAGATTTAATTGCTTGTTTTTCTTTTGTGTGTGTTTTAGCTATATTTTTTTTAGTTTTGCGGTCCTTCTGAAGCTTGTTTGTTCTTCTTCTTAATTTACGTATTCTTGTAACAGATGATTACTGTGTCGGCTGTGCGACAGTGCTCAATGTTCTGCTTCTATCGGGAGACTGGTGTTGCTGTTATTGAAGTCCTGCTGATCGCTTTGTATTCATTCTAATATTTCTGATAACTACTGTTGTTAACAATCTTTTGTGAAAGGTGTTTAATGTAACTGTTTAGTTGCTGTGTCATCTTCCTGTTGCTAGTCTTATGTTTTCGTTTTCTACTACTGCTGTTGTTGTTTTCAATACGTGAAGTGTTTAAAGTCTGTTGGATTACCCAAATCCACAAACTTCCCAGCGCTACTTTTGAATAGCGCTGCTGGTATACATAATAGAGCCTTATCTTTTGCCCTACTGATTCTGTTGCCTATTCTTGCTGTTGCTCTCTTTGGCCTTACACAGAATGATTTACTGCTGTTGGAAAACTGTGTTGCGTTTGCTCACAGTTCTCATGTTCTCAGACATTTATGTGTTTGAAGCCCTCTCATTGCAATGGCATTCGCAAAAAGGATCATTTTTTGGTTGGCTCGTCTGTCTCCCATTTTTAAGGTAAAGAGACAGATTCCCCTTTAAGTTTCCTGCTAATTTCCTTTTGCTGCGCATTTAGCAGGATCAGAGCGTGCTTTTACTGAGTTTGTAAGCTTGTATACGCTAAAGGTCTTTCCTTGGACACGGTATACAGTGTGTCAGCCGATGCAAAAAGGAATATTGGTTAGCTTGCGCTTTTTGTATTGACTGGCTGCTCGTCAAATACAACAAACCCTCTCCGTGGTCTATTAATGGTCTTAATAAAGTGCAGTTAGGTTGTCCCTCGGGGTTGGATTACTGCATTGCGTTTTTTTTTTTTTATTGGATCTTACTTTCTAGCGCCAAGGCTTGGAAACAAAAACGTGACCCGTTGTAACTGTTTGTCTGATTGAAGAAGGAACCTCTGCTTTCCCTTTGTTGTCTTGCTGATGCTTCTTTTCGAGCAAATCTTTGTTTTGACAAATGAGTTATTTCTCACACCATATTGCTTTATTTTGACCTTAAGGATTGGAATCGACCTGCGACTTGCGGAGCTGTTGATTTGCAGAAAAGTAGTCGCTGGACCAGTCGTTGATCAGCTCTCGGAGACCCGATTGACGGAAGAAACGTTTTTTGCTGGACCAGTCGTTTCGCATTCGACAATAAAAGTCTTTTGACAATAATTGAACAGTCAAGTGAACAGAATTTATCGATTAGTAAATTTTCTTCCCCTTTTTTTTTTTTTTTTCTTCTTTTTATTTTCTTGTCAGTTTCCCTTCTGAAGTTCCGAATCATCTTATTTAGAAGCGAGAGATTGAAATCAAAAGGAACAACTTTCCAAAAAAAAAAAAAAGAAAAACTTCAAAACAGTAAAATATTTCAAAAAAAAAAAAAAAAACGGTTTCCCTTTTTTGTCGGATGATTTTTTTTAAACTAAAAATGTCATTCATTAGTAGTTCTTTGTTCCTCGGTAACTCAAAACCAGAGACGGCATCAATGCCAAATAACGTTTGTAAAATACAACGAAAGCGAAAAGTCTAGTAGTGCGGTTTTTTTTTTTTTTTTTTTTTAATCCTTTGCAGCATTCTTGTTACAGAGTTGATCGCAATTTAAAAAAACGCCAACGTAACTGATATTTAAGGTGCAGATATAATTTTTTTTTTTTTTTTTTTTTTTCATTCTGTACTCACCAGACTTCTATAAAACAAAAAAAAAAAAAAAAAAAAAAAAAAAGAATTAAGAAAAAAGCGTTAATTTCTTTTTCAGAATTTTCCTCGTTTCGGAGTTGTATTTGCGATCGCAACAAAGGACTCTTTAGTCAGGTTGGGATTTGTTTCGAGTAATTTAATTCTGTTTCTTTTTTTTTTTTTTTTTGTTTTTATTCTCATTTCCTGGTTACAAACTAATAAGGCAGTAACGATGTAGATAGTCTTCGTATCAAATTAATTAATTTCTTCAGATAAAAAAAAAAATACTTTTTCGGAGGTAGCTTCTAACAGATCGCTACCTGTCCCCTTTTTTAGGTATCTTACTTTACAGTTTTAAAGGTAAGAACAATTCAGAGCAAAAAAAAAAAAAAAAAATTAAAATTAAAAATAAAAATAAAAATAAAAGATAAAAATTAAAAAAAAAATCATATTATCGCTGAACATTGTCTTCGGTGTGTTCGCAAATAGTTATGTGGGTTCCGTCATCCGTATTTTTTTCAGAAAAAAAGAAAAAAAAAAAAACAACAACCCCCGGTCGTATTCCCATAAATAAATAGCACTGAATCTGTTATGTACAATTATTCTGTTCACCTCGCAATCGTATCTGCAGTACGGGTACCTCTCTCCAGTCTTACGATTCTCAGCCGAGTACTCCGCAAGGAGTTAAGGTTCTACTTTTAGTAATAACACACCCTCTAATAGCTGTGTGTAGTATAACGCCTTCTTCTAACAAATTAAAATCTAATACACTAAAGGAAATATTGGATGTGTGTTTTAACTCTTTTGATTGGATATATATTTTTTTTTGTGAGAATCTTTTTTTTTTTTTTTTTTTTTGTTTCTTTTTTTTCGACGCTTTTGTTCATTTTATTGTCCCGAGATCAATTCTCTGAGGCAATCGTTAAGGGGAAAAAGGAGAATTTGTTAAAAATCAACAAAAAAAAAAAAAAAAAAAAAAAGGTGAAATGAAAGAAAAGAGAGAATGGCACACACCTCTAATGCCAAGTTAAAGTAAAGATTTAAAAGTGTTTTAGTTTATGCGTAAAATACTCAATCCTGGTTGGGTTTAGGATAACCTTATCCACGCGCTTGCAGTGGATCGAGTTATCGTCCAACACCTTCAATACCTGTTCTCAGTTGTTTTCTTTTTAGTAGCCATGTTGACTGATTTCCAACCCAACTATCTTTTCTTTTTTTTTCCCTTGTAGTGAGAGCGTCATTCTTCTTACCGCATGCGGACTTGCGTGTTGATGATGCTCCTCAGCTTCGTTAGCTACACTTCGGTAAACAATCATTCTTATTAAGGTGAATTAAAAAAAAAAAAAAAAAAAAAAACGTTTGTCGTTGCTTGGATTATTTTTATTCTTTTGTTGCACCTCGAAATCGCAAAGCGATGTCATTTTTTGGGAGGACGGTTCCGTTTCTTTGTCAAACTTGACAACAATCAAAATTACTTTTTTTTTATTATCTTTTCTTTTTTTTTTTTTTTTTGTGATTGAGAGAAAAATATGAACACACCCTTAGTTGCAATGGTGATCTTTCGAAAACGATTTCGGCATTTCCGACGAACTGACAAAGGGAGGCACACCCGTTAAGGGCGCCCTATCAATAAGCAGTAGGCGATGTCACGGAATTCGTTTATGCAATCAAAGGCAACAAGTTGATACCTTCGGACGGTATCAATTAGTTGCCCAACAACACAAATAGTAAATTAACTAAACTATTCAACTGAGTGATGCTAATCAGTCACATAAAAATGAACTTTCACTTAACAAAGTTATAGAAAAAGATACTTTTTTTTTTTTTCAGGGTCAAAAACAAAACAAAAAAAAAGCAAAACATCATTGTTCGTTAAAGCAAATTTCACCTATCCCCCGTGAAGTAAGGAATTCAATTTTTATTACTGAAGGGAGGTCTTCCCTTTGATTTAACTACGTTCTATTTTGAAACCAAAGTAATGTTATGACGTACGTCTTCGAGCTGCACTTATCTGACGCGTGGAGGGTTGGATACATTACCCCCCGCCTACTGGATGATCTGTTTAGTAGTTTGGTTATGCAGATTTCTCGTTTTCTTTCTTCCATTTATTCTCTCTCCGATGTATTCAGAGAGTTACTCTTTTTATCCGTTTGTAGCAGATTTCTTTTTGTATTTCCCCCGCCTTCTATCGTCTTTAATCCCCCCCCGCCTTCTAATACTTTTCAGATTTAGCGATCAGCTCCTTAGCACACGCGTCGGGCGTAGCAAATCGTTTACTTCTCAGTAGTGATAATTAGTGACTGAGGGTTGCTGTTACTTTGGCATTAATCAAACAAATACTACACCAAAGTAGCACGAGCTTGTAGCATTTCATAGATAACCTGTGCGCTGATTCTGACAAGATTTCTTATTCATTTTCCCTCTTCTTGGCTAACGAACGATACCGCCATTTGATTTATTGTTCAACATTTTTCTTCTTCTTTTTTTCTTTTTTTCAGACCCAATGGTTAGTTGTAACTTGAACCTCTAACCAACTATTCGATAGGACCATGTGGCAGCGTCTGACGACATGGTTCTCTTAGTACTAAAGTCGAGCTTGTGCTTCTTAGCAATGATTAGGATCATATGGATATGGTCATAAAACGTCTGAATACCTCCTGTTTGCCTCTTTCAGTTAGGTGCTATCGCTGTTATTATTATTATTATTATTATTATTTTTTTTTTTGTTTTTCTTTTTTTTTGAGTGACTTTTTCTTGCTACGTGTCAGAATTCCCTTGACTTCTATAAACAATTTTCAAAAAAGAAAATTATGTCACTCCTTTGCTCGCTGAAAACAAGTATTTATTAATAGTGTGTTCGATCTCTGTGGGAAATATTACTGTGGTATATATTACTATGTTTTCTTAAGAATTACAGATTCGCAGCGAACTGAATTGCCCTTTCTCTTCTTTTTTTTATCTCTCCTGTATCCAGACTCTTTGGTTTTGTTATTTGGTTCACGAAAGTAATTGGAATTATCTTATTTTCATCTCTTAAAGTTTTAGTTTTTAACCAGAAGGCAATAGCCTTGTTTCGTTTTTTTTTTTTTTTTTTTTTCTTCTTTTCTTTTTTTTTTTCTCTTTTTTATTATTATTGCTGTTGTTGCTTGCAATTTTATTTCATTCAAGCTAATAACTCTTTCGTTCGCTGTGCTGTCGATCCTTGTAATGTGTGTCAGGGAAAGATTTATTTTTGTAACACCCTATATTTCATACCTTTAGTCTACCTTGTTGTTACAAAGGTGAAAAGGGTTTTCAACTCACTCCCATGTTCTTGCTTTCTTGGTGGAAAAGAAAGATTTCCTCCAAAATGTGTATCAATTCCCTTACGAGAAGAAGTGTACTTAATAACAAGGTAGCACAAGCTGCTTATGTATTCAAAACATCTTTCCCTCGATGAGCTTTTCCTGCAGCTTGAATTCGATAAACATATCACGTTGCTGTTCTTCTTGTAATTGCAACTTAGCCTTGACAAGCAAAGAACCACCAAAAATGGTGGTTTATTAAGATAGGAAGAAGCAAGAAGAAAGAAAAGAATTTTTTAAAAGGGAATCAGAATAGGGAACTGCTCAAGACAAGTGTCTTTGGCCCTTCCTCAACCCTCCCCCCACTGTGCGAGTTAATCCTTATATTCTATCCTAAAGTGTGAAACATACAGCAGCTCAATGAGACGGTCAGTTCATGAGGCTGTAAACAATAACAATAGTCTACTGTATCCCGCCATCTGTTAATTAACAATAGATAGTTGTATCATTTGCTTCAACATCATTGATAGCAACAGTTGAAAGAAAGTGCATATTCCGCGACGATCCTTTCGTGTAAGCTTTTGATATTCCTGCGATTGAAAAGTAGCAGCGAGTGGTCCAAACAAAGGTTTGGACGCACACATTTCGTGGTGGAATACTTGGCAATATTATTCAGCGGTGGATCTCATTTGACCTTTTTTATTATTTTCTGTTTCTTTTTTTCGTTTCCAAGTATTTTAACGAAAAACAAGAAAGAAAAAAAGTTTGCACAATAGGTACCTGTGATCTTATTGACGTCTTCCCCTCTTCAATTTTGTTTCTGTATTTTTACTAGTTTTTTATTATTGTTTTGTTATTAGCCCAGCATACCAATCCTCTGTTTAATTTTACGGAGAGACCAGCTACAAGTACGTTGTACAGATGAAGGCGAAATCCTTTAATTGTAAACAGTTCTTTGCTCCTTTTTTATTCACACCATCAGAGATGGGGTAAGTCGGTGATGGAAGCCGTGCTCCCTCTGTCTGTTGCACTTTTTGTATTTCCCAAGGATAGAATTCTTTTTCCTTCATTTTTTCGTTGTGGTGCTGTTGTAGCGCACGACTGTAGAAGTGCTTCTGGGCAAATTTTCTTTATTTATGTTTTTATTTTCTCAGTTGGAAAAGAAATTCATAAGATATTTTTGTTTATCGATAATAAGCGACAATGGTACCTTTAATTGAGGTGGGAGTAAAGCCAGTAGCAGATTGTATTCTGCGGTATTCCCTTAAAAAAAAGGAAACTGTTTTATGAAGAGCTCCACCTAACGAAAGATTTGTTGCTCTTCAAGAAGATGGACCAGAATCCTGAATTTCGAAACATCTCACTCCATGTTTATGTCTCCCTCTCTATTGCTTAATAGGAATGGGTGTTGTAGTTATAATATTGGCCTTTGGCCGACTTCGTTATTCGATCTTTTTAACTCATCACCCTCGATTGGTATTCTTTATCAAACCTTTTTGAAAGAATACTTGATCAGTTAATAATTACGTCTCATGTGTATCGGTCATGTTGATGTTTGTAGTCTTCATGAGAGGATGGAGGAGATGTGTTGTAGTATATTGACGATCATGTATTTCTTTTTTGTTTTCCCTCTTCCTCTTGGTTTCTTATAATAGTTCGTGAGATGGAATGTTCTTTAGATAAAATTTCTCTATTATCTTTGCCTCTCAAAATATTTTTTTACAATCCTTCAAGCTGTCTTGCGATCTTCAACTGCATAATGCAGCCGAATAAAAACTTATATTTTTTAAAAGAAAATATGCATATTGTTGTTATTCCCAAGTTTTCCTAATCTTCATAAAATAAAATAGACGTCAACGTTTTGTCTTATTTTTTTTTGCATGTGTATCTTTTTTTTTTTGACAAATCCTTATTTTCTGTGATTTGTATTTTTTTTTTTTTTTTTTTTTCAAACAACAATTTAAAAAAAAAAAAAAAAAAAAAAAAAATCGGGTAGTTTTTTTTTTGTGTGAGTCTGTATTTCTCGTACAATGTATGGTTGTTGCCAGTCCCTGTAACTGGCTGATCCTTTGTGAACTTTTTCCTGAAGTTTGTTTGCTGATGACACCACCACATAAAAAAAGCGATATATAAAACTATAATTTCCTTAACTGAAGATCTGTGCGAAGTATTTATATTTTTTCATTATTGTTTAATATTAGAAGAAGGAAAAAAATTAAAATGTATCATGACGCTAGTTGAACCTTTAATATATTCAAGGTAACTTCATTATTGCCCTATGTTCTTTTATTCTTCCATTTTTTTTTTCCTATTTTTCTATTTTTTTTTTCTCTCTGTCTTTCTTCCCTATGATCATTGACAACGTTATCTTCTCACTGTTGTTTTCCGATTCGTAAAATAGCAATGCTTCTTCTAGGAAAATATTTAATTCATTCCTCTTATGTTGGTATTGCTCTTGTTTGTTCTTCAGATGTCATGGAACAGAACCCTGTTTCATCAATAATCGGAAGAGAAGGTACAAAGAGCAGTGAGTGAGAGTGAAAAACGGTAGCTAGCTACTAACTTATCTAACTTGTACAACACAATACGCAACAATGTTGTTGAGTTTGATTCATTTCTATGTGAGTTATTAAGAGATATTAATCAGCCGTCTCTTACGCTTCGTGCATGCGGTGGGTTCGGGTAGTCATGTATTTCTGGTCAATGCACGTCTTGTGGTACCGAATGACTACCCTGTGAGCTTATACCGAAGTTTGACTTCCCTGACTCAAAAAAAAAAAAGAAAAAAGTTAGTAAGCGCCGACGAATGCGATTTTTTGCACACGGTAGTTCATTCTTTATCTGCCTTCCCTTAGTTCTTTTTCCCCTTATCTTTGATTTAATTGTCTCACTCAAAGTAGTTAAACTCCATATGCGTCGAATAAGCTTCGCAGTTCTGTTTGGTTGTCACGCTAACTTGTAATTTTCTGCTTGAGGCGGTTTGTCTAGGAAAAGGAAGGTTCTGTTTCCCCTCTCCATTATTATAATTGTTCTGTCTCAACTGTTTTTGGATCTAAACTTGGCGACTATCGCATTCGTGCGATTCATGAGCCGAACCAATCAGTGCCCGGAGGGATCATTTGAGTATGGTGAAGATTTAATCGCAGAAATACTTATCACATAAATTTACAGCTCTTCGAGCGACGGGTTGTGTCGCTCGACATCAACTCTGAGTAATCGGCCTGGGCAGTCTTCTTGCCGTTGAGATTGCTGGCTGGCACCCGCAAATTTCCTTAAGTGTGACTTCCCTGATATCAATCAATCAAACAACAAGTAATATATCTTTTCAAAAACTACTAAAACGGCATTTTGCCCCCACACTGCAACTGTAACTGGTTGTAGTAGTTTTATAAAAATTATTGTAGTCCCGCATTAGAGACTTGTAACGACTGGAGTTTCTTGATAGTTATTTTGCTTCGGATATCGACGTCTCTGCTTGTGCAGCATTAACTGTGATGCACTGAACTTTTCCTACAAGAAGTCAGCAGTTACGGGACCTGCTAGTACTCACGTGCCTTAATTTTGTGCGAAGTTTTTGTACCTTTGTCTTTTGACATTTGTTGCTCTCTGATGAGCAACGAAGGGTCGAGCCCTTGCGAAATATTTGCTTCTCAAAGTCAACAAGTATTTATTAGCATTTTGTTAACATTCTTTTCAAATTTAGCATGACTTCGATGGTATCCTTATTTAAGTCATCGTATTGATCTATTCACCTCCCAATATGTGTAAACCTTATTATGCAGTCTAGACGGAGATATTATTGTCTGGACTTCTATCTATCTATCTATCAAACAAGTGAAATGAAAGACCACTAATAAAAAAAAAAAATAGAGAGGGAAAAAACTTTCATTCTCTTCTTGCGCTTTGTTTTCTTTTGTTTTTTTTATATCTATTTTTTTTTTTTTTTTTTTTTATTCGCTATCTCCACCCCTTATCGGTAATTGTTACCGGTTTAAAAATGTTCTTAATGTTGAATGTTTTAATTGCATTGTACTCCTTCGAGAAGCAGTGATGCGCTTTTCGTTGGTTCGTCAAGCTGCTTTTAACCCGAAATTCCCTTTATTGGAATGCTTGCTCAAGAATTAGCAGCTTTCTTCTACAAAAGCCTTCCTATTGGGGAAACGTCAAAATAAAAATTGCTGGAAACAGTCCTGCGCTTCCCATTCACCTTGTTAAGCTGCTTAATCTCAACCCTTTCTACTGACGAAGTACATGTGTTGTCAGGCTCTGTAGATTTTGTGATGTTTTCGGGCCATCTCTTTTAATGCCGTACGAAGTCATCTTTTTTGTTTTTTGCTTCTCGGTTGTTGTTATTTGTACTCTTTAAACTGAGTGAAGTGTAAGGCAGTAATTTAGTTATTTTTTTATATTTACTTATTTATTTATTTTTTTTTTTTTTTTTAATCACTCACTGTGGTAGCATTGAAAGCAGGAGAAAAAAAAAACGATGATTTTCCTGTCAATAAATTAATACCCAAAGGCACATCACAAATATCAAGTACTTCCTTCAGTGATGTTCTTGGTGTACTTGCGAAGGCATATCTTGTTGCTGTAGCAACACATGCTTTGATCTTCTTGCGATTGTATTTCCTGATTTCAGGTACCTACCTGTGCAGGCGAAACTGTATACTTCGTAGCAAGGAGGTCACATGATCTCCTCGACACCGCGGGTATTAGTTCTCTTTATTCACTTCTTTCCAAAAAGGATTGTTTTATGTTTTTTTTTTTTTTTTTATTGGTATGTCGATCGAAGGAATTAAACCTCTCTGCAACACCTATTTATAACAAAAGAACAGTCAAATAGAGGCGTCACTTTTAACGTCTTCAAAAAAAAACACCACTGCTACCAAAAGACAATCGTCACAAGATAAATATTTTTTTTTTTTTTTTGTTGTTTTTTTTTATATTAGATAGTTCTGTTTGCTATTAATCGCTCCCATCTTTTTTTTTTTATAATTTCTTTTTACGAAGAAAAAAAAAACACAATTTTTACTTTCCCTTTTTTTTTTTATGACTTTAGTTACATTTCAGTTCTTATCACGGTGATGCTTCAGGACGTTTACTCAAAACAAAACAAATTTCAAAATAACCGTTTTTTTTTTTATACAACAAACAGGCATTTCCCCGCACCATTACTTGGTTACGTAGTTCACTTATTTCCATCGAATCTACCAGAAGGTCCAACACGGAACTTTTTCCGTTTGCTTCTGGGTAGAATAATAGAAAAAACAATAATTACCGCCCTTATATCCTGTTTTCTTTCTTTTTTTTTTTTTTTTTTAAATCTCTCAATATAAGGATTCTTGTGGTTCTAATTAATTACTAAAGAATAGAACCACACTGACAGTGTTGTTGTATTTAGAGTGATTAATCCTCCACATTAGAAAAAAGTGAAGTTTTTTTTTTGCATCTCATAGCAATGTCTGTAATGCTAAGCTTTTTGTTTCATCTCTCCTCTCTCTTAAGGGGATTTAGGATTACAAAAAGCACATTTTTTTAACAATCCAAAAGAATACAAAAAAAAAGAGGAAAAAATGAAAGAAAATCAAAGAATAGGAGAAAAAGAATGTTCTTTCGGAACAGCAGCCCGGCACGTCTCGTCCTTGATCCCCACGATCCCGTCCTGCACCTTCCGATGGTTTGCAAATGATGGCATTCAACACTTCAGCATTTTAACATTTCTATTACTTTATTCCTTCTAACAGGTTTCCAACAGAAGCTTCAACATTTATGAAATGAGGTTTTTGTTTCGAATACTGAGTGAGACACCAGTCGTGAATAATTTCATTACATCAACGTACAGATATCGAAAGATAAATGGTCGTGAGTGCAGTACTGTTGGTGCTGTTGACAATCGTGTTGGCAGCAGGGCAGGAGATTGAAATCTCAACAACAACTGGGACAGTAAGAGGAGTAGCGAGTCAGAATGCCAATGTCGGATCTAGAAAGTGGCTGGGGATACCTTTTGCGAAACCTCCAGTGGGTGAATTGAGGTGGGCAAGTCCACAGAAGGCAGACAGTTGGACAAATATTCTTGAGGCTAACAGGTCTGTTGGCTGCCCACAAAGCTGTGGATTACCTTTTCCTTCCTGTCCTGTTGTTGAAGATGAAGACTGTCTGCATCTAAATATTTACTCTCCTTATGAGAGTACTTCAACTTCAAACTTAACAGTTATGATTTGGTTTCACGGGGGTGCTTTCACTGCTGGATTCGCAGCAACTGAACTCTATGATGGAGCGTATTACGCAACAAAACAAAATGTTGTGATAGTGACAGTCAATTATCGAATTGGGGCACTCGGATGGTTGGCAAGTAGCGAATTTCACGGAAACTATGGATTTGAGGACCAGCAACTTGCAATGGAGTGGGTCAAAGACAACATCGTAGGGTTTGGAGGAAACCCGCAGTCGGTAACACTTTGGGGTCAGTCAGCTGGTGGAGGTACTATCGCAGTACATTTGAGTAACAGTAGATCTGATCCTTTATTCCACAGGGCGATAGTTGAAAGTAATCCTTTCAGTATTCCTTACAGGAATCAAGACACTGCTCCGGAATTAACGAATCTCTTCCTCAACGAAGTTGGTTGTGCAGAAACAGACTTGGCTTGCCTTCGCAATAAATCCTCAGCCGAGATTCTCATTGCACAGCAGGCAAGCGTGTCGAGGTTGCAGATATCGCTGACCTCTTCTGGGGCTGCAAACTTTCTAATTAATGCATTCTTACCTTGGACACCTAATGTTGGAAATACTACTGGGAAAGTTAAGAATCCAACTGAAGCCTGGCTCAGTGGTCAAATTCAAGACAAACCAATTATAGTTGGAACAACTAAACATGAAGGAATAATATATCTTTATGGAGCTATCAGAGGATTACTTGGTTCTGGAGTACCGATGCCGTCAGTTTTATATACAGGGATGCTGTATGCGATATTTGGACTGGACAAGTCTATTTCTGTTAGTAACAAATATCCAACTTCAACAGACAATCGATTGGCTGCTTCTCAAGTAGCAACTGAGTACGTCTTTGCGTGTCCATCAAGGAGGGTTGTTTATAACATTGCTAAAGATTGTGATAGGAAGTCACCTATCTATTTGTATGAAGTGGATCACCCGATGTCATTTTCAGAGGCTGTCTGGACAAGTGATCCTGAATGTCATGGAAAAACTTGCCATGGCGGTGATCTGGTTTTCACGTGGGCACAGATCTATAATAATAATCCCTTGGTCGAATTTAGTGCTGAAGAAATAAAGTTGTCGGCAGATATTTCTGCAGCTTTCGGAAGTTTTGCAAAGGGTCAGCAGCCAATACTATCAAGTGGCACTGTTTGGACCACTTTTGATAAAAATAATCAAGTTACTCTTGTCTTTACTGGTAATTCCTCACAAAATAAAGAAAATTACACGGCAACTACCCACAGTTGTGATTTCTGGGATGCGTTACAAGAATACAACTCAGCTGGTAACTTAACAGATACAACGGAATGTACGACAACACCATCTTTTGGGAATAGCGGCGGCTCATCAGTTTTAGTTTGCCTATTTATCACTCCTTTAATGATTGCACTTATGTTGTGATAAAGCTTCGCAGCTTTGAAATGTCTTACCACTACCAACAGATGACGATACTCAAACAGAAAGCTTTGAATTATTTACACGGATAAAACGTTATAAAATGTATTTAATTAAGAAACAAAAAAAAAGCTTCTTTTTTGACTGTCTGTCAAGACTATCTGAATCCTGAAACAATTACTTTATCTTATGATAATACTGTTAATTTATTCTTTCTATCAGACATGCGAAAGGATGCCGGTCGGAGAAATGTTGAGCTATTGCGGAAGCACATGAGCAGCCCACATGTCCAACAGCTACCGACAGCTGCACTGATTTCTCCGCAGAAGGAAGTTGTAAGCGAAGAGCATCGACAGAACTTATTTAGTATTGAAAATGGGAAGACGGTACTTCGATTGGAGCCTTTAGAAAGGAGTTTGGAATCTCATCGGGTAATGCCGCCGCCACCATCTTCAGTTTTTTATGCCCCGCGAGTAACAAGAAGAACCAGAGAGGAAAAGATTAGATTTGGAGTACGAAATAACGGAAAATCGAAGAAGTCACCAGCAGTATCTGCGTCAACAGTTCTAAACCGTCTTGGGCTCACATTAGAAGGAATGGAAGCTGTGGAAGCTAATTCTGCGATCACAAACTACGTCGATAAGAAGGAGGCTGAGGTACTCGAGGAAGCAAAGCAACGACGGCAAAAAGAAAAAGAGACCTTCGATATCTTAACACGTTCCTCAACATCTCGGAGGGACACAATGTCAAAGCAGGCTGTTGAAAATGCGATGCGGGCATTCGCAGCTGGGAGGAAGAAGAGTTCTCTTCGAGTTGCTCTGTTGGAAGATCCTGAGGAAAGACGGAAACAGCAGCAGCAGATTAGAATTCAAAACGTGTTGGGTTCGATGAGGAGACGGTCTTCTTCGGCAGCACTTTTTAGCACGAAATGGAAAGGCGCCCAAAAGGAAGATTCAAGCGACACTGATGGTGATGGTGACAGTGATTGTACCGCTGTCATGGAAGAGAAGATGGTTCTGACGCTGATAGTTCCGAAGATCAAATTGACGCGGGTGACGCAATGCGCTCCTGACCTCGCGAAGTCAAATGGTGTAGACATCTCAATGATGGCAGTCATGAATGATATCGAAATATCATTTCGGGGATCAGTAGAGTCCATTGAAGCAGCAAAAACACAATTATCTGACTTGTTAAACTACCAGGTTGCTTCTGTGTTCCCTCTCAATGATGTTGACTCTGTAGTCTCATCAGAATCTTACGACATCGCTATCGATGCGACGGCCTGCATACATCAGACATCAGATCCCTCGACACCAAAATCCTTTAAAATCACTTCTCGAAAGTCAACTTTCTCACGAGAACAACTCGCCTACCAGCAACTTCAACTCGAGTCGGAGATTCAGGAGGCCGCCACAAAAGTTGCAAAGGAACAACAAAAAGAACGGAAGCGAAGTCAAATGGTCGATAAGGTGATGGAGATTGCTGACCGTAACTGGGAAGAGAAGTTGGGGCAACAAGTATCCGGGTTGAAGAGGTTTCAATTTGGGAATCAATCAACTGACAGTAGCAATGCTCCTGAAGACGTTCTGATAGCATTCCATGAAGAAGATTACTCTGATGATGAATCCACTCAATCAAACACTACAGTAAACGACTTTGAGATCAACACACCTGAAGAAGAACTGCCAGAAACATCAACACGTGACTTGTCTACTTTTTCAAAACCGACACCAAAAGTTCCACTCGCATCAGATTACGAGGGTATCATTCAGATTACGAGTGAGGGTTGTGAAAGTTCAGGATCAGAACCTGATGACGATATTCCAAAACAAGTAAAACCGCAGAAAGCGTTATCATTCCGTTCCAAACTGAGAACAGGAAGCCCCATGTTAGAGATATTCTCTCCGGGTGAGGAAGCAGTGCAACAGACGGCTGTCGATATAGCGAAAGCGAGGCTGAAACAATTGGGAACTGAGTTTTCCACGCAAAAAGAAAAACGGAGTAGCAGATTCCATCGAATTATGTCAGCAGTATCAGAAACAGTCCAGTTGGGGAATCGATGGAAATGTACTTGCGGGGAGACACATAGTCCCTCAGTAAACCGTTGTCAGGCTTGTGGGTCATTGAAACAGCCGCAGTCGTCGATAAATTCACTTCTTGAAACTGATGAAGTAAAAAATCACTCCATTTTGAGCACAGCGGCAGCACAAAGCAACAGATGCTCAATGGAACTAGAACGAAATTGGAAAGTTCTCAGCAGCTCAGAAGTCAAAAGTAAGTATCCAACTCTTCCTCGCAATTGTATTGTTGCTGAACTTGAATCTTTAGTTTGTGAATCTTTACCAAGACGTTTACAATTAGTTGGAATTGGTGACTTAGAGATCCCAAAACATAATGGAGTCTTTCATATATTCGATCGTTTTGAGGAAGTTTCTGATAAATCAAAAGCTCATAAATTGTATGGAAACAGGGGACTGATTCCTGAAAATATCGAATTCACAGTTGTTGCAGTTCGTCTGTCAAAATACATAACACTCGATACTATTACAATGAAACTGATGGCTTCTTCAGAAGGAGAAGAGGTTGATGTTGTAGACCACACGGGAGAGGTCGATCGATTACCAAATCCGGAACTTATTAAATCACCTGCTGAGTCAGAATTACCCGAAGGAGAAGAAGAGAGGGCAGAGAAGTCAGAAGATGCTGAGGAAGCTGATCCCGCGGATCCGCTAGTTGTTCACAGAAACGCTTCGTTCAACTCAGACAATACGGATGAGCTGTGCTCTGAGACTTCAAGCTCCGGGTCTTCAACTTCAGTACTTTCGGAAGGCTCCAGTAGTGCGAGTGGATCACGACCTGTGTCTCATCTTCACAAGCTTGTTGTTGTTGATAAAAAACACACACATGCCGAACACACAAATGTCGTACTTCAACACGGAAACGAAGAGGACGACCTTCTCCCGACCAGCAGCCCAGCTGTCCCTTATCGCCGCAATGCCATTCCCCTACAAGTTCCCCGACCTTCCCCTTCTGTCCAACGTCGGGACGAACTCAAGCGACTTCGACGTCTTCGGGAGATAGATATTCGAAATTCTACGGCAGTTGAAATTAGGAATTTGATTCTACCCGAAGGTGCTGCCAGAGAGGAAACTGTGAGAGGGATGATGTCCGTTTTTGGACAGGTCGGTGAAGTTCGATTTCAGCCTCTCGAGGGTGAGAAGGAACGCGCTCTTTGGAGTCAAGGAAATAGTCTTTGCAGGAGGATGTCATCAGATGAGAGGATTCGTAACTTTGACCCGCCTGATGTTGTGATAGTAAAGTTCAATTCTCATGAGGCTGCTAGGACAGCCATAAGACACTTACATGCGACATCTATATTACCAGGAACTCCTCTACTGCTTCTCACATTACGGGGAAGTACCTCTTTTGGGACAGCGAAAGTACCACCCCGTGCACTTAGAAAGTCGCGATGGAAACCCGGAACTTGGGGAGATATTAATCTGAAGAAGGCCTGGCGAACTGCTGAATGCCTTCTGACTCCGATATTTGATGAAACATCACTCGAAGGAGATGATTTTGACAGCAGCGCAAGAAGCTACCGGAATCGAATACTCAAAAGTAGGAGACTTCAGCAACTCCTCAGGTTCTACATCGAAGGACTTCGGCGAGAGATACAAAGTGAAGTCACCAACTGGGACGTAAAACGATTTCAGATGAAGCAGACAACTTCTTGTTGTATGCCAAGTCATCGTTCTTTCATAATCGGAACGACAGCAACTGGTAGGTGTAGAAGTAAAGTACCGAGTAGATTTATTGAAGTTTCTAAACCTGTAGTAACTCGTCGCTTTGTTGATGCCCCTGAACCAACTTATCCACAACTGATGGATCCTTTAAAGATAGACAGTCCTCGTGAAGTTATTCGAAATAATAATTTCGTTAAACAACTAACACTCGGCATCTCAAAAGATCGAGTTGAAGGAATGCTCTCCGGAAGTAACTTTGAACGGAGTTCTCGATCACCTGGTTTACCAGAAATACGAAGTAAATGGAATACTAATAACATATCAAATAGTCGCAAGGCGGTCGAGTGGATTGGTATCGCCGAGTCCGTTCCGGGAGAACCTTTGAACCCAACTCTTCCGCAGCTTTCTGCCGATTGCTGTATTGTTAAACAGCCAGTACCACCGATGGGCGAATCACGAAGGTTAGCTCAACTCACGAGTGTTGTTTGTTGAAGGGAAAATGAAACCTTTTGCTCGGTTTCATTCTCCTAAATCATTTGATGACCCTTTTTGCGTTTACTTTATTGTCTTCTGTGAGGGTTTAACCCTCCCTGTGATGGATTATTCGATGCCTTTTATGTTTACCCTTTTCAGGGTGTCTTTTGCTTTGCCGACTGTTTTTTTACGAATTCGATTGAAAGCAATCTTTACAGATTGTTACAACAGTTATTATCCATTGCGATAAGAACTTGTTTAGTACGCAGGTCGCACAGTTTCACCTGCCTTCCCAGTAGTCTTATTATCGCTGTCTCTCTCGCTTGTATATTTCAAGTTTCGGAGGCTGCTTTCTCGAGTTTTCTTTGTGTTGTTTGGTTTTATAATTACTTCTCTCAAAAAGAGCAAAAAGCTTTATTAATTTTATCCAACAAAACAACAAAAAGATGGCAATAAACATGAACATGAACATGAATACAATGGCATTTGGAATGGGAATGGGACTCGGAGTGGGTGCAACTCCAGTGCCAATGGGAGGATTCGTACCAGACATGACTCGTCTGACTGCTGAGCAATTAAATGGACTCAACTTGGCGACAGTAGGAGGTTACAATACGATGAATATGGTAAGTGTTAACACTGCTATACCTACCATGCCAACTATTGGAACAAATTTGGGCTACCAGGTGATGACGCCGACAATGGAAATGTTGATGCCGACTACAACTATGCCTCCTCCAACTATCGCACAGCCTAAGAATGTTCCAATCCCAACACCAATTCAAACAACTTCTTCGAGTGGGGGTTCCTCTTCTCTCACATTCAGCAGTCTTGACGCCGCTGAATCTGAGGAAGCAATTGGAGCACCTCTCCGAGTATCCGGAGGAACTCGCGTCTCTGGACTCGCTGGTGCCATTGCAAAGCGCCTTCGCACTTCGAGGTACGTCGCAGTTGAAGCGATGGGAGCTCAGAGTGTTGCAACTGCAACAACTGCACTCGCACTTGCCAAGTCGTTTGTTAACCATGTGCACTTAACAGTTTTAGTTCAGGTGGGTTCGATTTCAGCTCCTCCAAGAGACTCAACGAAACAGGCAAATGAACATCCTGGATTAAGGTTTGTCGCAAGAGCTGAACCAATTACTGATGAAGTAATTAAGTTCGACACTGTCAGAAAGATACCTGCTGGGTCAGCAGTTGCAAAGGTTGCAGGATCACTAGCAAAGATGGTGAGATCGTCACCAAAGGAGAGTGTGATCGGAGTTGTTCTTGGAGAGAGCACACCGATGTTATTAAACACGGCAGCAAAGTCTATCGCTCTTGCCAGAGCAATGCTTCGTGGTAACGAACTTGACATCATTTGTAAGCCACACTTTGAGAATAATGACCAGCGTGCAAACAAGATTCAATTCGCGCTCTACATTGAAAGCGGAAAGTCACTTTCAACGACAAACAAGGCGATCTTTTTGGAAAAACACGAGAAGCCGATTCCTCCACAGCTTGCATTTGATGTTGACTCCAACCCACCAGATCTCGATGATGAGATTTCTATTCCATCTGCACCAACATCACCAGTCTTGATGTCATCTGTTGCTCCTTTAGTAGGACGCGCTCCACTTCAACAGGCAATTCAAATCCCTCCATTCTAAGGAACTAGTTCTTTAGTCGTACCACCCACTCACTTATAGGTTTTACATAAAAGCCATTCCTCCTGAAGAAGAAAAAAAAAAACATCCTCTCTTTAAAAAAAAAAAAGAAAAGCCCTGTGCATAGCTGCATAGACTTCGGACGAAGCTACAACAGAAATGATAGTCATTGAGGGTATATTAAGCGCCACTTTTTTGTGACGGCGCGCAGAATGTACAATTACCTCTCCCAATGTCAAACCCAAAAAACAAAAAAAACAAAAAAACGAATACTGCAGTTCATTCAACGAGTCTTTCCCGCTTTTTTTATTCTCCCCGACACGCAACTGATTCGGGGGGAATACTGCATTCTTTTGAAGTTTTTTTTTTTTTTTTTGTCATCTCTCCTATTTGCTTCCCTTATTTTAAGTTTCCCCCCCAGGATTCTTTTTTCTATCCACTTATTCATAAGTGGATCTTTGAAAACAAACGAAAGAAAAAAAAGAACTGAAAAGAAAAAAAAAATCAAAAGCAGCGCTCACTGTTGCTTTCATAGCGATGGTCTGAGATAGATTGGCGTAGGTATCACTGACTGTGTGCTGTCATGTTGGTATTGGTATTTAGTAACTTTGTTAGTGGACGGTCAGTGTGAATCAATCTTCTATTAGCGTCTTTTGCTTTTACAATTTTTATCTTGTTGCGAGGAGTGGTTTTTTTATTATATTTCTTAAGTCACGGTGATGAGACTTTGGAAACGGGATGAAGACTGCTTTTTTAAAAAAAAAAAAAAAGGAAAAATTAAATTAAATAGAACAACTCCAAGCTGCAAAAAAAAAAAAACGAATTTTGTGTAAGCTCCCTCCCTCAGGAGTGCCGTGCAGCCAAAAAGCCTACTCAGCGCCCGTAGTGGAAGGGTATGATGGGTTCAATTTTTTTGCACAGTTTTTTTTTTTTTTTATTACCCCCATCATTCCTTTCTTTTTTGTGAAAACATACCTCACAACGAGCAACCTTCCTAATCACAGCACGTGCCCTCACTTGGCGCTTGCCTACAATCACATGTCACCGGTAGAAGAAACCTGTTGTACTTCAAACATGGAGCGAGAGATTTAGACAGGTTTGGCAATCTGCTGTGAATGTGATGTGATTTTTTTTAATTATTTCATCAGAGACATAAAGAAGTACCAATATAAAAAAAAAATCCTTTTTGTGAAAGGGAAAACCACATAGAAAGAAGAAAAAAGAAATTTAAAAAAAAAAAAATAAAAAAAAATCAGAATTTTCCTTTATTACCAAAATCCCTTTAGTCACTGCATCATAATTTACTAATTGTTTACATTAGTTAACTTTGATACAATACATATATTTATATCATTATAAATATGCTCTAGTAGTTAAACCCGTATCCCTGCCGAACCCCAGCCTTCTTTACGATTGCTTTAAATGCGCTTTTTTTTGTTATTTGCGTGTTTTTTTTTCATCTTTCCAAAATTTTATTCCTTTTTCCGTTTCTTTTTTTTTGACATGTCTTTGTAAAGTTGATTGAGAAAAAAAACTATGAGGCTTATCTTTTTCTTGACACAAGTTGCCAAAATTTCTTTTTTTTTTTTTTTTAAATATAATTATAAATATATATCTACTATTTTTTTTATTCTTTTTATTTATATTGTTAGATAATAAAATAACAGAAAATACTTTCATCTCGGTGACCAGCCAACAGCGTCATTTTTTTCTAGTGCAAAGCTGCGCTATTTTTGTGTGTACGAGTGAAACTGCCAGCACTGGGAGGGTTCATTTCATTTCATTTTTTGTTTAAATCTTTTTTTGTGTTGAGTCTTCTCAGTTTTTCTGGTTGTATATTTTTAAAACGTACGTTGGCTTTTTATATCTTTTATTCAGTTCTCCTTATGCAATTATTAGTCAAGTCACTGACTGTCTGACTACCGCGTCTTCTGAACCCGACTGTGATTCTGCATCTCAGTTTCTTAAGTAGCAATACCGTTATTCGTCTGTCTCTTTTCTGAAGACAAATAATAAATCATCATGGAGAGACTGGCGATACTGATTTGTATATTGTGCTGAAGCTGACTGACGGGTAGCGGATACTCAAAGTCCTTTTCGTACAATCCACTCCCCATGGTGGATTTGCTGCCGCTCATCTTTAAGAAGAGCAGAGATCTCCTTTTTGGGGCTCATTTTGGAGGTATTTGAGACAATAGCGACCTGCAATGACATGTGCACAACTGTCTCGCTGCTTATCATCACTTTGATGTGTGTAGAAAATGACTTGCACTTATCCCTACTTTGCTTCCGAGCTTTCATTGCCGTGCATTTTATATTGTTTTATTTGTTTTTTTCCCTTGATGTTAGTTGCCCGGTTGCTCCCTATCTTTATTACTGGGGGGAAGTTCATTTTTTTGTTGTTGTCCTTTTTTTTTTTTCTTCTTTTTATATTTTTATAAAGGAAATCACCAACCAGAACAAAGTCCTTGCTTAGATACGCAGGCCTCTTAAGATAAAAATCAGAAACAAACCCCAAGTCGAGCCTACAGTTGGCCAGGAACTAATAAACGATTATGTTAATGTAAGAGCGAAAACAATAAAACAATATGAAACAATAAAAAAAAAAAAAAAAAAGAAAGCCACAACAAGTAGTTCACCATTAATAACGGTGACGGGAGAGGAGGCTTCGAAACCCCTGTGACCCGTTTGCGTCATGCCTGAAGCTGCTTGTTTTCGTTATATTGAGGAATCCCAGCTGTTCGGTGTAAGAAATATTTTCGACAGTGAGAATAGCTTCGAGACTTGCCTCTATTTTAGCAACAAGAATCTCATGCTGTGGTTTGGTGAAGTATTTTATTTTGAATTATGTCACTTTTTTCCTCAGAACCCCACTTGCAGTCGGTTCTTGTGCCGTTCTATAAAGGAATAATCGCCTGTTGCTTGTTACCGAACGTTCTATTCGTCTTTTTGGATTGGCCGACGAATGTTCTCTTAATTGCGAACGTTTGCTTGGCGAGCAGATTGCGAACAGGATCTGTGGTAACGGATGCTCAGAAGTGATTGTTTTTTTATTACAATCCAATCCCGTAATTCATCTCAGGGCCGCAGACATGCAAACCAGTTGTCATGTCCAATCCCTCATTGCGAACTGCAGATATGGCTAGTAAGCCGTTGGTGTGCTACTTTATTTATCAATGTTTGTGCATATGGCAGGGCCCCTTTTTCGCGAATTCCTTTCTCACATCATAAAAACTATTCTCAACTTATTATATCTGTCACGGAAGTTTCACAAGCTTCCAACTGGCAACAAAAAAGAAATAACCAACACCCCACAAGATTTGTTTTTCATTTTCTTCTTTGTTTTTAACGTTATTCTTCACGGTTGTCTTGATGCTTGACAAAGAGTCAGCATCGACAATCGGAAAGTAGAGACTGCTACATTGGTACCTCAGATATGAAGGCTTCAAGGGGGCCTTTGTAAATGTGGTTAAGAGAAGTAAGGTTGAGACCTGGTTGTCTCTTTCTCGCCCCAGTGAGAAACAACAAAAGGGACGTAAAGAAAAGCCACCACTGCGATGCTTAGGAATTATTCTACTCTCTATTGAAGTGTATGCGATCTGCAGCAGGCAGTGCGACGAGTAGTCTCCTGATTTCTAGGAAGATTCGCATATTTGATGTTTACCGTACTTGACCCTCTTGCAGGTGTTTTACGGTGTCGGTGCGAAATTCGGATATCTGAAATGCAAATATCATTTTTAAAAAACTCCTCCTACATCAAAACTTAATATTTCTATGGGGCGCCTCATATGCCTCGTGAGATGTCTTTTTTGTTATTTCTGTTTTTTTGTTCTTGTTGTTTTTTTTTTTTTTTTTTTTAAATTCCTGAGAGATGGAAGGGGTAGGGGAGAATTACATTGCCATTCACCGCTGCTCTGACTTGACCTCCAAGACTTGCGCAGGCAGCTTACAAAAGCTGTATGCGTCATTAACATACTTCACTGCGTACCTAGCAGGGATGTAATGAGAAATAATGTTGCACGAAATAAGAACGAAATTAGTATCGCGTCCACTTGTAGTTTCTTCTTGTGAGTGAGCACGATAATTCTTTTTTTTACCTCATCAACAAAATTTCTATTTGCGTAGTCAGCTGCCGACTTACGTAAGTCGCAGTTATCGTGTAACGATTCTTGCGGTTTTTTTTTTATTTTTTTTTTTTGTTACACTACTTTGACGTATTCCGCGTCGTATGAAAGCAGGTGAATGTTTACTATTCAACAACAGCGTCTATTGCCAACTCATTCGTAGGCAGTTCTCGACTTATTTGAAGTCGCCGTTCTCTATGTAGTCGCTTCTTGCGTTTTCTGCTCGTTGCAAACTCCTATCAAGGGTTGTGAGAAGCAATATTACTCATCGCAAGAAAGAATCCAATTCAACAGTTTCTTCTTGTGAGTGAATACGAATACTTTTTAATTATTCCTTCTTTTCTTTTTCGAATCTCCGCATCAGAATCCGTTGCGTTGTCAATTGCCAAGTCGCAATTGTCGTGCAAACGCTTTTTGTTTATTTTATCAACTCGTTGCAGGATCCATTAGTAGGGTTGTGATGTCCCCGTGAAGTCTATTTTGGGTTCATTCACTTGTTTGGATTAACAGCTCTTGTGTCTTTTTTTATAATAGCTGTATGTAAGCATCGTTTGCCTGCCGAGATTATTCGAGCAATGGCTGTGCAGATGTGTATTCGTTTCTTTCTTCAATTCTTTTGTTGTTCCCGGCGGTAGGTTGCAGCTATCAGTCTGCCAACTACTATTGACGACCTCACCTCAGCAACAAGTGAACTGCTGTAGTATGACATCAGTTGGCTAGTTTGTTATCTGTTTGAGACGTTACCCGCCCCTCTCTACTCGCTAAACCATTCCTCCTCAGCCGCTTCGTTTTTCTTTTTTTTGCTAGTATCGCCATCAATCAGCAACAAGATTAAGAACTTAATTCTTTACGCGAGTCCAGCAAATATTCTGCTTCGTCAGTATGCTGCTTCATCAGTTGTATTAAAATATGGCATACCTCGTGTCCTCAGCAGCTAAGATTTTTCGCAGAAGGTACCTGCAGTCTTGATTTAATAGCTTGCACATATCTGTTTTTTTATTTATATTTATTACACCGCTTGTTTTCCTTTTACACATTATCAGATTGGTACTATTAGTGAACACAACTGATGTGGTGTTACGCGAACAGTCATAAAAGCCAACCTGACTTGCCCATGGAAGACTACTATTTTACACCTCGTACACAACCAAGTTAATAAACTTTGGGACTATAAAAGCTACAAAAGCTTGGAATTTCGTCCCTTTCTCCGCTTTTTGGTTTTCCCCAGACATCTTCCTCCTGACAGATATAAACATTACAGACCTTCAGATCCCACAACAGATACTTCAGACAGAACCCCTCCCGACAGAATTTATGTATTTTGCTCATACGTGACATATATTGGTGACGGCGGTTGCGTGGCTTTGGGACGCTCAAAAAGATAAAACAGCGTCGTGGGGAAGCCAAAAGCTACGCGCCGAATTTTCGTAAAACTCATCATTTTTACCCAAAACTTATGCGATCAGTGCTATGCGGCTTGTTGACGAGCTCATTGCGAAATCCCTTTGTAAATTACTTGTTCTAACACCAATCTGTAGAGCTCTTCAAATGCGACGATGTCGCGAGCACTTTCTTGTGCGAAGATGTTTCTTTACTGCTGGGAGTATTTTGCTTTATTTCAATTTTTGTCCCGTCGCAAAAAAGAAACATCCACACATCAATTGGATGACTACGATTTACTTCTAATTGTGTGCTGTATTATTTATTTACTAAGACCTTTATTGTTTAGTAATCTGTAAACAAGCAGGTCTACCAAACCAGGAGGTTCTGACGGTTAGCTTATTCATGAGTTTCTGATTCCTCGTGAATCAGGTAGTCATCTCACCGACTGACTAGCATTCCGTCTGAGCTTCTTGGGGGTTGAACTCGCTTCAATACGCAAACAACCAAACAACCGAAACTGTCCATTCTAGGTTACCAACCCCCCCCCCCCCCCCATTTAGTCAACTGTATCATGACTAACATTTATTTTAGTTAACTCTGGTACAACACAGATATTTATTTCTTCATATATTCAAACATTTTGACACTCCTCCGACCTCCCCCTGAAGCAGGGGGCGCTCAACCTGTACTTGGCCCCCGAATCCCCATATTCGACAGCATATAGGGGATTTTATCGATACCAACTGTTGGTCTCTTTTCATTGCGACCAGGTTTGGCCGAACCCTTTATTCGTCTTAGCCAGTTTTACGTTGCTTCAAATTTAATCATAGTATCAAGTTACCCCAATTTGGGATTTATTGATGATGAGAGAATTAGAGGTATATGGATTACTCTCGTCAAACCTATTAGTTAAGTTAAGCATAGTTCACCTGTATCCTTAACAGATGTTAAATTATCGTTATGTTAATATGATACAACACAGTTATATTTTACAAATTTAAACAGTTTACCCCCCATTTTTGGGATTTATTTAAGTTTTCAGTTTTTGTGTGAAGGAGAATTTCTGTTTGGTAAGTTAGGTATTCGCTATAACAGTTGACCTCTATTCACTCCTAAACAGCTATGCGGGAGTGCTCTACTTACTACCTGCAAAAATGAACTGTTTTCGGATTTAAGTAAACAAAATAAACTTTGTTTGGAAGTTGTACTTTGCAACAAACTTCCCTGGTGTGTTGAGAGAGTAGTGTTGTTCGACTCTATATATCCCTAACCTTCACATCACACTTCAAACCTTAGTCGTTAGTCACACTGATTGAAATTTATTTATTATTATTTTTTTTTTTTTTTGATCTGACAAGCGTCTTTTGGCGACCTGCAGTTATTCTGAGGTTTCGCAACTCCTTATATTGATTTCTGTTTCTTTCCCGCAGTCTTCTTTTTATTGTTTGTTGTTTGTTATCATCAATGATTCAATCAAATGCCAGACAACTTTGTTACTCTTCGCCTTCCCTTCCTCCAGAACTTGAGGAGTATTCTCAAATCGATCCTTTAGAAGAAAAAAAAGATAGAAAAGAAAAAAAAAAAAACATTTTTTGAAATATTGATATTTCTTGTTGCATAGTCTGCGTCGTAGTAGTTGTGGGATGACGCTTGCATTGAAAGAAGAAAAAAAAAAAAAAAAAACTACCAAATCAAAAATCGGAGAATTCAGTGCATCACCAGCTCACCGTTTTTTGATGTTAAAAACGTCTTTCGGTGGAATTTGCTTTCGCCTCTTAGTCTTTCCGTTTGGGTGCTTAGTATTTATTTTTATGCTTTTTTTGCTAACGAAATATATTTCATTTTTTTTGAGGAGTCCTGCATATGTATTGTGTGGAAGGCTGTTCTCTAGATCTTGTGACCTGAGTGAAATCTTTTTGCTGATGCTCTTCATCAGTTAGGCTTCGCAGTGGTATTTTCTTAAACCGAATGCAAAAAAAGAAAAAGAAAAAAGATGTCAACAGGGAGATGTCTTCTCAGGTTCGCTTGTTGTCGACCTCTCTCTCGCCCACTTATTTTTTAGTTCTTTTAAGTTTTTTTTTCAAGATATTGATTTTGTTATCTTTTTTTTTTTTTTTTTGTTGCTAAAAAATTGTTTATTATTTCCAAAACTCTTTTAGCTCTAACATCCGTTAAGTGTTCTTGCGTCAGTAACCAAGAAAGGCTGGCATTCACTCACCGAAGGTCGTTGTTTGGTTTCGCATGTTTTCCTTCCGTGTGTGTTTTTTTCCCCATCCAATTTTTGTGCACCTCCGGTAGGCTCTTCTCTTTGATTTTAAAATTCAAAACATCTTTAAAAATTATAAAAAATACTCTTTTATTTCGTTTATTTTCAATGTCAGCAGAGATTCTTTAGCTGCTCTTATTCCGCGAACTCGTTTCTGGAGAGCAGCGGTACTTCGTATAGGCGTGTGCAGTTGTGGTCACTGAATGAAATCAAGTTAGAATATGATAAGGGACACCTTCCCCGGTTGTGTTAATGTGCTAGAGCGGGGTATATTGTGTTTTTTTTTTGGGTGGAGTTTTTTTTGCAGAGCCGGAAGCCTTTTATTGTCTTTCATGTTTTCTCGGTATGAGAAGTCAACCTCCCGACTTCTACAAACGGGAAAACAAACAGATCTCATTTCAGGAATGAGGTCTTTTGCCCTTCATCAGCCGTCTAACTGCCGGCTTATCTTCGAGTGTGGCTTCCCTGAATTTCTTTCTTGAGGAGTTTGCGCATTACGTCACTGCAAGTGATGTCTATTTACCTTATTGTCCCTTCGTATGCAGCAACTGTGCAAGTGGGTGCAGGCTCCCATTTTACTTACCCTTCCTTTTTGTAAATGACCTTAGTTGCGAACTCTCATCAGGTGGAGTAGTTGATACTCTTCTTGGATTTGAACACTTCTTCTTGTTGTTTATTGAAGTAAGGGTTTTTTTTGGTGCGTGTACCGTCTGACGTCTTTCCTCAATTCTTTTTAGTCCAGTTTTTAACCAATTTGATTGTAATTTCCAAACTATCGAATGTTATAATCTCATACTGGACTAATTCGACAATCTCTACCGTGTGCACTTTCGGTTGATTCTTGTCTTTCTATTCCTCCTTATGGACATTCCCCGAGTTTGGTGAGTTCGATACTTTTGTTCTATTCTGTCTTCCAATTCTAACGGAATCGGTATTTTTCTGATTCCTTTCTTCTGCTTCATGTTCCTTCTTTGTCTCACTATCTTACTATTGTGTTGTTTTTCCTACATAGCTAACAAAATTGTGTGTACTAACAGGATAATAGCGACAATGTGCAGAGTATCATCCAATTACCGTTCTTTCTTTTCTTTTTTTTTCCTGTTCTTTGGCTTGCAGACAAGTTAAGTCTATCTTTCAAATTCTTCTATTTTTCACTCACTCACTCAACTCACTGTATTTACTTACGAATGCTGTGTTTGAGTTCACTCGTAAATATCAGTCTGGATCTTAGCTGGTACTGTGAGTTATAAAATACCAAAGCACTTCAGTTTGTGACATTTCATAGAACAATCCTGCTGTCATATAAATTGCTACTGTCCCTTTTCCCTCTCCCACCCATTTCGCGTTTGAGGTTTTCAATTTTTATTTCAGTTCTTATTAGTTTAGTATTGGAAGGGAGATCTCGAAAGCTATGTGAAAGATTCCTGTGCTTGCGAAAGTTTCATCGTGTGCAAAGCAAAGATGTGGCAACATGTTTAGATCTCGCAATTACTCATCTGTTCCCCTTCCCCTTTCTTGCCAACCCTTTTTTTTTTATTATTATCATACAGTCTAATCCTTTATAATTCATATAAAAGATTAGACTGGTTTACATTGACAAAAATATCTCCCCTTCTTACCAAAGTCAGTAAT
Source organism: Flectonema sp. DT1601 (assembly GCA_964019425.1). Lineage (NCBI taxonomy): Eukaryota > Euglenozoa > Diplonemea > Diplonemida > Diplonemidae > Flectonema > Flectonema sp. DT1601. Next base: position 465,436 of record OZ025812.1, on the reverse strand, counting down.
TACAGTGCAAAGTAATTCTTTTTTCGCTGACTGTTTGACTTGCATTAGTAGTTCCGAATGTCGTAAAGCTTTTGTTGTTCAGTCTACTGGAGTTCGACCCGATAGCAATGCGAAATCGGACAAAAAAAAAAAGAACAAAAGAAACCTTGTTATATCTCTCTTCCATTGTTGACATGGTAGGTCCTCGTTCTGTAGGCTTCCGAAGTGTCTAGCATCTGATACCCGCACAAATTGAGTCCCCTCATCATGTGACCTTTCTCTTTTTTAGTATTGTTTTCAAAAATATGATTATATTTCGGAGTGTAAACTCTTCCTACCGTATCACTGTAGAACCTCACTTGACTAATTAAACAGCTACTTCTTTATGGGCTCTGAAAAGCGTTCTTCGACACCTGATGTCTGTGTCTTGTTCACAGTAATAATTCGGCTGCCTTTTGCGCAGCTGTCACTATTTCGTTGTTTTCGTTTATAGTTTTCTTGTACTTTCTTTTTGGCATCACACACTTTTTTTTTTTGTCAAAAAAAAAAAAAAAAAAAACGAGGAAGGAAAAAAAGAATTAACTGTCAATAAACAGTAGAATAGCAAAAAAAACAAAATTCTGGTAAACAGTTATTTTTAGTAATTATAAAACTCTTGTTTTTGGTGCTTATTTAGTTTGCTTCCTTAGTTCACGCAACGCGTGCCGAAAAAAAATGAACCAAAATTATCTGTCTCTCCTTTTTTTTTTTTTTTCTTTTGTTGCTGCGATTCTTGGGTATTTTTCTCCCTTCACGTTCAAGCAAAAAAAAAAAATAATTATTATAATTTATATCGCTTATGCAACTATTAAAATACGAGTCAAGAGGATATATTATCTATTGTTACGTGACTTCGCAGCATCGTAGCTATAGGGGTATCCATATTTATGACTTTAAAAAAAAACTTTTTCTTTTTTTCTTGGGAGTGTTGTTGCCTCCCTTCACGTAGAACCAATCTTGTCTTCCCTTCCCTTTTTTTTTTTTTTTTTTTTTTTTGTTAACTCACACACAAAACAAAGGTGTGAGTAAAAGTTTGTTGACCAATCTTTTTTTTTGAACTCCAGAGGTTGGCTTCCTGACTTCGATAAATAAGTAATTAATCGTAATAGCAACCTCCTGTGACCAAACTCTAGTAAACCCGAAAAGCTCCTCCTGGAAGAGAGTTATGATTGTATCCACATCACTTAAAAGTATTGACATGGAAATGATGACCGACCATAGGTTTTTCTTTTTCCAAAAAAAAAAAAAAAAAAAAAAATCCCCTCTGCAGTTGTTGGTATATTTTATATGAATATAAGGTCTTATATCCTAATAAGGATGACTACTTCAATCAGTGATAAACAAGCGAGCACCTCATTTATTGTCATTTTTTGCAAAGCCCACTTCAAGGGCGATTTCCTTCTCTCTGAGACCATATCATAATTCATGTATAAAAATATGTTCTCATCAAAAAGTATGTAGCAACTAGTTGTTTTCATTTTTTCCTTTTCGTAGGTGGTCTCATCCATCGTTGTTCTTTGCCTGAGAATTCGGTCTTCTCTTGACCCAACGTTACTATTCGTCCGCTGTTATTATTAGCATAGTTCGTTGTTTGGTGTTTGGGCGTTGTAGCATCTTCTGACCTAAAGTTCTTATCATTTTAAAAAAAAAGAAAAAACACCGAAAGTCAACTTCAATTCCACCTGAATTCTTTGCAAAAGAAGTCCCCGAAATACTGACATTACATTTTTGAAAAAAACAAAATATTAGGCATCGTATGCCATACAAAAAAAAAACGTTCAATCTTTCAAAGTTAGCAAAAAAAAAAAAAAAAAAAAAAAAAACGAAAATGCGGAATAATCACTTCAGTGCATTGACCGTCCCTCAAAGCGGATCAATCATTCATTGTGGTTGTACTTAAGCTTTCCTTTCCCGTTAGGGGATTGTGAACTCGCGAGAATAATGTTGTCCACTAGGTGACAGCTGTGATCTGTTTAGCAACTATTACTTACTACCAATCAACAGGTTAAATAGCATAGCGTAGTGTGCTACCTCTCGGACCCCTCAACTGTTTACCTTGTTGGTAGATTCCTGTAACTATAAAAAAGCACATTCTTTTTTTTTTTTCCTTTTTTTTTGTTTCCTTCAACTGATTCATAGTTTAGTTTCCCCGCATAAATAAAATAATCCCTGTTGTCACTTAGGCGGCAGGCTTGATATTTTTTTTTCACTCCCTTGCATTTTTAGTAGTAGCGAGTAAGTAAATTTGTGTTCTTAATTATGTGGCTGCTTTTTTTGCTGTTAATGCTCAAAAACGTGCTTACTACTTCGGCCACTTAATGTGTCATGCTATTGCTTTACTCCATTGCTGGTATTTTTAGTTCTATTTGAGATACACTCCAACGGGAGTATGTTTTTTTATTAGTCATTTTCTTTCACACAAAAGAAATGCAATTTCAAGGTAGCTTATTTCTTCTTATTGAAAATCGTGCATCGATTCTTACACAAAGAGTCTTTGATAAAAGTATACACATTTTGAATTATTTCATACTTTTTTCCCTTAAGAAAGAAAATTTACTTTAGAACTCAAAAAAAGGAAAAAAAAAAAAATTATTACACAATTTATCTATTTGTTAGTTTCGTGTGTTTCTTTTTTTTTTTTTTTTTTAAATATCAATACTACGGTATAGTCTTCTATAATTGCAGATTTTTTGTCTTGTAAGTTATTGGAATTGTTTTTACTCTGGTGTATATAATACAGCAATACTAAAAGTAATAGTTGCATTTCCATTTTGTTTTTTCTCTCTATCTGAGAGTTTCTCAGGACCACCAACGCTTGATAATGAGAAAATACTTGCCATCGACAAGTTGATCTAAGATTGGGAAGTGAATTATTTCCCATCTTTTTTTTATCAGAGAATGTTCAATTCTGAGAATTTATTTTCCTCTTTTCTTTAGGTAATTGTTTACTATAATATCAAACAGTTAGGCATCAAAGGCTGATAGTCGCACCGATTGTATCGTTGGGTCATTTCTTTTTTTTTCTTTCTTTTCTTTTATCTTTGAAAACTACAAGCTAATCCATTGCTGTCTTTCCATATTTTTTTCATCTTATTGAGATTTATACTTTTTGAAATGAGTCTGAGTCTTATAGTGTTATCGAACAGTTTGGGGTGTTTGTAGTGACATTGGGTTCCGGCGCTGTCGAGCAACCGAAAGCGTCGCTCGACTGAAAAAAGATTTATTTTTTCTTCTTCTTTTCTCTGTTTACGCTTCTGTTACATCTTTTTTAACTTTCATTGAGATGCATTGTACTTCTCAATCAGAAGTGTTTTTTTTTTCTTCTTTTGTGTTTTTTAGGACAGATAAACCCACACAGAGACCCTGGCATCAGCCAAAGTGGTCCTGTGCTGGTACTTTATATGGTCCTGATGTCTACTTGAATTATATTGTGTGATCTCTGTTGTTATCCTCCTCTTTCTATAGTACCTTAAATACCTTGTCTTTCTTTATCAGAGTATTATGTTCAAATTGATTAGAAATAGCAATAGCTGCTATCACTTTTGTTCAGTAAATCTCTTATTCACTACTTGTTTCAAGTCACACACCATCAAAAAAAAAGCTGAAACTTGTTGCCTTTGTTTCTTCTGCGAATTATATTAAGCAATCGGAAGGTTGTTAAAATCCCTTCTTTTTAAAGTCTTCTCAGCGACAATTCTTTCAATGACCCGATTTCTCTGTCTGTACTCGGTCAAGTCCCTTAAACTTGTAGGAGTTCTACTGTTAATGCTATCACCTATGATCGTACTACTAATTGCTGAACACAGGCAAGTACCACCCTTTATGTCGTATTAATAATTATTTTATTGTGTTTTGCTTTGCCTTGCTCTATAAAAGGCTTCTACGTAGTTCATGACTGAGCTAATCAGTATTCCCCTTGCTTTCTATAGTATTGTATTGTTGTCGGCATCTGAAGTTATGTTTTGCTTTGGTGCTCAATAAAATACCACCTTTGCTTTTTCAGGTTTCACATCACTTCCTCTTTTTTATATTGTTCGCTGCACACCATGTCAACAATTGATGTAAGCAGCTCTTTCAATATCGTGTAAACTAAGAAGCGTTAGTTTGACTTTCCTGCTGTTGTTATATTTTCACTACCTCCTTATTTGTCAAACTTTTTGTTATGTTATATGACACCAATATTTTACATTTTTGAACCGATTCACCGAATGGGAACGTATGAGCACTTCGCTTCGTACGAGATTACAGATTAAAGAGCTTTCCCTGGAGTTTGAAAATCCTGCAAAATATAACTCTTCAGGCTGCTGGTGATTACTATTTGTATGTTGTAGAAAATGACTAATATATTTATCATTTAACCAATCTGTAGATCTGATTGCGAAGTAGAAACATTTTCTCGTGCGTCTCTCGACGTTTGTGCGATTCACTTATTTTGAAGTGAATAGAATGTTACCTGAACTCTCCTCTCGCTTCACTCTGATGTCGCCAGAACCTAATATAAACATCTCTGTGTTTTTTTTATCAACAAAGTTACTTTCCTGAATGCAACAGAGCTCAGAGTTCGAAAGACTGCACTGTGATCTGCTCATTGATGTATGTTTGTGGATGTTCCTTGCTTTCTTCTCTCTAAATTTGTTGGGAGCGAGCTGTTGACCTCGAAAATGGTTTCAACCAAAGAGGGGAGTTATTTGTAGTTTCTCTTCTATCCATCGGTGGGCCTCATGAAGCCATCTGTTCCTCCTCCTGACGGATCAAAACCGTATAAATATCTAAAGTCATTTCTCCCATCAAAATGCCTCCTCGTGTCTAATTTTAATAGATAAATATCATAGTAAAAGAGATGGTGTCTCTAATGGATGGTTTTGTGTTATTTTCAACTTACAATTCGTGTTACTTTAATCCCCAGTCTTTCATTGCCACTTCATCTGTTTGATGAGGATGGGTGTCTGTTGGGGAACATACATGGTAACGAATAGAGTTAAAATATTATTTATGCAGTAAATCGAAAGTGTAGTTCCAAAGTAATTCTAATAATTAATTTATTAGTACGAAGAGTTACCAACGAAGCGCAGCATCTTTACTTATCACGCTGCTAAGTACACGAACGAATAGCCCACTCTACCCCCCACTCTCCCTTTGGTGTTGAACCACTTACGCCACTCCTTGATGTTAGTGTTGTGTAGTAAAATACTTTCGATGACATGCAATAATATTTCTTTTGCTGCAGGTAAATAAAATAACGAAGTGGCATTGTAGTGATGGTAATTATTTTTTTCAATTAACACGTCATTGAGTAGCAAATTAAGATCGCATTATTGAAGTAAATGAGTCGACTGACTGGAGTCTTTATTCCCCAATGTTGGTTGACTGTTGGAGGTAGTATTTTTTACTTCTGTAGTTTGAATGCATCAAGCTGTTGTGAACCTTTTATTACATACCCACCCAGTATTAGATTGAAGTTTGAAATTTAATTCTCCAATCAGAAAACAAAGAGGATGAGCAACCCAAAAGGGAGAACACTTCTTGTTCGGTTATTAGTTGTGTGTGCTATTCTGGGTCAGATATCAAAACATTTCGGGTTACTAAGTTGCGATGACTTACCAACCAGATGGATGGCTGAGTCTGGTTCTGTGAGATTCATACTCAGTATTGTTGGGATTTTAATTTTAGTAGGTGGGCTCGAAGAATCTGAAGGAACAGCAAAGGGAGCTGTCATACTTTCAATTTACTATTTCTGTTCCTGGCTGCTGACTGCATTGTTCGTAGTTCTATTCGGCGGCAGCAGCTGCTTCTACGGCATCGGAGGTCCACTATTCTCACTTTTATATTTAGGATCGCAAGAGGGGAGTCATCGGTATTGGTGGATTCCCTTCGCAGTTCTCGTTGTTCTTATTCCAGTTTCTCCAGAACTATATTTTGTGTTGCAACTGTCTGGAATTGCAGTCTCATTTCTTCCGTTGAATTCATCAAGTTTTCGTGGACCTGTTGAAGACTTTATTTCTCGATATGTTGACCCTGGTCTTGACCGGTTCTTTAGCTGGGCTGGTTATATTCGATTCGGAGGATACAATATTGTGAGTGACACTAGTGTGTCTATTTCATTTGTATGATACAAACTAGTGTTGGCTTCTTGAAGAAAGTAAACGTCTCTTCCATTGCAAAGACAGCAGTTGTACTGAACAACTGTTGAATTAGAAGTATACTCCCCAACACTGACTCTAATAATTGTCTACTTCCCTTATAATACTAATAAAGGTTTACTTATTTAGTCTTGCTACTTCTTTCAGTACACAAGAAGATGACATCCCAGGTGGCATTCTTAGCAACATCCGACTGTGATAAGTGGCAGGCAAATCGATTTAAGCCTGAAAAATGTATGTGTGGTGCAGACTTAGCTGAACACAAAGAATCAGTTGTAACCGAGGAAGACGTTCGTGATTATATAGGCGTGATTGCATCCAAGAGTCCGTGTAATAAAGTAATTGATGGGCTGTATTTAGGAAGTGTTACTGCTCTCCAACCTTCAAACATTAACGAAAAAAACATAACACGAGTTGTACAAACTGCTAAGGGATTGGAATCTTTTTATCCAAAAGTTGGAGTGAACGTTAGAACTATGGAAGCAGCTGGGAAGATAGAAGTTCTTCGCCTCGACTGGGATGATGTGTCAAATCAGACTTTAATAAATCAATTACCATCAGCAGTAAGATTTATTTATAATAGTAAAGCGTCTGGTCACACTGTTCTTGTGAATTGTGCTCAGGGGAAGTCCCGATCGTCATCTTTAGTTATTGCTTTTCTAATGTCCGTGTATCCAAATGAAATGGGTGCAGACTTTGAAACGGCTCTTAAATTTGTGAGGTCAAAAAGATTTATTGCTGAACCAAACGTTGGATTCGCAAGTCAATTAAAAGAATTTTCAAAATCGGATGAGCTGGCGGCACTGCGGAATGAGTTATCGTAAGAGCAAGACTGCCACTACAGTCGAAAACATTCTCCCTAGCCTTTAATAGTCCTGACTTTATATTATTTTATTATATTCGATTACATTCTTTAATACGTCCTACTAACTTCTACAGGAGGAAGTAATAATGTCAAACAATAAAGAACCAGAACAAGGTTGGGTTGAATCATTCACACCAGAGCGATGTACTAACGTAAGTGAAGAGCTAAATCAAACAGTCTTCAAGCAGCCGAGTAGGTGTAAAGGATTCTTTGGAAGACTAATTGGACTTTATTTTGATCAGCAGCCGTTCGAATTAGACGACCGAACTGCCAAAGAAAAGGAATTTGGATACGGAGGTGAAGTAGAGGGGAGTCCTTCCTGGGATGAAATTCATAAATATCCGCCTCCGGAACCGCCAACCACGGAAGCAACTCCAACATCAGTTTCGTTTATAACCACCTCAGGGAGTAGCGTTACTCGGCAATTTGATCCTCCAACTTAACACCAAAATGAAATTTATCCCCGGTCCGTTCTTTATTTAGTAACATCACGAGACAGACACTTCTCTGATCTCACTTGTTCGATATTCAAATTTTAGTCAAATCAAAATAACATTTCAAAACGAAATATAATAAATAAATAGCTTCCAGACAGAGATTTCCTTCGGGAGTTCAGTAATTCGGAAAGTAACTTCACTTTCCATCGTCGGCTTCCGACTCAAATGCAGCTTGCAATGCCCCTCTGAGTTAGGGAAAATTATTTATGGATAGAATGCGTTTGCTTATCTTATTTATATCACAGAATGTTAGTGGGCGGCATAAAATGGTACTCACTTGCGATATTTTATCTAAACTTTTGTATTTTGAATTTATTTCACTTTGTGTTTACAGTTTTCTAATTATCATTCTCACAAAAATGTTTCGTTCCCTTTGCCTTCTCTCGGTTGCTGCTACAGCTTTTTCCCAAAACGAGCCACTCGATGTTGAAGAACCTGTTCACGTTATTCAAGAGTGGTGTTCTACTGCAAATGATTGTTTAGCCAGCAGGCCTGCCACCGCACCAGCTGGGATCACTTGCGAGCAGGGAAGATGTATTTGTGGAAACCCGTACGAACTTTTTCAAAACGCTATCTGTAAACTCCCAAATGATCCTGATCCAGTTGTTACTGTAGTTGTTGAGCTCACATGGGATAACTTACAGTGTAATGCGCTCCCTGCCGGGTTTGTTGAAACTCTCCGTGCTGACCTGAGATTGATTTATGGCGCAACCGTACAGGTAGACCTTCGCACCAAGTGTGGATCGGTTGTTATTTTAGCAGTCGTTGATGGTGTTGCTATCACCGTTGCCTCAGGAGTTAATATCAATACCGCGATGAGTACCTCGGGAACTGTTACCCTCGTTGGACCACTTTCTAAAATCGACACGTACTCTGGACGGGGAGCCTGCGCTATCGGTGTGGGACATGCGGTTGTTCTTTCTATTGGAGGTCTTTGTCAACCAATTCAATGTCTCCCTGGCTACACATTGAACTCTGGTTCAAGTGTTAACGAAGTTGATATTTGTGAGGTCGTTACCGTCGTTGATAGTGATGATGAATTAGGTGGTGGTGCAATAGCCGCAATTGTTGTCGGAGTTATTGGGTTTGTTATTATCCTAGTTCTAGTCATTTATATGATGTGTGTACAAAAGAACGATGCTGAAGAATTCCAAAACGAAGAGGAAGTGGAGAACAAGAACGCTCCAGACCTTGACTGAAGGATTTAATTTAATCTTTAAACTAACTGACAGTCGATTTGCAGTTAAAACCCCGCCCGAACCTCTATTGTCATCAATGAGTAGGAATCTTATCTCGATGAGCAGCTGTACTGCGCTCGTGATATAGGAACTTTCGATTTTTATAACATCTGCTCCCCCAAGACGGTATTCATTTATCCCCATCCCCATTTCCCAAACATTTTCGTATCGTATCAAGTATCCCTATTTCCCAAGAAGTTTATCACATTATCCCCATCCCATGGGTACGGAACAAGTAAAACTGAATGATCGCTCAAGAAAAGCGCCCGTACCCAACCTGCGCATGAAACTGCGCCCCTTTTGTTTTTGTATTGTGTCAGCTTTTTCTTTAGCTTTATTTACTTTTTTCTTTTTTTATGCTTATGACATTCTCCAAAGACGTTGCTTCGCGGCGTTTTTCCCAGAGTGTCTTCCTTACGATTTCGGTCTTACTCTTTGGTATAGTTTACGGACAGTGAAACCCCCGCCCAAAACATAAATTGTCAAATCAGACTTTTCCTTGAAATAATAATTAGGTATCAACCGTCTTGTTCTTGTGATACACCTAACTATGCATAGAAGATCACCAATCAAAACTTTGGGTAATCCCTCGCTCACTACGGTTTACGATTGAGTTTGTCTAGACAGGAATAGCTGTGAGCAGTAACCATATTTCTGCTCTCGGTTGTTCTGCTAGAAATCGATTTCCTTCATTCCCAACGGGGTACGAATAGCTCTTATTTGGAAACACTTCCATTGAAAGAATGTTGTACCCAAACACATCAACCGTAAACCGTACCGTACCCGAGTCCGTTTCACACCTCCCTTTCAGAATAGTATTATTTTATTTTTTATTTTTGCCGACAACGCAGCAGTGAGGAATTGCCTTACTGCTGTTACAAAGATTAACGAGTTTCAGAAAAAGTCTCCGACTTAAGGCTAAACAAAGCGTGAGATTTATTTTTACTCTTAACCTCTCAAAGGAGTGGAGTGGATCAACTCTGCCCTCGTGGGCGGCGGGTTTAGGAAGTGATTTGTCAGGTTAAGCTACCTCTTATCGTCTGCGAGAGTCGATTGGTAGCGATCTAACTGTTACCTTGTGAGCTTTTCCTGATATTAGGCTTCCTAGGCTTCGTATGAATAAATATCTCCACTTGGATGAAAGTACAGATCGATTTAACTTCGAACGAGTATTAACAAAATCACCACTTCTACATAAACCTCCAACTAATCATTACGAATAATCGATGTAGGAGTAGTTAGTATTGTTGTGGTACTTTTGCTTCCTCTTATCGTCAGAAGTATTCCTCTGTTCATGCGACCCAGCCTTACCGATCGAGGCCCTGTGTGAAATGTGTATGAAATTGCGTATGATTCTCATTTTGTAATAGGCACATTTTATTTTTTGCTTCCGTGTACCTTCCAATAATAAGCTACTTGCATTCTGTACTCGGTATTATCAGGATGATAAGTTGACGGAATTCATAACCTTCGTTGGACCCGTAAGGGAACTTCTATTATAATTATGAGACGTCAACTTATCCCAAAGTTCAGTTTTCCTGACATTGACAAAGAAAAAGTAAACAACGAGAATAGCTGCGTCTTGTTTAACAATTCTGTCAGTTGATTGGTATCTTTTAGTTCAAGAACCAGTTTTTTCTTGTCCCCGTTTGCCTCGTTAGTTAGTATTGTGCTCCACTGCTGCAGTTTTTTTAATTTATTTTGTCTTTAGGTTACAGGTAAACAGCCTACTATGAAGTAGCCCGTCGATCACGTCTGCCCCCAACCCCGATCGTCAGATAATTACTCTTGAAAGCTTCACTCTGTTGTGTAGATGTGTTCTTTGAATTGTTAGCCACATCAAACACGTAATTTAGTAATTAAATGTATCTTCAGCTACACTGAAAAATGGTCGACCGAGTCAGAGACATTGAGGAACTATTTCCGATTTGGGACTTCGACGGCAGCGGGTTCATTGAATGGGAAGAGTTGCAGCAGGTGTTGGAGGGATGTGAACGTTTGGAAACTCGAAAAGAAAGGAAAGCAGCTGCTCGCTTGAAAGCGAAGATGATTGAAAATGGTAAAGTAAAACCCCTGGGGTTAAAATGTTTTGTGAAATTTGTCAGTGAGCTGTTTGAGTCCGTCAGCGACAATGATTGGATCCACGCGATGGAACATTTGAAAGAAGCAGTTGAGGAGGCTCATTCATTAACTAACAAAGATCGTCATATGCAGTTACAGTTTTCACTGTTCCGCAGATTAGATTCCAACAAAGACGGCATCGTTGACTTCCATGAAATATCAAAACTATTAAACTCTCTTCACAGCCGCCCTCTTTCTCAGAGAAAGGCAGCTGCGAAGTGGCAGCTGCAGCTGAAGGAGAAAACGCATTCTCAGAAAGACTTATCACTCGATCTCAAATCATTTCATGAGTTTATGGAAAACACTTTTAGTCACCAATCTGAAGAACACTATCAAGAAGCAATTAAAGAAATGGAACAGGAAGCTGTCAGAAGACGTTCCCTTACCACTCCACTACCAGAGGAAGTACGTGAGTTAGAGTAGTCATCAATCTGATTACAAGATTCTAACATTAGTTTTGCAGGCACCCCTTTAGTGTGTCTTGTGTACTATAGGTAAAACAGTTGTAGTGTTTCTGTCAGATTAGTGCCAGAGGCTTCTGCCCTATTCACATAACAATATAATACTGCGAACAAGTATTTAACTTACACATCTAAACAAAGATGCTATTCTGTTGTCTTCGTGAGGCTTTTCTTTCTTATAAATTATTTTATAGCAGCTGTCTTCTCTTTAATAATGGTTGACAGAGTTCGAGACGTTGAGGAATTATTTCCGATTTGGGATTTAGATGGCAGCGGGTTTATTGAATGGGGTGAACTACAGCAGGTGTTGGAAGGCTGCGAGCGTTTAGAAACTCGAAAAGAGAAGAAAGCAGCTGCTCGCTTGAAAGCGAAGATGATTGAGAATGGTAAAGTACGACCATTGGATTTAGTGTGTTTCGTAAAGTTCATAACTGAACTCTTAGAAGTGGTTGCTGACGATGACTGGACGACTACAATTGACCACCTGAAAGAAGGAATCTGTGAAGCACAATCTCTAACTAGTGAAGATAGACATAAAAGAGTCCAGTGGAGTTTATTTCGTTTGCTCGATGTCAACCAAGACGGTGTTGTTGACTTCAACGAGATATCTGGACTGCTCAACTCACAATCTCGACCGCTCTCTCAGAGGAAGGCCGCTGCAAAGTGGCAACTCCGATTGCAAGAACAGACATCTACGAAGGGAACTGATTTAAAACTTGACTTGAAATCTTTTCATCAATTTATCGAAAGCATCTTCAAAGAATTGACAGAAGAAGAGTACGTTGAATCAATGTGCGAAGTAGAACAGGAGCTCAGTAAAAAGAACAACCCCGCGTTCCATAGAAAATATATCGAACGGGAGAACATCACGGACTTGGTTCACAACATTGCTTCTCATGTTCTTCTACTGAAACCGAAAGATCCGCTGGATGGTATAATTGAATACCTGGAGAGCATTAAACCTGGTGCGTAGCAAATATGTGATCCACAGCCGACGAAAAGTGACTCTAAGAAATAATTAATGATATAAAGCAAGGCATGACACGGTAATGTATAACTTGTTTAGCCTGAGTGATCAGAATATGAGTATGTGAGTAGCATCGAAAGGCTATCCTCTGACTATTAATTAGTATTTCATATTGAGAATCTACCTGTTCAGTTTTGTTTTTTTATTTTATTTTTTAGTCAGATAGGGTCCTATTTTTTTTGTATTGTTTTATGCTTTCTTGTCTAGCAGGATTACAGATTGCTTATCTGTTAATTGCTAACTACATCTTCTATTACCCTAAAAACGCAATCGTTTCTTATGTGGACAACAGAGATCCACACAGAGAGAATTTGGGATTAAATAATCAAAAAATAAGCTAGATGTTAGGGAACTGCAGAAATGAATGCTTTTCGTTTACTTATCTTTATTTTTTTTGTTCTAACTTTTCTATACGAAAATTAATGATACTAACTGCTGTTTATTGCTAACAGAAAACCAATAAATGATCCCTGAGTAGTTCATTGGTATTTATTTTATTTGTTGACAAGTTTTTCTTCTGGTCATGTTTTTTTTTTTTTTTTTCCCCTCTTTTTATCGAATTAATAATAAAGAAAACTACTTTACTTGACGTCTTCAGGGAAAAACATTTAATTAATAATTCCTCCCTTCAGTTCTATTTTTTTCGGTAAAACACTCCGCAACTGCAGTAATGTCCATAACAATGATGGAGCCACTGGAGGAGTTGTTCGGATCTGAGAGGATTGCTGAAATGCTCTTGGGAATGACTCAAAAGATAGGTGCAATTATATGTATGTATACTGTATCATGGTTTGTTGTTAAGAATGTTGAGTGCTTTCGCAAACTTGATGACCCTTGGAACTTGTTTGACTTAGTTTTCTCTTTACCATTCTATCCGGTGCTTTCATACTTCGCATTGGCTGGAGCTTCAGGACTAAGCGAGTCACCAACCACAAGATGGACAGGCGTCTCATACGAATCTTCAACGTTTCTACAGCTATACACAGCAAAGAGTATTGTTCATTTCTTTGTGTTGTTTATGCAAGGGCTCACTCCTTCCTTTTTATGTTCAAATGTTATCCATCATCTGGTTACTATTACTTGTTGTTTAAATATATTAAGGCACGGAATGTGTTATTATTTTTGTTGTTTAGATGGTTGCTGTGAAGTAACAAACGTCTTCTTAACTTTCTTATATGTTTTAAAAGGAACAAAGACTGATAAGAAATACACAACCGCATATGCTGTCAATGGTTTCTGTCTTTGGGCTGGTTTTGTAGTATTTCGAATGGTCTTGTTTCCGTATATGTTATTTCAGTACATTGACGACACCATTAACGCCCCTTACGCTGATATGATGGATACCTTTAGCTGGGCGTTTAATCCTTTTGTTACTATCGTTTTGTTCTTTTTATCAATAACGTGGTTCATTCCCATCACAAAGGGATTCATGAAAGTAGTGTTCAAGAAAGACGATGGTTGGCAGCTAAAAAAACAAGAATAAAACATTTCTGCAGCCGTGTTGCGATTTGATTTTTTTTTTTTCCCTTTTTTATTTATTACACTCGTTGGAAATAATGATTGGTGTTGCCTTTTACCATTTGTTACACTTATAAAAAATAGTTTTTTGTGTTATTATCGTGCTCCAAGTTACACTATTTGCTTTGTTTGAAATACTTCGGTTACGAGGAAAAGTATTTTTCTCTTTTTTCTTTTTTATTCAATTACACTTCGCTGGTGTGGTGTTGCGCAGTTGTGTGGTCAGCACCTTTCGTTGGAGTCTTCAGAAACTTTTGGGAATATCGTAAGCCTGATGACACCGTTATCATTTTTTCATCAATTTATTTTATTTTTTTTTTATTTTTTTTCAATCATTCTTCTGAACACCGAACAAGGAAAAGTGCTCCAATAGAATTCTTCTATTCAAATACACTTAGCTCGTTGTTTTGAAGGATGTTATATAAGATTGCTACACCCATCCCCGTCACCTTCAAATATTTTAGGTCCTTCATAAAAACTTCTTTTCAGTTGCTTTGCAACTGCTGAGGTGCACCCGAATATGTGAGCGTGTCGCAGGTTATTTTCCTTTCTTTTTTTTTTTTTTTTTACTCCTTTTACCCCCGCTTCTTGTAATTATTAGTGTTTTTTTATAAAAAATACAAATAACTTTTACCAGCTTTGCGTAGACTGACGAAATTGTGTTGGTCAGTTTTGGCAAATGTTTGGCAGTAAAATTATAGAGGAGCCGGGTAGCATAGAGGAATTCATTATCCATTAGTTAACTCAGAAATACAATTGTAAAAAAATGTAATTTCAATAGGAGGGTCATTGTGAAAAATAAAAGATTTTTTAATATTTTATTCTTTCCTCAAGAAAAACAAGAATAAAATGATTGATGAGATCGCGATTATTCATAAAGGAGGATTAGTGTTGTGGAGACACTTCTTCAGTTCAGTTAAAGGAAATCCAATTAACCAGCTAATTAAAACTGTTCTTTTGGAAGATAGGGCAGGTGAAACCAGCTGCATACACGATACTTATAAAGTTCAGTGGTTACTAGAGAACGACTTCGATCTCGTATTCGTTGTAGTTTACCAGCACCTCCTCGCACTTAATTACATTGACAATCTGTTGGAAGGAATGAAGTGTGCCTTCATTGAGAAGTTCCAATCGCAGTTGACTGGTCGGTCATTTTTAATGAATCCCCAGAATCTACTTTCTGAGGTCGATTCTTTTACTCCAGCCTTCAAAGAATTACTGAAAGCTGTTGAAACTCTGGCAGAAGAAACTCGAATGAAAACTCGTCAAAAGGGAATATCAAAAAAAGAATTAAC
The DNA here is from genome assembly GCA_964019425.1 of Flectonema sp. DT1601. NCBI lineage: Eukaryota > Euglenozoa > Diplonemea > Diplonemida > Diplonemidae > Flectonema > Flectonema sp. DT1601. The sequence goes on along the minus strand of OZ025812.1, from coordinate 450,256 downwards.
AGCAGCTGATGACGCGAGTCCGACTGATCCGACTCCAGCCCTCGAGAAGAAACTCACAATGGGACAGAAGATTGCAGCGAAAGTAGCGGCTAAAAAAGAAGCGAAAAACGCCGGACTCAGCAGGAAGGCGAGTGCTAAAGTGCCAGTCGCGAAGAAAGCTCCTCCAAAGAAGGTTGCCAGAGCAAAATGGAACGCGGATGGCACGATGGGAGATCAGAACGCTTACCACGCCCCAAAGGAAGACGAGTTAGAAAGAGGTGCGAGAGTAGCTCCATCCGAAATTGTAAATCCGGAAGCAGACCCCACGAAGTTGGATGACTGGAAACCAAAAACAAGATCGAGATTCACAAACTTCCTAAGAGATCGATTTGGTAATCGAGAAGTCGATGAGGAGGATTTAAAATCTATTTTGCCTTCCCTGAAAGAAATGATGACTTCGAAGAACGTTGCGCAAGAAATCGCTGAGAAGCTCTGCGACTCTGCTAGTGCGGAACTGCAGGGAAAGACAATTCCGAATTTCACATCGCTGGGAGCGACAATAAGGAAGTCTCTGGAAGCGTCACTACTTCGAATATTGACTCCGAAGAGAGACGTAAATATCTTGCGAGATATTTCTAGCGCTAAAGAACGGGGAAGGCCATACACGATTGCTTTTTGTGGTGTCAATGGTGTGGGAAAGTCGACAACTCTGTCAAAGGTTGCCTACTGGTTGAAGAGTAACAACTTATCCGTCCTCATCGCAGCATGCGATACCTTCAGAAGTGGTGCAGTAGAACAACTTCAAGTTCACAGCGAAAGGATTAATGTCCCTGTGTTCCAGAAAGGATACGCAAAGGACGCAGCAGAAGTGGCACGAGACGCTCTAATTAAGGCGAGGAAGGAAAAGGATGACGTCGTCTTAATTGACACAGCTGGTAGAATGCAAGACAATGAGCCGCTTATGAGATCGCTCGCAAAGTTAATTCACAGCAACAAACCCGACCTCGTTCTGTTTGTCGGTGAAGCTCTCGTTGGGAATGACGGAGTTGATCAGCTTCGGAAGTTCAACAGCTCACTTCAAGACTTTACTCCACCTGGAGAACCAGCTCGTGGAATTGATGGTTTAATCGTAACAAAGTTCGATACGATTGATGATAAAATGGGAGCAGCCATTTCAATGGTTTACCAGTCTGGTCAGCCGATAGTATTTGTTGGTGTTGGTCAGTCATATCAGGACCTTAGAGAGCTCAATCCTCAAGTGGTTGCCAATGCTCTCCTCGACTAGTGTTAAGTTTGACTCATTTCATTACATTATATCAATCTCTTAGATTTATATAATGTGTTGATTAGTTTATGAAGTTTACTATTTGAGAAAGTGTTTAGACGAATTGAGATATCAATAATTAAGTTATCTCAGCAATCAATCCTTTATTCAGTTTGTTAGTTTTATTTCGATACGGATGTGTTGTGCTCTCGCAACTGGATGAAAGATAGTTTGTTCACTGTTCTGCTACTGCATAGCAGGTGCCTTTCAATCGTGTTTTTGGATTTCGTCTTTCGCCAGGTAGTTGGCGTTTTTTACGAACAAACGCGTTTCGGTTATCTGTTGCGTAATGTTTTTGATGCATATGTAAGTTACTGGTTACTAGTTATTAATATTTAGTTTTCTTTTATCACAATTGACTGCCGTCAGTGAACACGTGCTACCCGAATCGCTCACAGGTGGCGGGCAGGAACACCTCCCACTGGCCATTAACAACCCTGTCACACACCATCGGGTCTCATTACTGCACTGACGGTGTTTCGCGCACTTTGTTCAGTTGGATTTCAGTCTGTCCTCTGTCTGAGGTGATGTGCTCTGGTTTATGATTTATTTTATTATCTTCACAGCACATGTACATTAAGTCGTCATCTATTATTAACCATAATATATAGTATTGTGTATTCTGATTCCTTATCGCAATTGTTGTTTTAACCTTTTTATCTCAACAGGCAAGCGGCTCCGATGAGTGCGGAGGAGAAGCTTAACAGAGACCTCGTCAAGAAAGGGTCGCGAGTCTTTTATTGGGAACCAAATCACGCCTGGGCAGTTGGGGAAGTAGTTGAAGATGATGGTAAGAAGTTTACTGTGAAAGGAATGCAGTGCAGTTGTACATCTGTAGGACCACTTGAAACTGAGAAGGTTGGAGATGATAAGATCTGGCCAGTCAGAGATGATGTCTTAGATGAAGATGTCAGAGATTTGTTAGACTTGACAATCCTCCACGACAGCACTATTCAAAGATGTCTTTATTTGAGATACATGAAGGATATGGTTTATACAAATATTGGACAGATCGTTGTTGCTCTCAATCCTTGGAACTTCAAAATCCCCTGGTACATGGCATCAAACATGCCTAGCTACCTTGCTGAAGGTGAAGTAATTAAGGAAAATGTTCCTCATTCGTGGGCTCAAGCTCACAACACATACTTTGATATGAGGAGGGATGCCCAGAATCAGACTATTCTGATTTCAGGAGAATCTGGAGCGGGAAAGACAGAAGCCGCAAAGATTGTAATGAACTACTTGGGTTCTGTGTCATGTATGAGAGGAGAAGAGAATAAAAAAGAAGCAGCTCGTAAAGTAGCTTTCAATATCAATCAAGCTTCTCCTATTTTAGAAGGTTTTGGTAACGCAAAGACTGTTCGGAATCCAAACAGTTCCAGATTTGGTAAATTTATGAAAATTCAATTTGACGAGGCCGGGTTCCTAGTTGGAGCATTCACCATCAAATATCTCCTGGAGAAGTCTCGGATTGTTACAGCCAATAGATTGGAGAGGGTGTATCATTCTTTTTATCTCCTCTTGAAAGGAAAAGAAGCTTCAAAATATCAACTTGGAGCACCAGATCAATACCACGTTAATGCAGGCGGATGTATTGACATAGTTGGTAAGTCAGGAAAGCTTGAAGTAGATGACGGTGAAGACTATTCGATCTGTTTGGAAGCGATGACTGACTGCGGCTTCACTGAACAACAAAAAGGAGGAGTTTGGAAGACCATCGGAGGAATTCTTCATTTCTTACAAGTAAAGTTCACAGCAATTGATCAAGACAGCTGTTCTATTGACAGCTCATCATTACCAATAATAGACACAGCCACATCTATTTGGGAAGTAGATTCTAATAAGATAAAGAAAGAGTTAGTAACTACTACCCAAGAGACACGTGGTGAAATCGTTGTGAAGAATCTTAATGCGGCAAAGTCTACTGATGCTCGAGATGCTGTTGTTAAAGGTGTATACGATGGACTATTCCAATGGCAGGTAGATGCTATTAACAGGATTACTGATAGCGGAACTGGTTGTAATTTCATCGGAGTTTTAGACATCTTTGGATTTGAAGATTTCGAATACAATTCCTTTGAGCAGCTCTGCATCAATCTCGCTAATGAAACATTACAAAACCACTACAACGATTTCATATTCACCAAAGACATGGAACAGTGCAAAGCTGAAGGAGTAGACGTGACTGATGTGAAGCCACCAGATAATGGTCCTTGCTTGGAATTACTTAGAGGGAAGTCAGGTATTATTTCACTACTCGACGATGAGTGTTCCATGGGAACAGGTTCTGATGATGGCCTTCTTGAAAAGGTACTCCAATCTCACTCTTCTCACAATTCATTTTCTCAAAAGAAATTATCTCGAAACTCATTTATAATTCATCACTACGCTGCGTCTGTTAATTACACAGTTGAGAATTGGTTAGATAAGAACAAAGACACACTACGACCTGATATGAAACATATTATGAGAGCTTCTAGTGATCCTTTAATCGCTTGTTTGATACCAGAACCTGATGAGAGCGCAAAGAAATTAACAATCGGAGGATTCTTCAAACAGCAGTTGATGGAATTAATGGACCTCATTAATAGTACGTCACCTCACTGGATTAGATGTGTGAAACCTCATCCAGATAAACAGCCTTTAATAGTTCACGGGATACAGACGATGACTCAATTGGAATCTTCAGGGGTATTAGGTACTGTTAAAATTAGAAAAGCTGGTTTTCCTGTTCGTCCAACTTACGACAAGTTCATTGCCCGTTTCAAGTGTATCCTCGGTGGTGCACCCCCTCTCGACAGTCCTATTAATGTTCTTCAGGAGTATTGTAAAAAGATTATTGAGAAGGCGAAGATTGATCCAAAAAAGGGACAAATCGGGAAGGTGTCTCGCGTCTTTTTAAAGTACGACTCGAACCAGGTTCTGGAAGCAGAGCGCGAAAGGGCGCTCATGACACACGTTCTGTGTCTTCAGAAAAGTGCGAGGGCGAAGATAAGCGAATACATCAGAATAGAAAAACTACGAATGTGGGGTGTCGTAACAATCCAAACTGAAGTGAGAGAATGGCTGCAGAGATCAGCATCAGAGAGGGCAGTGAGAGAAGCTGAGCGACGAGAACTTCTCGAAAAACTGCAATCAGTTCTGGAACCTTTTAATGCTGAAGAGGGTGCAGCACACGATGAAATACTACGCGAAGAGGAGGAGGAATTCTCGCAGATTCAAAAAGAGTTCGCAATCGGGTTATCAGCCATGATGTCAGAAATAATGGCAGTGGTCGAGAATGCCGAAACTACTGAACGTCAGCTCCACCAGAAGAATGAAGAGGAAGCATGGGAAGAACTCTCTTTAATATTACGAGATCAGAAGAGAGAGTTAAAGATGACTGAAATGATCATGGAAGAAGAACGTCTTCGTAATCTAATTGAACTCGAGTGGTTTGGAGGAAGTGACGCCCTGACACCAACGAGCAACTGGAATGTCACGACTGATGTTACTTCTGACGCGTTGGACTTCTCGCTAACTGAAAAGAGAGGAATCACTGGACTCCTCGCAGAGTACTTTGACTCTGAGATGATCATCATGAGCTCACCAACAGGGGAATGGTCTGAACCTTACAATCGAAATATAATAAAGAAAGAAGAATTGAAGAAGCGTAGAGTCTTCAATCGACTATTTGTAATCGATTGGACTGAAGCAAGACTAAGTGAGGAAGAGTTCTACGAGTACATCTTCAGAGAAGACGTTAAAGACTCAGAAGATACGGAATTCCGCATTCTATTATTGGGTTCATTAGAATCAAGACTGAAGCATATTGAAACCCCGCAATCCACAAAGGGGACTGATAATGAACCCGGTTGCCGTAGGCTTATCCAAAAAGAACGTCGCGACTTCGTCCGCAGGCAGTACCGCAATTGGAAGCTCCTCCGTTTGGAAGTTAACGAGAGCGCTACTCGGGATCAGGTATTCGAACGCGGTCTTGTATGTTGCTCTGAATTCCTAAAGAGGAATGAAATAACAATCGATGAGCTGGATATGCGATCTGAATGTCAACTAATTGTCGATTTGTACAAAGAAGAGATTGCTGAAAAGGACCTTAAGCGAGAAAAGCGACTGAAGCGACGAGCAAAGAAGATTCGCTCTCTCCACAACTTGTGGAGTGAAGAGATTTATCGAATGGAACAGAAGCCCTACGAGTTGGGTGAAGAAGACGCTCATTTAATTGAATTACTGGATCAGTATCGAGATGCCACTACAGACGGCTGTTGGGATACACCTGACGGACGAGAACCAATCGCTTCACTCATCGCAAAGAAGAGAGAAATTGAAGAATACGAAGTGTACATGAATCGAATAGAGGCTGGTGAGGATCCTCCAGTTCCTAATATTTCTTCTGACGGCTCTTCTCTTTGGAAGTATCTCAGGAGAGAGCAACTCAGGCACTCACCATCTCCAATGAGAGGAGATGAGCAGTTAGAAGTTGTTGAGGAAGATGAAGATGCAGATGAAGAGCAATTCATCAGAAATCTTATTGCTGAAGAAGAGATGCTTAATGTTCGTCCGCTTCCACAAGTACCTCCTCCGCCTCCTCAGGTCGGCAGGGATATTCCTTTTATCGATCAGGTGAAACAACACCTTTCAAATATTAACGACACCGTCAGTGATGCCGCCATCTTTAGGGAGGCGATGAATCACTCGAATCACCGACTTGGATATCCATTTCAAGAAATGCCACACATTCCGAGGGGAAACACACAAAGTCTTGCGAGGTACTACGACCCTGCTCTAGAGGGTGTCATTCCTGAAGGTGGTCCCCTCCCTGAAGGATTTGATAATCGTTTTGTAGGACAGCAAGCATTTCCTCCTCCACCAGCTGGTAATCCGCACACTCCGTCTGCTTGGCAGTAATGGAGATTAAGTAGTTGGTGATCTCTCTTTAGTTATTAATTTAACCACCACCATGACAACACAATTACTACGAAGTTGACATCCGTTCCCTTCCTTTTCCTTTGCTCATAACTAGATCGGCACGTTAAGCAGCCGTCGCCACTTAATTGTGATTTCTTATTAGCTTTATGTTGCTGTTTCCCCATAAGTTTTGTGGCACCGTGTTGTTTGTAATATTTCTGTTCAGCCTTTTGTAATTATCGATTCGATTTGAACGTTGTAATTCCGTTAAATATAAATATCAAGTTTTTACAGATACTAATCACATCAGATGACACACTACTTCCTTTTAAATTGGATACTATATATGTGATGGAAGAAGTTGACGTACATTTTTCAGATCTAAACAACAAATATGTCTGACGCTCAATTGAGGGAGGCGTTCGACCTCTTTGACTCGGATTCGTATGTGAAGTTTATTTATTTATTTGTTGTCGAGGATTTATTTATTCTCACTGAGAATCAATAAAAGAAAAACCAAAACAGGAGTGGATTCGTTGATGAAAATGAACTGTTATTACTCTGCCGTGGTATGGGACATGAAGTCACTCTCGGAGAAGTTCGTGAAATGATCGGAAAGATTGACGAAGACGGTGACAGCAAAATCGACTTCGAAGAATTTAAGAATCTGATTGTAAGTATGGAGAAGGAGATGGAAGGACCAAAGCAAGTTTTAGAAGCTTTCAAAGTATTTGATCTTTCTCACTCTGGTGAGATTTCCAGAGCTGACTTGAAGGAAGTCGCTCTTTCTTTGGGAGAGCGCGTTACAGAACAGGAAATCGAAGAGATTTGGCAGTTCTGTGCAGAAAACGACACCCTTTCTGGGGAGCCAAAGTTTACATTCTTCGCGTGGACTGAAATCATGCAATCTCTTTCACAGAGAGGTGCTGATGGAGAGAAGAAGCTCGCCCTTCCTGATACCACGGACTCAACCTGGACTGAGCTCGCTGAACAAGAGGAGACAGACAGAGCCGCTGCTCTCAACAAGGAACAAGAGAAGGAGTCTGAGAGACAAGCTGCAAAAGAAAAGGCTGAAGCTCAAAAGGTCATCAAGAACAGATGGAGGGAACAGGAAAACACTGCCGTATGAACTCATTCTTATTAGCATCAAAATAATATAGTAAAAACCGTAATAATAATAATAACAACAACAACAACAACAACAACAACAACAACAACAACAACAACAACAACAACAACAACAACAACAACAACAACAACAACAACAACAACAACAACAACAACAACAACAACAACAACAACAACAGGGAAAAGAATTTACCAGCATTACTGCCACGCATAAGGCTGTCTCAAAGTTGGCAGCGAGAAAGGCCCTCCGTAAGGCGCAGGCTGATGAGCAGAAGATGGCGGAGTTGAAGAAAATCGAAGAGGAAAACGCATTTAAGAGAAAGCTGGAAGAAAAGAAGACGACGTATGTCTCGTTTTGTACTTCTACAACAAACAACTTGTTAAGAATCTTGTAATTAATAAATATTTCTGTGGGTTAAAAACTTTTCAATTAAACAACAACAGCGTTGCAGAAGAAGCTCCTGAACAAGATATCACTCAGGATGCCTAAGTCTAAGTTAGAGTGTTCGTTTTGTGTAAGTACAGCGGCTCATTATTTGTTAATTTTTTGTATGGCCTGCTGCAAGAAGGGTCAGCGCAAGAGTGCGCACCAAACAAACAGTAAAAGTCAGCAGTTAAGAAATAGAATGAAAAAGAGACCAGCCAGTGTTAGTAGTTTATACCCAGAAATCCCATCCCTTGTTTCCCTTTTGCGATTAACGGAACAATTTTACGCACGAAACCCCATCCCCTTTATGTACAACTCCCAGAATCGAGTGGCTGTAGTTGTTGGAGCAGCTGCTTTGTTGTAGTGATGTTAAAAGGAGATCGTTCTTTTCTTAATCACTACACAACTACTTACAGGTTGAAGAAAGTACTGGCGGTCGGCTCGCATGCAACTGATAAAAGCTCCCACTCGCATTGTTTCCTTTTTTGTGTTTCAGTTGGTGAGAAGTTATCGAACAGTTGTGTCGATACTCTCAGACATTACCACCCGCAATCACTTCTTCACTAGGAGGAGGTTTGGTGAGGTTGGAAGGATATTTGGAATTGTGTTTCAACTGATGTTAGTAACGATCTCATATTTAATAAACTAATATTCTAATTCATATTCATATCAGGGGTCCAGCTAGAACATGGCTGAACGCGAAGGTGAAGAAGTTGGAATGGCTGACGGTGGGCGACCCCACAGCCCGCTGTACGATAGCGAAGAAGAAGTTCGCGCCAAACAACTGGAAAGTGTTGTTCAGAATATTCAGAGAATACTTTCTTGTGGAAAGACTGCATACGGAAGCCCATCTGAAAATGGTGCCAATGTTGGGAAGTACGCCAGGAACCCTCTACTCGAAGAGGCAGTCGGCAACATCGATCGAATTGTTAAAAAAATTGAAAAAGTAACAAAAAGGAGTTCTACCGAAGATGAGGAAGCAACCAGCCGACAAGTAACCCCCCGAACTCTCAAAGGACATGAGCTCCGTGCGATTATTGCGCTGCAGCGAATTGGTCGCTCATACAAACAAAAATATCGTCTTGGAATGCAATATCAAATAGTCACTCAGTCTAATCATATTAACTTCCTTTCGGAATCTCTTTCGATTACTCAACGGAAATACGACGAAGCAAAGTCACCCGAATCAACAGCAGCTTATATGATAACTCAGGCCGATAAAATAACTCAATTAACTAAAGAACTACAAGAGTACCGAAGACACATCCCGCAAACGGGTGTTCCAACGATGAGAGGACTACCTAGAAGAACATCTCCTCCTCCGCGAAGGAATTTCGTTAGAACGACGTCTGCTGGAGCTGGCAATCGCAAGACAATGTCTCCAACTGTACCAGTTAGAAGTACTTACCGAGGGAAGTGAAGTTGAATTGTTTGGTGTGGAACTATTGCTCTATGTCTGCTGTCACTCTGAAGACGTCAGATGACTGTAAGTGTTCTCACGGTAATGATTGTTATGATTTTCATTACAAAATATTTTTAATTTAACTGCCTGCTTCAGTCCAGCAGGTTGGCTGTTGATCAGCCGCAACCTTCGAATCGCATTTCTGATAATCCGTCTTGTGGTAACATTTCTGACAGGTGCGATCCGTTTTTCTTGTAGAGATAAAAATAGTTTTCTTGTTTAGGAATCCCTTTAGCCTCCAAATTGTAATTCATTTCGACGTACTCTTTTCATAGTCCGTGAGTGGTGATGTTCTCTCTTGTGGTCTCTATCTACAAGTCAGTTGGATAGAATTTTGCTGAGAGTCGCTCAAGTCTGAACAGGTCTTCGTGTTTTGGGACCTCTTTGGAACTTATCGACATTCATCAGCAAGTACGGAGTTGGGACGATGACATGAAGTATAAATTAACTCTCAGTTACTTTTTGTCTTCTAAACTCTTATTTAAACTAACAGAAGGGGTGGGTTGTTACAATGATAAAGCAACGGATGATATACACAACTTTCGCAGTCGTATTGCTGATTATAACAAATTTACTCTACTATGTACGGGATTCTGAGACTTTAGAAATACGAGTATATACTCAAAAGAGTGCGCCATCATTATTTGAAAACCTGTGGAAGAATCGAAAGAAAATAACAACAAGTTTGATACAAGATATCAGCGGTGCCTACAATTCAAAGCAGATCCAGTACCCGTTTTCAAAGGAAAATCCGTTTCCTGAAAAAGGGAATCCTTCTAACGCTTCAATTGATAGTTCGCTTCGTATTAAAACACATGAAAGACGTTCAGTTCGAATCCCTCTATTGATAAAAAGTATCAAACACGATATCTTTAAAGATGACGTCGATCCCGACAGAGCGTGGAAAGTAGTTTTGGGAATTCCCAGCACCGACACAACAAGTGGAGCACGACGGAGATATATTCAAAGAGGAACATTCTTTTGGTATTCTTCTGTGTGGAATGGAAAGAAACACCAGAACGCGAAGATGGTAGTCAAGTACCTTCTTGCCTTTCATCCATCTCAAGATTATAATATTTCAAAACGCCTACAAAGAGAAGGATTGTCACACAAAGACATCGTCTTTTTCAACATCAAGGAAGGTGTTCCAGCTAAAAAAGGAGAACGGCTTTATGAAGGTAAACCCATATCTGTCCTTTCAGGTATGAGTCAGAAGACGTACGCGTGGTTCAGTTACGCAGTAGATAGATTTAAAACGGATTACATACTCAAAGGAGATGACGATGCGTTCTATCGGTGTAACCTACTAGTGAATGAGTTAGAGAGTTATCGACTGCCTAGAGTGTATTATGGAAGAGGTTCCAATTACATGGGAATATTTAGAACTAGTGGAATATTAATTGGTCTCAGCTATGATTTAGCTGATTGGGTCAGAGACAGTCTGATTGCTGAGAACTTCACGTCCTTCGCATTTGAAGACGTTGCGGTTGGGATTTGGTTCTCTGTCGGAGGAGTTCCATTTACTCCAATTTCTGATTGTCGACTTCATGACGCTCACGGACACTTTTCAATTGAACAACCAGTTCGTAATAACTCACTCGCTATTCATCACATCCCTACAGATCCTTTAGTGTATTGGGAACTCTTTTTACGATTCCGAGATAACGACTTTCCTCCTCTCAGAGTGACAACTGTCCTCCCAAAGGGTGTCGTGCATTGGATTGAAAGACTGCAATGCCCTCGAGAGAATGACACTTTCGCTAAAACAGGAAAGTTCTCTGAGTGGCCTGATATTCCACACCTTTGATGAGAATCAATTCATTAGCCTGACTGTAAGATTAAAGAATGCGGGTGATCTTTTATTCTCAGCCATTGATGCTTTTCAGGTTGCTTGTTATGGTCAGCTATTTTACACGTTTTTGTTTTTGCTATATTGTAGCTAAGCGATATTTCCAAATTCCGTCGGGGCGATTGTCCAAGACTGAGCACACGGAGAAGCCGTGCGCGAGTTCGACCCATGGCAGGTCGAAAGACTTCTCAGTGTGATCATTTAGCTGTTTAAGCTTAGGAGAAACACACCTTTCTATTCTTTAGTAGGATATCTCTATGTCTTCCGAACTAAAGAATTTGGTTTTCATATGATAACAATAAAACCTTAATGTGGATGTTACAATTACACTTCCGGCTATTGGACAAATGATGGCACAAGATGGATGACGACAACTCCTTAGATGGACTAAAAACCCAACTTTAGTAGTTAAATGCGCAGACGTCTTTAACATAAATTTAAATTAAGCGAACAGCAAGTAGACATAGTTAGCCTTATCCTGGTGAGCTCCGATGGATTTTTCTTGATCTTCAACATGGAATGATGTCCCTGGAGCTTAACTCTAAAAGGATGGATTACTATTAATCTCTCATTTACACTCCCCATAAATGTATTTCATGCAAAAGAGTTCTTCTAACAGGAGCATCAACTTCAACGGTTTGTTTTCAACATAAATAATATTAATTTTTCCAACACCTTTCAAATGACATCTTTTGAATTGGTATCGGTGTCCTCTAACTGTTTGCACCATCTCTCTTAATATTATTTAGTAGTCGTGTATCATTTTAAATACTATCCTCTATTCAGATCTACACGTACACAGAAATGCCAGGACAGCCAGCACAGGGTGGAGCAGGTTACACCTTCGCCCTTCCGGGAAACCAGGCCTACAACATCCTACCAGGAAACTTGTATCTTCCTGCTCAGAACTCTGGTATGTGATGAGTTTTTTTTAATGTGAACTGTATTCTCTATTAAATAACCACAATAACTATCTCACCTGCAGGTTATACAGTGACATACCAGAAGTCGTAAGATGTCAACTATTACTGCTGCAACTTAATAAGAAAACTGTCCAATAAAAAGAAATATTTACTTAACAGGGGATGAGAAGAAGTGATTCCTGAATAAGTGCAATCACACCGTCACGGTGATGAAATACACAACATAATTACAACAGTTGAATTTGTGTAAGAATACATTCATTTATTTTTTCATTTCAGCATACCAAACATTACATTAGAAGTACCACTGCCTGAGTTGGTTTAATTCATGAGAGTGTGTTAGGCAATACAAAGACTATTTCTCAACAGACACTACACACTTTCTCCTACACTAGAAAATGCCGGGACAGGGAATCAACGCACCAAGACCAGGTGGATACGCGTTTACATTACCAGCCAATCAGAAAGTTGTCGTTAATCCAGGTATGTTGGTTCTCCTTCTAATATAATTCAGTCGTGAGCAGCATCATTGTAAGTTTATTAACCTAAACAGGAAACCTCCAACTTCCAGGGAATGCCGAAGGCTATTCAATCATTTACGCTAACTCATCTTAAGGCGGAGCTTTCTGATGTTTCATCACATTAACTACACAATGTGATAATTACATGAAGGTTAATAATTAATATTAATATTGAAAAGTGATACACAACGGCAGCAATAACGGATTACAATCGATGATTACTTTTTTACATTCTCCTCTTCCCCTTCAGTAACAAGTTACTCAGTGATGAGGGATGTCGTGGTAAGTAGTCGATTGTGGTGATGTCTTCCTATTCAATGAAATAATATTCGATTTTATATTAACTTCTATTACAGCACCCGTTGGATTTGAAAATGGTGTTCGCCGATGAATTGGAGAAGGAATCGGCAGTTCAACGCGCCTGCGATAACTTCCCTTCTGGAAAGAGAAAGCTGGCAGAAGGAAGAAATGTTCGCTACTGTGGAATCGCTACTACGATATTAACATCCTCTGCAGGTACTGCTATTAAAGGCCCGTCGTCATCATACAGCAAGGTACGATGTACATTAGGTGATTTGTTATCCGTCGCTGGAATTATTCTTTTGATGCAGAAGTTCGATGTTGTAGCGTACAGTTTGTGTAACACCTTTAGAATTATTAATAAATGTTTATTAGTTCAGATATCCGAAGACGACTACAAAAAGATTGGACTCAAAGGAACTCGAGGACATAACAATAAATTCTTTTTAAATATCTCACTCGATGGAAAAAGTGAAATTTCTGATCGGGTGTTGGCGGCTTTGCGTCGAATGCCGTTAACTGAAAATGTTGTCTCCGCTGGTGATGTTGTTATCCCAAAAGGAGTATTGACGGGATGGTCTCAACATAGTTCTAAAGAATTAATAAAAACATCAGTTATGTGTCCTTTTCGACCAGATATCTATTCTTCACTTAAGAGGAGCCGCGAGACTGGAGAATCTCAATTTGATCAGTTTGGAGAATGGCTTTCAATAACTCTACTCGGGGGCTCCCCACACCCATCTGATTTTCCTTCACTTCCGAAAGGTGCCGCAACACTCAACATTACCGTCACTGAAGGTGTCTTCTCTTCGACTGTTATAAAAGAGCACATTGCTCGCTGCAGTAATTCTTCATCGCGCTGGGTCTTCATCGACACACAATCTAGTTGCTTCTCTCCGTGGAAATCTGCTCCAATTTCTCAGCCTCCTTTAAATCTTGGGATTGGAGTTCAGTATTTTATTTCAACCGACAAGGGTAGTGAAGAAGGGAAGCAAATCACGCAATGTGTCATCAGTTCGACAGGTGCTAACATAGACTCTGTTTGATTACTCCACTTAGCTGAGTAATTTGAGTATTTCATTACAAAAAGTAGCAATCGACTTCTTATTTAATTCGTTCGTATGAAAAAGTATTAAATCACAACAAGCATCTCATTGTCTCGTACTCAGATATTACACACGTCGGAATGGATGTTGGAAGTGTAGACCGCTTGAAGGCGAGGGATCTTCACAATTGGCTGATGGAAAATGAAGCGGAGGCGGTTCAGTGGTGGGTCAGCAGGAAGCGATCGACGTACACTTCAACAGCTTGCGCAGTACTGAGTGGTATGGCTGCGATGGTAATTTCAGGACCCGGAAGTCACGTTGGTCTGTCGACTGTGGCAGGCGGATGCTTCGGCTGGCGTGTCCGTATGAACTCACAACTTGTGAAGAGAAATCATTTTCTCGAAGAGCTGCATTCTGCTGATCCGCAATCTCTCATTTTACTATTCGAGCAACTCGTTAGTTCCTCACCAGCTCTCTCTCAAGTAACTGATATTCAACAATGGATGAAAGAAGAACAGAATCAACGTATCGTAGTTGGATTTATTAGCGCGAATATTAATACAAATTCCCACTCATAGGGACTACCTGTAAAATAGATTGAAGAGACGCCGTTACATATCAAAAGGGAAATCAAACCAACTCGTCTGATACCCGATGATGGGAATATTTGTTTTGAATTTAGGTTTTTGTATTATGAAGACGGATAGCGGATAGCATTACACTCCTAATTGATACAATTTGTTTGACGACCGCCCCTTTGGTAGTCATCATTTCTATTTTAAACAATCACAACATATTTATCACCAGAAACTACACTTTTACACTTTATAAGATGAACGCAATGCCATTTGACGGCCAGGCTTCCACCTACGGAACAAGTGGATGGTATGTTACTGTTGTAGTTTTAAATGTTCTTTCTTTGAAGGAAGAAAATAAAACAAAAAAGGTACTCGTGGGGAGGTAAGCAGACGTGTGGTATCTCGAGCAAGTCGTCAGGGGAAGTTTGCAGTTACACTCTCCACCCAGGAGGTCCTGCTCTTGATGCCACCAACACTGTTTCTGGGTTAGCTAATGGGGCGAAGGTTTGTCAGAATTTTGTTTTTAGTTTGATGAACACTTGAAAACAATAAAAGCTACTTAACAACAGATGCCAAACCTTGCGAAGTGCTCTGGCGGTGGTCCTGCTGCTGCTGCGCCTGCTGATGACTTCGGAAGCTTTTAGTGTCACCTTGACACCTGGTTTGTAAGAGAGACACCACCGCTACCTTCTTAAAGTTGATTGGCGGCATTCTACACCATTTGATTTTTTTCGTTTTACAAGAAAATCTACAATAACTGAAAAAGGGAGAGGGAAAAAAAAGAAAAAATCCAATTGAAGGAAATAACTTACTCTCTACCAACTAATGAACCCCTAGCGGGAACACATCTTAGAAAGAATGAACTTCTTCAGTGAGAATTTAGTGATATTTCCATCACAAACAGGAAGTGGTGTACAAAATGGAACTTATCATCGTTGGCTGTTGTTGTCATGGCGTTTGTTGGTTTTGATTAGATTTTACTTTACTTTATACCCTCTAACAGAATACACTCGTCTTCTACACAAAGAGCACGAAATGGGTTACAATAAAATCACCTTTGCCGCATCCCCAGAGATGTACGGATCAAACGGATACTGGACAGCAAACTTGAAGGGAACCACAAATGAGGATGGATCGGCTGGTCCAAAGGTGCCAGACTGTGACCTCAACGGGGTTTGTATTATTGTGTTTATCATTTCTGATTATCATTGCATAAAAATATAAATAAAAACAGCACTGCAACTACACCATGCACCCAATGGGGCCAATGCCAAACCCGGGACTTCCAACTGGCCTCGCTGGTCCACTTCCAAGCTACTCGGGTTGTGCTGCGAACTGAGCAGGTCGCTTCATTATTTATTTTATTTCCATTGCCCGAACACGATCTTCTTCAACAATTAAAAGTAATAAACTGCTGACTTTCATCAGCTGGTTGTGGACACATTACACAGTCGCCTTTTGAGTGGCGTAAAAAGAAATAAAACTAAAAAATAAAAAGACAACAGAACCATCAAACACTCTGAGTTCCACTTTAAATATTTCCCTTACAGAATGATGAAGAGGAACGATGTCGAAAAAAAAGATAAGAAAATGACGACTTCGAAGATAGTGAGAGTGAGATCATTGAAGAAGATGAGGGTCTCAACGCGCATGTCTGCAGCTGCTAGCGAGACTGCAGCAGCCACGATTAGTGGAGTCATACTGACAGCTGTCCTCTCCAATATCGAAAGCGGGAGAATTCGATGGAATGTAATCCAGGAGGAACCTTTTGTACCTCGCGAGCTATTCTTTGACGTCATTTCTCACTGCGCAAATCACTCGTGGAAGTTTCGCGGTAGTTGGGAGGCCGACTGCCTTCGTTCTTTAGGAATACCTCGAATGGGTCCACAAAAACTGTGCAATCCTTTCGCTGACGACAGCGACCTCCCTCCAATCTCATCGTTAACTGCTGCTGCGAAGTCCAAAGTGGAATTATTACATCCTCCATTTCTAGAAAACTTAAAACCTGGTAGCACACGAATTACTCAACCAATGATGAGGGAAACATCAATTAATTGGAAGGACGTACTTTGGTACCTCGAGAGACGAAGACCGATACTAGCTGTCTGGTGTTTAAAGATGTGCTGGGGCAACACCAGGAGGCCTCCAATAGAACACTGCGGTGTGACTACAGCCACAGCTGCGGTTGTGTCCGCACTCGGAATGATTTGTTCGGAAGTAAATCCGATCGAAATGATGAGCTGGTTTTTTGAACCCATTCGACAACAGAATTGTGGTCCGCTGTTTACCAGCTGTCTGATTTCTGACTTTCGATTAGTTGCAAATTTATTTGATGGCCAAGAGAAAGTCCAAACCGGTCCATTCATTCTGAATAGTCGATTTGATAGCGGTGCGATGGGACACTCGTCATGGGATGAGAAGTCCAATACTCTAACAGTTGATGCGTACTATGATGGAGGAGGTAACAAGAGATGGTTTTATTTTGAAGTACGACGCGCTACTGTAAACGCCCCTCGTGCTGTTACTCTCTCAGTCTCTCAAATAGGAAGAACAGTAACACTTTACAAACCAAAGGACGGGTACGCACATCGTCCTGTTGTTAGTCATGGAAATGGACCTTTCAAAAAGATTGGCTGTCCCCCAAAACTGATTGACAAAGACTTCCCACCCAACCATATTAAAATAGAGGGCGAGAAGGAAAGATCATCCCTCGTATTTGATGTTACTTTTGAAGACGTTGACCTGCTAACAATCGCGTTTACTTACCCATACACAAACACTACTGTAATGTGTAACATTGATAAGTGGATCACAAGTAGTGCTGTTTCGAATGTTGACATTGAAGGTCCAACAAGCCCAGTGGGGTCCGACACAGTTATTTCACCATCTCTTAACTGTCCTCCTCTTCTATCATGTGAGTTGCTTACAATCTCTCCTGAGTGTCATGATATTCCTCTTCTTACGATAACTGGACACACTCCTGACAATGATGATCGTAAACAGTTTCTTATTATCTCGGCCCGTGTCCACGCTGGTGAAGTGCCAGCCTCTTACCTAATGCACGGGATGATTATTTTTCTTCTTTCTGACGAGCCAGCTGCCCACAAACTCCGCTCAAAGTTTATTTATAAAATCATTCCTATCCTAAACCCGGATGGCGTGTTTCGTGGGTTTTCGAGAGCAGACGGCAGAGGGGTAAACCTAAACAGAGTCTACGATAATCCACACAGGGTGTTGCACAGCAGTGTTTGGGCTGCTCGTCACCTCATTGAATCCGTTCATAAATCAGCCACAATAATTGGTTATTTAGACTTACATGCTCATGCGAGAAAGAGATCTATATTTGCCTACGGGAACTATCAACCTGGTGAAGATGGAGAGCTACAAAACACACTTTGTTTTTTAGTAGGACTGAGAACCGAGCACTGGGACTACCACAGTTGTGACTTCTCTGATGCAGAGTTCTTAAAGAGAGATAAAATAGGAACTGGTCGAGTGTCTATTGGAGAGCGTCTCGGGATTCCAATAACGTGGACTATCGAAGCGAATTACAGTAATGGAGAAAGTATTTCATACAAGTCTGGCCGCCCTAGTCGCGTCATTTCAAGTCAATTTACTCCGCAGACCTTCTACTCCACAGCCATCGGTGTTTTAGTTGCTTTTTTGGACATCACCCGCGAGAGCGATCCTGGCAGAGATTCGATTCCCTGCTTCTCAAATATGGAACGAGTACGTAGGTACATAAACTCTTGTCCTACTCCTGGAACTAAAAAGAAATCCAAAGCCGCGAAAAGTGGACCCCCGCCCTCTGCCGCAACGTAGCGAGTGGAAACTGTTTGATGACATTATCGTGACTCTGATGACATCGAAACCATTGTGTTGCATTAATGTGTAGATGTTTTATTCAATTGTCGACGGCATTGTTGTTAATTAGATCCGCTCTTACTTTAGATTAGTGCGATTTAGAATGGCAGTCCCAACAACGTGACTCCACGACGGTTGAGGCTTGTCATTCAGTTTTTTCAGTTGTGTTTCTCTTTTTTACAATTCTTTTTCATTCACTGCAATACTTTTATTGTTTTTTTTTTTTTTTTTTTTTTTTTTAAATTGTGATTGTCAGGTTGTTCTCCAGTAGTCTAACTTACCTCAATTAGAGATAAGAAACTAAGACGATTCTCAATGATATTCCACAGCATTTCCTAACCAGAGGTCTCTGCTGACAATCACAGAGAGTAACGTCGAATTGGTTTATAATACGGTCAATGTTTTTATCCCCATGCCCAACGTTAAAGTACTACACTACCCTATGTCTTGCAACTTGCACCGCATGTCGAAGTTGGTTTCTCGTTTAGTGGAACGTTGAGAGTAGTCGATTGTTGTTTTAGTGAAGTCTTTGATTTCATTTCAGGTTGTGAAATATTTAAACATGTCTATCGCCCAAAATATCTGTCTTCAGGAAGGAGGAACAGTTGCTGACTTACAACCAAAGAAACCGCCACCCGTTCAGATTCTTCAGAATGCAGTAGCAGGTTTCGTTAACAAGATCTCTCAAATGAAAGAAATCCGACGAGACTTCTACGAGTGGGTTAGGAAAGAGACGAATTATGAGGGAGAGTTTGGGAGGGCTGAAAAATGTTTAAATCGATACCTCATTAGCAAAGACTGCGAGGAACTACGAAACGAATTATCCGCAAACGGCGTGAAAAGTGAAAAGATTTCAGAAATAATCAGCGACACTGACAATGCAATGAAAGCTGTATTCATACCCGATGCTGGCAGTGCTATCCAACCAGTTTTATCGAAACCTGACAGCCGTGGAGCTGTTTCAATAAAATTGACGAGGAACGCGACCTGTAAAATCTCAAAATCACAACTCGATAAGTTATCAAGGCTTTATATTCACCCTAATGATTCTCCCGATTGCGAAGATTCGTTTTTACTGAACGTATGTTGGGTTCACTATAGATATTATTTCTTATCAGGAGGACGTTCTGGATTACAAGATGCTGTACCTATCGATGTGATGAATTATTTAACAAACAAAATCGATGTCAAAATTGAATGTTTTGCTTCTCCTTTAAATGCTACTCTGCCAGTCTACTGTTCGATGTTTAAGGATTCTGACAAGGCTTTTGGTTCTGTTGGTTCCTTTTTCGATTTCAATCCAACTGAGGGATCGTTTGAAGCAAATCCTCCATTCACTGAATCTATAATGACCAGGATGTGTTGTCATATTATAAAATTATTAAATAATTCAACTGGTCCGATGTCGTTTACTATTATTATACCACACTGGACTGATCCAGTTCCAGAGTCTGTTCAAAACCTAATGAGCTCTTCGTACTTCAATACGTCTTTCCTCATCCCTGCTTCAGAGCACAGCTACTGTGATGGTTTCACTCTCAAACAGACGCCGCTTTTTTTCAGGGATACTCTCGTTATGGTTTTAATGAATTCTCTCGGAATTGAGAAGTGGAAAGAATCTCTCAAAACCATAGCAAGTGATTTGAAATCTATTTGGAAATCTGCGTCGAGTTCCGATGTGAAACGTTCCGCGGATTGCGAGGAAGGAAATAATGTGAAGAGACCGAAGGCAGCCGAGTAGTTGACAGCAGTCGTTTTCATTTATTGACTTGAAGGATGTTTATTCACTTCCTTTACTTTATTATTGCCATCCGAGGTTTCGAATGCAACAAGCCATTGTATTCTTCAGTTAAAATGATTACTTATTATCGTTTGAAGTAGTTCTCAGCAACAGATGAGTAAACACATTCAGATTATCGATCAGGAGAGTAGTTTGTTTTTAAATCGAAGTTTTGAGTTGTCGCATTAATTACTTTATTTATTCTTGTTCAGTTTATTTGTTTTATGGGTTTGGGAACTCAAAATGAAGCCGAAGAGGAGGAGTTCATAAAAGTAGTAAATCGGAATCGAGAAGAAAAAACTAAAATGGAGGAATACATGGAACTTATTACAGACAACTCGCGGTTTCTAGAAGTTGAAATCGTGAATGACATGGAGAAGTTACGCGTAACGCGCACAGCAGAGTTTTCAAATGCAATTTTGGGAACGTTGAGACTGAACAAAGCAAAGAAGAGATTCTTTGCACTCATCAAGAAGAAGTCTCGCGCCGGTAACGCCAATCTAACTCCCGCACACACTCGGTTATTCGGAAGAAATTCCAACGAAAGCGATGCAAGGATTGGATCGCCGGAAGAGCTTCGTTGGTGGCAGAAGAAACAAAAGGAAGCCGCAATAAAAAGAAGATTTCCAAACCAAAGAATAGACGGTCCAACTGACCTCCGTCCTGTGAGAGACAAGAAGACTAACTATGAAGAACTTCTTGAGGAGCAACACCTTCAGGAAATGAGTCTCAACCAGAGTGACCTTCAGTACAAACAACTTCTTGCTAAATATCAAGCAATTCAAGATATACTAAGTGGAAGATTATCTGCGTTGTGTATGATATCAGGTTCAAGTAAAACAAGCATGTCATCAATCAAAGAGCAAGACTCAACTGACAGTAGTTTACCAGCACTCAGGACTACTCCAAGACAGCAGTGTAATTCACATCACAATCGAACAATGAGTCGGTCACTTTGGAGTAGCGAACCCCCCATCCTTCCATCTGTAGGAAACCAAAGATTGGACGCGACACCTTCTACGTCGTCCTGTCGTTCAAATTATTCTCTTCCTGCAATCCGTTAGGAGTTGTCTGAATCGATTGGGGTGTTCACCCTGTCTGATGTTGAAGATAGGTAACAGTTAGACGATTTGATAACTGTTGTTGTTGATCTTTATTGAGATATTTATTTTATCATTTTAGTACTTCCCTTCCCTTCACAGTCTCTGTGCCAGTTGGCCGTCTTGCAGCTGAGCCGAGTTGCTTCTCCGCTCAGACTTCGTAGTTTTTTTATTTTATTATTCCATTCGTCTGCATCCGTTGGATACGTTGGCGGTGTACGACAGCTGCTTCGATTTGTATTACTACTCATGTTAATAATTTAGTAGTTCCCACCCCCGAGTTAGTTATTCTAGTCTCTTCCAGTTACTACTTTTTACGCTTCTCATTGGTTCTTGCTAATCGGGAACGTACCAAAACATAAAAATAGTTACTTTCTCTGCTACATCAGAATGTTTTTCTTGGGATGCTCTCAAGTGTTCGCCACATATTATGATGTTGGTCTGTTTTCCTTTTTAGACGAGTTTGTATTGATTTAAGTACTCGAAACCAGTCTGTTTGCTTTATGGGCTCTCTTCTCTGTTAATCCCGACTTCAATTTATTGGTCGGTGGGAGACGTTGCAGTTCTAACAGTCGCATGTGAAAAGTGATGTGTGAGAAATTAATCTCTCGCAAGACATCATCATCTTGCTATTCGTTTGAATACGTTCTCTCTTCAGCTTTTTTGCTGTAGATTGCCACGTCTATTCTGCTGTTCTTCTGAATTTGCGGGACCTTCTTGTTTTGGATGGAAAGTTGAGATTCCTTTTTTTGAGACTTCGTTGAAGATTTGCTTCCGCTTATCTAATGATGTCTTCCTTTCATTTATTTACACCCGCGGGCCGTTTGCATTTTTCGATAGGAATTTACTCTCTTGGAAAAGAGATTCCCAGTAGACATCCTGCACTCATGTCAGGCAGTCTGAATTTCAAGTAGAAACTTTACTGGTGATCAAATCTTGTGAAACAGCCCTGCGGTTGAGTTTAGTCTCTTTTTGTAAATTGGATCATCAATTTAGTATTTAGTACAGTATTACAACACAAACATGGTTTAGGACCATATCTTCGAGTACTCTATTTTGTAACAACTAACTTACTTTCATATTAGTGGTGACCGGCAGGCAGGAGGTCTGATGGAAATATTAACATTCGAGGGTTGTACCGCAGTACCAGGTTCGAGTATTAAAATACAACCGCAAGTTGCGAACTCTCTTCGTGAGAATGGATTAACTTGTGAAGAAGTGCAAATAGTGAGGAGGGAGAAAGTCTTTTATATTTTATGGAAGGAAGAGAAATACCAAACACGGATCGGATTTAATGGTGTCGTTGATGTTGAGATGGTTAAGAAGATGGTAAACCCACCAGCTCCCCCACCTGAGTTTTGGTTTCGTCGGAGTGATAACCCGCCAGTTACTTACTCACGACTGACTTATGCTGCTGTTTCTGAAGGAGAGATCTACAACATCACAGCTCATAAGAATCCAATACTAACTACTCACTCTGCTGGTTATCGCGCTGTTGTTGACGTCCTTCCTGGACAGTCAACAAGGACAGCAATTGAATCAACTTATGGAGGAAGCTCACTCTCATTCACTGTAACTGAGGGAGGTAAAATTGAAGAATTGCCGATAGAAATTGTTGTTAAGAATGAAACCGGAGAAGGTACATCTGAATTCAATTACTTAGTAAAGCCTGGATCATTACACAGCGATACTATGAATTCAATAGCAACTCAGATTGGTGAGGATCCGCAGCTCCTAAAAATCCAAAACGAGAAGGGAGATTCTTTAGGGTACGGAAGATCTCTCGCAGAGCGACCACCACCTCGAAAAATTGTCATCTCCAAAACCGCGAAAAAGAAAAAGTTTGATATTTACAACATCGGATACGAACACGCGGAGTTTATTTCAACGAACTTCAGTGACGCGGACATCGCCAGGACGCTGTCGTGTCGTTTGAACATCTCCCCCGGCAGTGTCACCGTAAGTTCGAGTGACTCATCAGCTGATATTCATAAACAAGAATACCATGTAATCAATTCCTTAACTTCAGAAGAGAAAACTGTTAAACTGCCGTACAAGAGTCGCTGCCGCCCTGGATTCATGGGAATTTGTGATGACTTTAATGTCGACCCCAATGAGTGGAATTTATATTTCTCAAAGGGACTGGAAGTCGTATCGGAATATCTGCGAGAAAGGTTTTATTACATTTCTCCAAAAACCGCCACGATCTTTATTCACCATCATGAGACAGATGCTCTGCTTACGATATCTGTTGCTATTTATATGACGACTGTTGAAGAGTTACTTCAGGAAGCTGAATTATTAATGGAACTGCCTCCAAATTCTACAAAACTGAGTAACACTGAACTGGATGTGACGTCGTTAGCGACCTTCGATGAGCTGACGCTCGTTGATATATCAAATGATTTTCTCCCAACTGAGAGACCTGTCGACACTAATGAAAATACTTTCTTCATATCAAACACGTGCGGTGTCTTTACTAAGACGATTATCAAGAAGGACTTGGTTAATAAGAACGCCCCCTACAAGGGTAGAATCCAATCAAAGATAGCGACTTGTAATTTATTAATAATTTGTATTCCACAAAATGATGGCGGAACTCCATTTGAGTTTTCTTTAGCTGTTCCAACTGATTCCAATGCAGGAGATCTTCGGGAATCTGTTTCATCGACTCTCTCGACTACTCCAAACCCGCACTACCTACGTAAGCTGCACAAAAAAGAAGCTCCACCAGAGGAAACTGTCCCTCGCTATGATTTGGTCAAATTGCTTTCAGTAGGATCGGGTTCCCTGATTGACGATAAAAATATTTCGGATATCCTTTCCCAACCTGACTCAACACCCATCCGAATTGTCGCTGTGCTGACTGAAACAAAACAAGCTGACTAAACACTGTCTGATCATCTCTGGGCTACCAGGACACTTCTTCCCGTGCCCATGTCAGAATATTATAAATTACTTCAAACAACAATTACGAAGTCTGAAGCTGGAATTCGCATTCGTCTGTTCGACGGCAGCTGTTTTGTTGATCTCTTTCTGGGAAATTGATTGCAACGCTTCCTGACTACGTTGCGAAACAGATATTGATAAACCATATGAGGGAAGAGGTAAAAGAGATCTTTTTATCGTATCACTCGTTTCTTGTAAACTAAATGAATAATTTTTATTTTTATTTTTTCTAAAATATAGAAACTTC
Source organism: Flectonema sp. DT1601 (assembly GCA_964019425.1). NCBI lineage: Eukaryota > Euglenozoa > Diplonemea > Diplonemida > Diplonemidae > Flectonema > Flectonema sp. DT1601. The sequence goes on along the minus strand of OZ025812.1, from coordinate 425,874 downwards.
CCCCTGTGATGCAATGCTTCTGTCTATTTCGGTTTCTTTAGATGTCATTTTTACTTGTAAATGTAATTGCGATAGTGAGCACTTGGATTTTTTTCTTTTTTTTTTCATTACAGAAGAAGTTCCTTAAATAAGTAAATGGGTGTGGTCACTGCCGTTCGATCGCTTAATTAATCAATTCGTTTATTTTACATAATATTATGTTTCCTTAATTATTATTATTTTCTATTGTAGATTTAAGAAAATTAAAAATATATAAAAAAAAATGTCCTTCTACTACAAGGGTAATAAACTCCCTTTTACCGATGACACTGACCCGAGTACTATCTTCACTGATGGTATAGCTGGGTATACAAATGAAGATGGAGAGGTAGTTAAAATCCTAACTCGAGGTGATGTCGAAATGTTAGTAGATTGTTATGGTGATAATCTTCGGATTGATATTCATAAGATTCCACTTCCTGAAAAAGAATTAGAAAACAGTCAGAAAGAATCTGGTGATAATAATATATCTGAGTTGAGATCTAAAACATATTCTCAACACGGTTATAGTGCAATCTACAGCGTCTGTTTTAGTACCGATGGTTCAAAATTCGTTAGCGTTGGAAGAGACAAGAGAGTAGTTCTATACAACACGGAGACTGATAAGGTCATAGCAACGCATGCAGGAGGAAAAGACTTTTTGTTGTCAACTTCCTATTCACCAGTCAAAGAACAGTTTTTAGTTGGATCTGGACACCCCACGATTCGATTATTTGATTCTAGGAGAGGTATAAAAGAAATCGAAAGTTATAAAGTTCATAGCGGAAAAGTCTATTCTGTCAACTTCTTCCAAAGTGGTACATCTTTCGTTTCTGGATCTATGGACGGAACTTCTAAGGTTGTGGATGTAGTATCAAAGAAAGTTATAGCTTCACACAGCGGTAAGAATGTTTTCGCAACAGCTATTGTGTCTCCAAACGTTGTAGCATTTGCTGAGGATTCTCCTCCTCATTCGATTAAAAATTACGATATTCGGACGGGTAATACCAACGCCCTCCCTACGTTGAATGGACATACGTCGACCATTTGGTCAGTTGAAAGCTCTGCCAATGGAACAGAAATACTGAGCACGGGAATGGATGGGCAGGTACTGCTATTCGATGTTCGTACAGGAAACCAACGGCTCAGTGTCTCGTTATCAACCTCTCCAAGTCATCATGCTGTCTTCTTCGGACCAAATGAAAAGTATTTCATTTCTTGTGGTCGTGATGTGGAATCCATTGCGATATGGAACACTGGCACGGGAGCGAAGGTCACAACAAAGAAGATGGGAAGTACAGCTTATCACTTAAGTTGTTATGGAAGACAAACCTTATGCTGTACTCTAAAAGGAGTAGTTGAAAGAATCACGTGGGCGAATATTTAACAAGCTTCAGACAAACAACACGAGTGGAATCCTTCAGCTCTGGATGAGTACGAATAATGGTTACGCTGTAAACCTATTCGTTTTGTTTAATTTCTGAGTACATTTGGTTTGTTTATTACAACAGTTGTTACACAACAAATAGAAACAGAAATATCTAAATATTATTGTATTCCTCAGAATGCAAAACACTTGAAGTTACTACCCCCCTTCACTGCTTGACCTTGTATTGCTATTCGCACCCAAGCGTGTTATTGGTGCTTTTACACAACACCAATGCTGTAGTGTGAATACTGTTCTATATGTTTAAGAATAGGTAAGTTTATTTTCGGAGATCGAATTAAAACTTCTTTTTAGTTTTTTCACTATTTTTCTTTTACATTTTGCTGTTTCCTTTTTGATCACGACCTCACTGATAAGTTAATACTAAGTCATTTTGTTCGCAGGGTTTGTCCTGTGGGTACTTTGTTGTTTAGAAATAGTGAAATGTTATGAAGTGTAACCTTAGTACGCATTACTTTTAATTCTCCACCAGCACTTGGGGCGTAATCAACAATGGAAGATCTACTCCTCCGTGAAGCAAGAGAGAGAGAAGACTTTGAGAGAATGTGGCGTGATAGATTTGACCTGGTATGAGAGTATTCACTTGCTGATTTTATTATTTTATTGTTTAAGGCGGTTTGTAGTAAAACAAAACACAAAACAGGTTAATGCTGAAACTTCATCGAAGATTATGAGACTTAATGCGCAGTGTGAGTTTCTTCAGGTTTGTTTTATTACATCATATCGCTACCACACTACAATACAATACAATACAATACAATACAATACAATACAATACAATACAATACAATACAATACAATACAATACAATACAATACAATACAATACAATACAATACAATACACAGTGTTCAATATCTGATGCATCAATGGAGGGTTCGATGACCAAGATGACATTTGCCGAGGCATTAAAAGAATTTGTAGTAAATAATAACGAATATGGTTATGCCAAACTCAGTCAAATAATTCCATTCTTGCATGCGAAGGTGAAAGCAGCGTGTTTGACCCCCAGCGATCCAATTCGAGAGCACGAGAGGAGAGTTTGCTGTAACTTAAATAGCAACAATAAACGGAGATACGCCCCGCCAGAATACATAAAGGAAGACGTTTCGGATCGATTAAAGAAACACTGTAGTGAATCGATTGTTGCTCCTTGCTAGTACCCTCTAAGTCCTCACTTTGATGATTTTCGATAGGTGTCTTACTTCGTCATCGTCTCAAGCGTGTCAGCACAGTGAATCTGTTTCGATCACTGTCAGCATGAATGAATTGCACGAAAGTAATGAAGTTTATCTTAGTCAGCTATCGCAATTGAGCAGTCTGAAGACAGACCCTATTTCAGTTTTCTGGTTAAGAAAACAACTTCCGCAATTTTATTTTAAACAATAGACGCTGTTGTTCCGCACAACAAGTTTCAATTGTGGCAGTCTCTAACCCTTCTGACAACTGTTTTAGTTTCCCTCCCAATTTCCATTTGTTTTGATCATTTTTTAACCTTTTCTATCCCATCAAGACGCAAAAATTAAAATTTAGCCCCACCTTGCTTTCTGTTTTATAAGACATCGTTCGGTCAGTTATTTCCATTTTAATTACTGTGCAAGTTCAATTTAGTGAACGAGATACGGAGATTGATATTTTTTTATATCCTCCAAAGTCTTGCGCAGCATATTGTGCGGTCGAGTGGCACTCCTGAACTAAACAGTTAATAGACTTTTAGCCCTTGCTGGGGGAGATCTTCCACGGCTGGCTTTAGTTCAGTTATCAAAATAAATTACTTATCCATTTAGTTGCATTGTAAACTCTTATCTTCAAACAGTACAAGTTAAAGTAAATTATTAGTGGTGTTGTAAGTAGTGGTAATAATTGAACGGTCAGATATTTATTTTAATATTTCATTCTACAGCAACATCTACAACTATGGGAGATAAGAAAGATGCCACTGAGATCGAATGGGTTGATAAGACTTCAGAGTTCTTTGCTCAAACTAAGAAGTTGTCAAAGAGTGTTATGATTCACGACGATAACTTTGACTTGTCTTCCGTCATGCACGTCATCGAGATGATGGGACCAAATATGGATTCAGGAGTTGGGTACAAGGATATTCTCAGTTTGGAAGAAATTGTCGAAGGTGGTCTCGGAAAAGCCACTCCAACTGAAGAAGAGACGATGCTTTTAATGGAATTTTTGTTGAGGTGTGAAATCGCTTTCTTGGGAGGAAACTACCTGCCAGTGACACTTTTCCGCTGTTTGTATTTCCACGACAGGGAATTCCTAAAAGACGAGTTTCTGCAATGTTATTTAAATGCAGTCATGGCCTCAGTTGTTCAATACGAAAGATTAGCTTTATTAGCTGACGTGACTGATGATGAAGAATTCCAACCTCATCGTTTTGGAGTTCAGACTGATGCCACTCCTCCTGAGGAAGTTATTGAGAAACTTGAAAAGCTTCTTGAGGAACGCAATAAGGTTGAGAAGCCATCCATCTTTGCTGAGCGTATTAATAAGATCACTGAGCTCAGAATTAAGTTTTTGAAAATGTTTATGTCACTCGCACAGAGAGAGCTTACTGCTGTCCAGTACTGCGCTGAAACAAAGGCCCTCATGAAGTCTCTTGAGAATCGTGGAGAGTTAGATGAAACGCATAAGATATGTGAAGATAATTTGAAGGGAATAATTTTCAATGAAGCTGGCAAGTGGACTGTCGGAAGCTTTGAGTGCGCGTTGTGCAAATTACCAGAATGGTCGGAGACTTGTACCAAAGTTATTAAGATTCTCGATGAACACCACCTCATGATGCAGCAGCTTGCATCACCGGAGAGCATGTCCCTCGTGGAGCTGATTAATTTCATGGAAAGCTTTTCTGCAAAGAAGCCGCATTTACTGTCTCGCGCACGTTTGATGTGCCTCGTTGTCGAGAAGAACCACATCTTTGGAATGAGAAGAATGAGCGACATGGTTGTCGAGTACTTTGTTAAGGACTTGGGATGTGATTTAATTGGAAAGGTTTACGAGGACGAAACTGTACCAACTTCGTTAGAAGTACTCAACAGACAACTCACTAGAGAAGAAAAGCAACAGCCGGTCAACTCTGAAGCTAACGCAAGTCTTGGATTCAAGACCCACAGAGATCACATGATTACTGTGATTGGAAGAATGGGAAGATGCTTTTTACTTCACATCTACGCCTTGTGTCACAGCAGATCAAAATTAAGAAGAAAGATGGTTAACCTTTTTGCTGATTGGGGTGAAGTGCAAGGAATGGCCTGGGATTGTGATAAGATTGTCTTCGACGGCAATGCGCTTCAATCGTCGATCCCAAATGAGATCGCACAGAGGTGCCTCGTCTTTTCGGTTTCTGTTTTTGAATGGATTCTGAGATCGATGGGATTGTATCTCGAACTTGGTTTTGAACTTGACTTGTACTCAAACTGCGAACTGCAGTCGATCATGTGGTACGTTGAGTACGTCAGTCTCACACGTCTTCAGAATTTTCGCAATTACCACAAAGAGCAGGAAATTGCAAAGCCAGTTCTGCAGCAGTACAAGGCTCGTTTGAAGCAAACCAACTCGAAGGCGCAGAGTATTATTCCTCCGATCTATGCGAAGAGATCACTCAGACCTGGAATGCAAGTTCAGATCTTTATGGGAGAAACCCTTTCACACGCGCAGAAGGGAATTATTGTTGTCTGTGAAGTTTGTATGAACGAAGGGTTCATGCGTGACCCAGGTTTGAAGGAGCGTCGTGAGATGTTCTGCACACCGGGCGACGTCTTCGAGCACCGTACGGTTGCATTCTTATCTCTTCATAAACCACAGTACGTCCGCTATGATACATACAAGGAACACTGTTGTGTGTTCAAGGGTGACTCCTATAAATTGCTAACTGATGTATGTAATATTTTTATCTTTGGCGAAAATTTGGATTTCTTAGAAAACAAACGTCGTGGGCCTACTCGTGAAGCTTAAAATGAATTCAACACCTTGTTCTGCTCAATGTTAATAATAAATAAACAGGCCAAGCAGTACTTTAGTATCTGTGCAAACACTTGCAAGTGGCAGTCAACTCAGAGAGGAATCCCACAAGCGGAGAAGGACAAGTTGGTCGAAATTGAAAAGGTTTGAATTTTATATTTATGTTGCGTTTCTTCATTTTCTCATCATATCTAATAAGACACGTGATAAACACATTAATACAGGTCTGCAAGGCGAACTTACTTGGTGTGATGTTAATTAGCCAAATGGTGAGCGCTAAGGAAAAGGACAGCTCCCTACAGCAGACTGTCCAGGTTGACTGGACCTTCTCACGGACGCTTCCAGTAATCAAGCCTTCACCGAAGGCGACAAAGTAAATAACCGACTTGTTTAAATATGTCCGCAGCGCATATTAAACAAAACCCAATCAGGGTCCCGAGTGCAAATGTTTACGTCTGTCTATGATCATACATCGCACCCCTTCACTCGGGTGTATTGACTCCGATAAATCTACTGCAGGACAGCAGTTCACATATCTGAATTATTGAGGACAGGCTTTTTGTGTTTTCGCGCTGCAAAAGGAATAAAACTTAGTAACGCCTTGTCAGTCATGTCATACCTATTCCAGTGTGTTGTGATCTTTTTTACTTTTATTTACTTCCAACGTTGTATCGCACAGTGAAGGAAGCCAAAACGTGAGTCTGTTTTAGTGCTGCTCACATATTGTTACCGTGTTCTTTTGTAGTGTTTCTGTGGAGATATGTCTCTCAGCAGATATCGTTTTCTTTTGTGATTTCAATGTTTCGATTGTCATAAAATATTTTTTTCCAGATGCGAAATTGATGTGCTGTCGAGAGTGAGTTCACACCAAACGCTTACTTTCAAGTAAGAAAGGTTGAATATGAAATAATTCATGAGATTCTCAGCACGTTGTCTACCATTACGTGGTAAGGTAAAGACTGAGGAAGATGAGTTAGCAGAGCTGAAGGAGGGTTGGAAGTTTAATTGGGAGAATGGGAAGCTACGGTGCGGAGAATGTGGAAAGAAGATGAGAAATAAAGAAATTAACAATCACAGCTGTGGTATCCAATCTGATATTCCTGTTTATGATTTTCCTCCATTTTCTCCAAAGAAACCTTTCTGGTGGGAAAGAGGTTCAGAAGAACTTCCTAAGCCACCCAAAGGTTCGACTTTTAGAAAGAACTACTTTGAGCACTCTCAGAATCAACGCCCTGGAAAAAAGGGAAGACGGGATGATACTCAGCCGCCTCCTTCAAGCAAACCCGTCCCGCTATTCCCTTCGATATCTCGTAACTCAGAAAGTGAGTTAGAATCGGCTCTGCAGCTGCACACTCAAAAATGGAACAAACTTATTACACAAACAGCACCAGTAGTGATGTCTTCTATTCCCTGGCCTACTGATGTTATCAAGCTTCTGCCACTTGTCTCTGAACAGCGTCGCAAATCAATTGCTCGCGAGTTGCTGTTTCGTTTTCATCCTGACAAGTTTATAACATCAATCCAACACTTGTCTCTTCGACGAGCTGCAGACACTTCCGAAATACGAGCGACAGCCTCAGACATCGCAAAGCAATTGACTGCAATTAAGTAACTTCGCAATTTGTTTTGTTTTTTTTTTACTTCTTAATAAGAAGTCAATATTATTTTAGCCTTTATCTATCCTGCGCATCCGACCTTTCATATTCTCCTCACGGATAAATTAACCAACGACGGGTATTTTGACACTAATCTGGTCTGGACATGGGTCATTTTTTGCTTATCTTCGCATCTTTTATCTTATTTTTTTCTTATCTGCTCTCATACTGTTTTCACAGAAGCATTCAGATTGGTAAATGAAGTGACAGAATTCTGATGCTTACTGGAGCTGTTCTCGCAGCAGTGGAGCTATTCAGAGTAACGCTCTTTTATTAAATACGTTGATGGTATCAGAGAATTAAATTATTTTTCACACTCAAAGCAATGTAATAATGTTGTGCAATGCAAACAAGGCATTCTACAGAGGATTAGTTAGCGCGAGTGGAGCAGCTGCAAAGAAGAAGCGCTTTAGTGATGTGCATCTGGAACTTCGGAAAGCCATCGACAGAAGAGGGAACAGTGAGTTGTTGGGACTTGGACAGCAAGCAGCGATGATGACTTCAAATTGGGATGAAGTAATGTTAGTGATCACAGCTTATTGGGAAAGTAAAACTGATGTTCCCCTAACAACTTACAAGACGCTCATGCAAATGTATTCAAAATCTAGAGACTGGAAAAGGTTGAATTGTCTATTTGAAATGTTTAAACAAGTAGAAGCATACCCCACTGACCGCGACACTGGTAGATTAGCTGCCAAAATGTTTGCGAATACCGGAAACGTTGAGGGGCTTAACGAAATATTCACAGAAATATTAGCAAGTACTCACATTCAAGATATCACTCTCTACGGAAGTGAGTTGAAGACGCTGATTAAGACGCTCCGTTTGAAACGATTAAACGTCAACGAAACTAAATCCGCAATCAACCTCTGCGTTCTAATAAACCAGCACCTCAAGAGAGTAATTAGTGGGTCAAAGTACCCTCGGAATATCGTTCTTATTCGTTCCTTTCATCCTCATGTGATGATGATAATCAGAACTATTCCAACTCCCGAAGCTGCCAAACTCGCCGGCGAATTCCACAACGAATTCTTCAAGTGGGTTCGTGATGGTGGAGGACACTATGCTGAATTAGACCCGTCACAACAACGAAGTTTGCCCGCAGGTTTTAAATCTTTTTATGAAGACGCTCCAATACCAATCTCAAAAGGCAAGATGAATAGCCCAGCAGCGATACAGAGCTCTAGTTAGCTCGTGTTTTCTTATGGCGCGATCTTCTTTTTAATGACCCTTTTATTTAACACACTCAGTAGTTGGGTACATTCAAAGAAACATGTTATTCATAATGGGATGTGTTACTCTTTGTATTATTGCGGTTGCTATGTTGATGAGTTATAAAAAAGTTCTGAGAAGACATACGAGTTTTGAATGGAAAGGATTTCAAGGAGCTGCGGAGAAACTGATGGAAATGTCGGAGGGAAAACTGATTTGGGAAAGGGGGGATGAGATTTATATTATTAATGGTGAGTGTGTTGGAAGTACTGGCATAGTATCCAGTAGTGATGAGTTAACTGGAATGGTTGTTGTGAAGATTACTTCGTCGAGTACAATGATTACCGTTCGCCGCTCAGATATTAGAAAGAATTTACTGCTCTCTACTCCTGAAAAGCTCTCCGCCACACCTTTACAAATTCGAAAAGGTTTTATTGAGTTCTTGAGCCGGTTGGTCATTTCAATTCATCCAGTTTTCTTATCGGCATTTACATCAATTCCTGGGCAACCTATTTTTGTTAATGCCTGTGCTGTGGTAACAATATTGGTGTTGCCTTTATTAGTAATTGGCGCGTCTGTTTCTTATGGAAAAAGAGAAACAATAAGTGATTCTGTTTGGATAAGTTCGAGTTGTTTTATTACGGTGGTGTCTACTTGTTTATTGAATAGTTTTATTATCTCACCAGCGATTAGTAGAGCTCAGAAGTATCCGTTGTCATTCGATCGCAATGACAAACGAGTCCTTCCGACGGCTGATCACATCCCACTTCGAACACCAGTTGTTTTACAAAGAATGTCTGGCGAAGCATCTGAATGTCCCATTCAACTAACTTTAATCCACAACAGAGCAATTGGGAGAGTAATAAACCACGGGCACGATGGCAGCCTAACTGTTCGATTCGCAACAACTATCGTTACAACAATGCCTGATGCTCTTTTAGTCGTGTCTAACTTTGATGGAGTCGTTCAGCTAGACGGTGATGTTGATGTGTTGCCACCTGCAGCAGCTGAATCATTCTCTAATCGACGACAATCTTGTGTTGAACTTCCCAAATCCCGCAGCCGCTCCATTTTCGGCCGACTCAAGACTCGCTACCTTCGCAACAGTATAAAATCTGCTGAACCAAACGAGCCTAACGTTTCTAAAGTTGATCCGTGGGTTCCCACTACCTATGACATGAATGAGGTATTGATTATATTTATTTTTAATACTTCAAAGGAAGATTTAAAGGAAGATAACAATAATCCCTTCAGGTTCCACGACTTGTCATACCAGATACGATCGCAGAGCAAATTGCAAAGCAGGAATATGATTGTGGAAGGGAGATTGCAGCAGTGTCTATTTTATGCAGTCAGTCGATAAAGACCCTCAGTGACGATGTGTGTGAACCCGCTGGTATAGAAGATGTGTTGGACTCAAAACACTTAATGAAGATTCCATTAAAAAATATTGTGAGTCGGTTAAGAGTATGGGAACAACAACAACCTCTTTGGAGATTAGCTACCGAGTCTGTTGCTATGGGAGAGATGCATGTGGCGAGTACGTTGTTTATATTATCTTTGTTACAATCGAACCCAGACTTGTACACGATACTCATACGGAGGAAGCCTCCTGATGATCTGTACTCTGGGATTGCAACATTAACAGAATTAAGACATGTTGGTCATGAATGGGCATTCTTTTACGCAATTAGAATCTTAGGGATGTCAGGTCAATACGACTTTGTTGAGTCTTACAAAGCATCGGTCTGTGTAGTTGCTGACATTCTTGTTATACTAAAAGATTCACACATTCAACAAGGCTGCGAGCACAGTAACCCCGACCAGGAACGAGAACTTTTAAAAGCAACTGCCCTTCTCAACCTCGACCGTTTTGGAGCTCGTGACCTAACCGACAACGTTGTGACTTGGCAAGATGCTATTGAAGCAGTCCGCGAACAAGATTATGTCCGCGCTGCATTTTTGTTCATGAGTGCTGATCACCCTTGTATGATTTACTTTGATGTTTACACTTCTGATGAAGTTACCAGCTTAAAAAAACAAATATAACAGACATGAGAGAATTACCAATATCTGGTATGCTTGATGTGTACACGTCTATTGAGTACGGGAGATTAGTTGCCAGACAATATGCTATGTTGATCCACAGTGACGGGGCAGGTGAATTTGCTTCAAAGTACTTAGCCGATGGCGAAGTTCCTGTTGCTTGCCCGTATAAAATGTTTTCATGGCCGAAGTTAGATTGCCATCCTGGGTGCGGACTCGAACCCCCGAATGATCAATTAAGTAAATTTAATAGAATAATATTAGATTGTGAAGCTATTGTTCACGTGAAATCTCCAGTTCCGTTGTCTAGTCCGGTTCTTGATTTTGCAGCTTTTTTGAATAGCGGCGCTCCTGCACATAAACGAGGACTTGGGTCACCACTCTGCCCCTTCACTGGTATCTCTGCTGCCCTGGATCACATTGCAAAAGGTGAAATTATTTGCCTTTGGGAGGGTTGTTACCCAGAATGTGATTTTCGCAGCATTGTGGGAAACGTGGAACGACCCCTCTTCGTTGTTCCACGGGGATACATCGAAGCACTACGGGTGTTAGATGTTCAAAGAACGTGGGAAACCCTCCGACAGAATACATCTGCCAGCATAGACTGGACAGATGCTAGGGCCAAACGGTTTGTATCTCACATCACAGACATTTCAGGAACTGATTATTGTTTAAGTCCGTGGTGTAGCACAACTGAAACTATTTCGCAAATAGAAGCATGTGAAATGGAACCTTGGGACAACTCTGACGTTCCGCTCTCTGGCGTTGCCCCTCCTGGAAATATTTATGACCGTGTTGTGTTTGGTGGTCAGCTGATAGCATCAGAAAATGATTTAATTCACATCGTGAGATGCCGTAATATGAGATTCTTTGGTTTGAATTTAGATAATTCCTACGACGGGTTCGGTATGTTTCTTTTAACTCAGTATCGCAAAAAGAAGACTATGTAGACAGAAGTATTGCTGTTTCTCTGTAGGAACTTTTGTTCTACTTGTCGTTGCATTAGTTGTTTTTAAACAATAAAACAGGCATGCAGTTGACGGAAAATGTGAAAGTAATGGATTGTAATTTTAATCGAATAGCCAGATCTCCTGTTGACAGAAGTACTTCAGGAGGCCAGGACACTTCATATTCGCATAATATAACTGACAACGAGTCAAGTTACTCATTAGCGGCGCAGTTCATGTTGTTGGCATTTCCAGTATCGTGTTCAATAGGGCTGCTATTTGTGTCCCCGATTCGAGATTCTGATGAGGAATTTGTAGCATATACTTGGGTCATTGCTCTAACGGTAGATTTCTCATTGCAGCTGCTATTCGCATTTATAAAGTGTCTGACCATCTTCTTCGCGGAGTCTTTTTCGGCTTTAGCTGACCCGCTCCCTGTTGAAGTCGCTGTGAAGGAAAAAAGAAACGAGCAACAGGCAAAAGTAGAGTTGACTAACTACGAAGAGTGGATGCTAATGGATCCAAGTGTTGCCAAGCACATGATGGCCAGCCCGAGGAGGAGAGAAGTTTTCACGGGAGTGTCCTGATGACTAACTTTCAATAAAACATTGACTGTGCTGGCGGCTCTTTTGTTGAGCTTTACAGCTCAGCGATGTTTGTTTCTATAGAATCAATTGTTGTCATTTACACGTCTTACGTGGGACGATCGTTCTCTTGTTTTTTATTTACATTTCGATTTACAGGATAAATAGCGATGGAAAAGTGTTTTTTTGCCCATCGGTTTACAGAGCCGCCCACCTGTAAGTCCAAAAGACAGGGGATGTCACCTGTTTCCTGCAGTTGATAGATCAAAGAATGCGAGCGAACGGGATGTGATGCGGGGCGTAGCAGCGCAGTTCACGCACAGAGCAAAGAGCACGCGCATCCCCATGGAGTTTGGGACCCCCTTCTTTCCTAAGGATTCTTCTGTCAATGCGCAAAAAAAAGGCCTGTTCCAATGCTGGAACGAGGCAAACTCGATGGTGCGGCGGCGAGACACAAGAGTTTTGCAAGCAGCAGGGTGTGCCCAATATAGGGTGGTAGCCTTGGACCTGCCTATATTGCTTGGACAACCCCTACTTACTTAGGCATGGGCACAGTTAAGGCGAGACAACTTTCATAAGGCATTTTAATGGAGGACGCAGCTGGCCATTGAAGTCATAACCAACTTAGTTAATATGTAACTCGTCTATTGACACGGCTAACATAGCTGGCTAAGCTTCGTCTCGGTGCGGAGCCCCTGGAACCTCAGGGAACTTTTAGGGCAGTCACGCTGTGGACAGTCAGCTTTTGACGGTGGTGTAGTGGACAACCGTGGCTGCAACGGTAGGGTTCAATTCCGGAGAGGGAGCGAAGAGGAATTACTTCAAGTGCTTTTGCTTTCTGAAGATTGGATGATATTTAAACCTGTCAGTGAGTATCAATTGGTGGTGCCAGCACCCGCGGTAATCCCAGCACCAATAGTGTATATTAATGCTGCTGCTGTTAAAAAGCTCGTAGTTGGATCCAGAGTACAAGTTACATCGGGCTTCCTCAGTTGCAGCCCTGTACTGGACTCCAGTACGTGCGAGGAAGACCCGGTAACAGGCCATCTGGGGGCGGCGGCATGAGGCATCCCTGCTACTGCGGACCAGAGAAAGTTGATGGGGGCGTGCGACGCTGGTGGAGATGCCCGAGGGGATGAGAACATGGATGACAATAGATCACCCCAGGACGAAGGGAACCAAGGTGCCTGGCCCGCAAACCCGCAAACCCGCAAACCCCGTTACGTGGGAATCAACCATCCGTCGACCATGTCTACCTCTCATCGTTTATAAATACATTACCGTTTATCCAAAAGAAAGCATAAACAACTCGTACGCAATATAAAATAAAGAATAAGAAAACATCTAGAAAAACAGCGCATTTTGTTTCAGACATAAGACGCAACACGTCCGAGAAAGGAGCATCAGCGATACTTACGATCGTTAATAAACATTCGATATTTACGTTTCGCTACATTTAAGGTATCCGCATTTCATCTTTCATTACTTCTATAGGCTCTCTTTCTCCTTTTCGTACTCCCTTAATAAATAAAGTAATATGAGTTCAGGACAAACACCGATGGATATAGATACTACGACGGCTGATAATAAGTTTAATTTCCACTTTCCGGAGCAACTAATGGGAGTATGGCAAGCAGAAACTTCAGAAGGGCCGATGAAAAGAGGCGTTTACAACATGTCAGATGTACGTAGAAACCTAGGCGAATGGAGTGTTCATGCTGATTCAGGTTTAGTGGATCGGGTTTTAGCAACAGCATTAAAAAGACCAGTTGAATTGCTGCCGCATGTGCAAAATATTCCGATTCAAAGAAAGCAAGTGGTTCTAGCACATCTTAATAATAAAGATCGCGACTTATTCAGAAGACTTCTACAAGAATGCGGCGTAACGCAAGGGCTCCCAGTCACAAGGGAAGAATTTTCGACAGTTTTAAGTGAAGCCTCAATTGCACTTGGGACGACAAATCAGAGACAAGGACAACTAGCCTCAGGTCAAGCGGTGCTCGGGCAACAGCAAGCAGTACTGAACGCGAACCAACAGCATCAAGCGCAAGCAACCGCAGCGATTGGCAAACAAAGCGCTGAAGCTCACCAAGGGGTGAGCACATTAGCAAATGCAACAGACCAGGCGCTAAGAACGCATGGGGGAAAGTTAGATATGATAATAGAGAGTATTAAGGCTACTAATGCCGAACAGAATCATAGAATGAATAGCCAAGATGGAAGGATCGAGCACCTTTTCAACCTTTTGGAGAATCACATGGTTCAAAGCCAACCGGTACAGCCTATTCAAGACGACGTGCAAGCTTTTAGGCAAGAGCAAGTGGAAGCTACACCTGATCCTGTCATTGCAAAGGAGAAATCTGCTGGGATATTCATGACTAAAAATATTGTAAATTCAGGTGATGTGTCCTCGTGGGTAGAAATAATTGCAGAAGGGGAGGCAACAAATCTTATCCGTGATCTCCAGCAGAGATACATGAACGGTATCGGAAGGGTAAAACCAGGTGACAAGATTCTCCATCACTATTTCGAACAGTTGTGCGACTGGATCCGTGTGGCGGAACGGGTTACTCTATGGCAAGAAATGGATGAGATGGTGAGCCTTGGGAATCGTATCTTGACGACATTGCGTATGCAGACCGGTTGGATCGACAGAGGCCTTAAAATGGCCGATATCATTACAGAGCTGGAAGTGGATGACAACGATAGGCTCTCGAAGGCAATGCTTAATGTTGAGAAGAAGAAAAGACCGTTTACATGGAAGAAGCCGTCAAGACCGCTCTCGGGAAACGGACGTGGGGCTCAAACCCCCAGGAAGCAAAACTGAATGCCAACAGGTGGGGGCGCCTGGGCCCAGCCAGGCGTTACGAGTTAAGAAATGGTGTGATGGCGGAATCAGTTCTAAGAATCTTGAGGAGGCAGCCCACAAAGGCAACACATCCAGAAGATCCGGTCTCAGTCAACAGGGCACTAGGAAAGCTGGACAACGTAGTGAAAGGGATGTGGGCACCGCCAACGCTAGAACAGAGAAAACGGTTATGGTCGCGGTTCATGAAATGGGCGATCGAGCGGAACCTGACGAACAATGCGGACACAGCGGTTCTGTTTACAGTTGCAACAGGGGCAAAGCCTCAGGGCCTTCTGAATTATGCGAAGGGTCTCTCGGCAATAATGAAAAAGATAGGAAGGGACAATCAGCCTCCCAGAAGCCTAGCAGCAGCTCTAAGGGCGGATGGTGCAGCGATTCCGGAGAGCCAAGCAACACCTATCAAAAAGGAAGTACTGATGCAGCGGGCGTTGGAACAAAAGCCCGACCTCAAAGCGACAGCGATCATAGCATGGAAGACAATGCCCCGATGGGGGGAAGTGGCAAAGTTATCGTCAGTGCAATTCATAAACCTAGATCCACTGCAAGTTATAATAGATTGGGGGCAAACACCAAAGGGAAAGAAGAGTAATTAGCCTTCCTATACTGTATGCACCTGGGAAAGAGAAGTATACTTAATTGAATGAACATGCAGTTAACAAGTCTGAGATCACAAAGAAGAATCTACACTGTGGTGCAGATTACTTCTGCGTAGGGGTTGTACCGGGCCGTTTCGATTCGACGGGACACCGGCGGGGGAAGGGTGGGTGGGACTTAATTTAAATATAAGTTTTCTTGTGATGAAGACAGGGGTGTGAGAACTGATAAAGGGATAGAAATATTTGATATTTTTTTTTTTTTTTTTTTTTTTTTTTTGAGTGTTTCACTACTGTGTTTCTCCTTCTTTTTGTTACTACTATAATTGCTTAGGCGCTGCCCTTACTGGGTGGCCGTTCACTTTTTCGAGACAATGGGGGATGCGACACGGAAACTGATTGGATTTGATATCGTCAGAAAACTAATAGAGACATTGGCCTATATAAATAAATAAAGGAACGGCGATTATGTGGCTACATAGCTCAATTGATAGAACGCCGGTCTGAAAGAATGGCGGTCGAGGGTTCAAAACCCGCTGACGGCGGTTTTTGTTTGGTGCTCAGTTTCGGTGGCAAATTACCTAAATGGAATTTTGATAATTAGCCTTCCTATACTGTATGCACCTGGGAAAGAGAAGTATACTTAATTGAATGAACATGCAGTTAACAAGTCTGAGATCACAAAGAAGAATCTACACTGTGGTGCAGATTACTTCTGCGTAGGGGTTGTACCGGGCCGTTTCGATTCGACGGGACACCGGCACCACCACCACCACGCGAGTTAAAGAACGACCCCAACGCTTGTTCAACCTTCGCTCTCGTTCCGTGTGAGACTTCCTCTCGAGAAGGAATGTCTGCTGGGTTTAGCTTCGTGCTTACCCAGGCAAGGGAGTAGGAACATTTCAAAACTAAAAGGCATTCAATCGCAGTTATCAAACACCTGTTGAGACTGTGTGAGCGAACACACATCTTCTTCCTAAAAGCACCACAAACTGTAGTGTTGTCAACCCAGATGGAAAGGTGGTCGGCCTTTGCAATTCCTTTGAGTGTCTGTCCAAGAGCGTCCGCTTCAAGGATATTTATATGTCGGTCTTCACCAGCAGGCCATGCCGCACCAAGAATTTCCAGCTCACCTGTTTTCCAAACGATGACACCTCCCCATCCCTGCAGTGAGGCATCTACAAACACTTCGGCAGTCCTCCCCTCTTTCTGCTCAGGCATAATTATTCTCTCCTTCTGCACAGCACCGATCCACATTTCTAATTCCCTCCTTACTGAACGGGGCAATTTTAGTACCTGCTGTACTTGTAGGGTCCCCTTGTTCAAGTAATTTGTGACCCTGCGAAGATACTTCAAGCTAAACCAGCACTTCCCAGGTGGAACTCCAACAATGGAGCTGGCATGCAACAGGCGACCTCCTAAGGACTCCAACTCCGATGCAGTCAATGAATCAAGGTTGGTGTTCTTGATTTTTCTCCCAATCTTGGTCCCCAAGCTCACCCTGCCCGTATGGTGATCAAAGGTGACCCCCAAGAACTCATACTCCGGAGAGAGATCCACAGTATCACTTGGTTTCCATGTGATGTTTGCCATTCTGGCAAAGGAGTCCATCCTCTCAGCTGCGCATTTAACCTTCTCCTTGGGACCAAATAACCTAATGTTATCGATCCACCAGTGAATCCCAACTTCCTCCTCCGCAAATTCTTTCTTAACGAACAGCGGGTCACCAGCAACTACTGCAGCGATGGTGTTCATCAATTCTGGGGCACACACATGACCCATCGGAAGTCGAGTCAAAGAATAAACCTTCCCAGCTGAATCAGAGAAACTGAAGAGTGAAGTTGACTCCTCAGGTATGCAGACCTGGTAGAATCCAGTCTTGAAGTCCCTGCAGGATGCCACCTCCGAATGTACAGCACCCAGGTAACAAGAAATGTGCTGCAGTGGAACGAATGGTTCATACCCCCCAGACGAGATCAGTTCGTTCTGCTCTTTTGTCCAGAGGATGAACCGCTGTCTGTTCCCCGTCTCCCTCTCCTCATACACTGTAAATGGTACATTCCGAGACAGCGGTACAGAATCACTCGGCACTGCAATACCACACTCAACCAATTCTCTTGCATGTTTCCCTGCCAACTTCGAAGTTGCCCTCTTCGAGAGCCGTGCATTGACAGAAGAATCCCTAGGAAAGAAGGTGAGGTTCCAAACATTATCAAACCTCTTCAGGACCGATGGCAACATCCTCCCCCTTACAGCTGAAACATCCATCTTAGGTGTAGGGGCCACATGTAGTGGTGAAGATATCTCCTCCTTCGTTATGGGGATGCGCGTGCTCTTTGCTCTGTGCGTGAACTGCGCTGCTACGCCCCGCATCACATCCCGTTCACTCGCATTCTTTGATCTATCAACTACAGGAAACAGGTGACATCCCCTGTCTTTAACGCCCTCGCCATTGGGTTTCCGCCGTACCTCAGCGTGGTGTCTGAAAGGGCCGACACTCCTGCATGCTTGGCCAGCCTGCTTATCAGCCCTTCTGTGAGTCCTTGCTGCTCTTGGTCCGATGCCAGAACCTCCAACAGATGACTTATCGCACCTCTTTTTATTGAGTGGGCGGTGTATCTTTTCATCCTGCCGTCCTGCTGGAACGTTTTCACTAATTTTGACGTGTCCCACGGGTGTAGTTTTTTGAACTCCCCCATCGCATCCAGCAAGATCTTTATCTCTTCTGTGTGATTCCCCTTTATCACCGTCCATCTGCTTGGCGAGTAAGGGTTTGCCCTCCTTCCCTTCGGCGTGCGGAACCAATCTATAATGATCTCTGACGGACTTACAGAGATGAACTGGTCCCTTGAGAGCGCTGCGGTCTCGCCCCATCTTGATGCAGTCTTCCAGCACACTAGCATTGCCAAGTGGGTCTTTAAGTCTTGCCCCCTTGCCCAATCCACCAGGTCGAAACTTGTCATTGGCGTTGCCTGTTCCAGCGGTATTGCCGTCAGTGCTGCAGCCAAGCTCAACAGCGGTCCGTTTTCTATTCCGATCCTCCCCATCACTGCAGACAGACTCTTTGCATAAGAGAGAAGCCCTTGCACTGCCACACCTGTCGCCATCACGAACAGAACAGCCGAGCTTGCGTTTGCTGGTTTCTCCTTTTCCCTTGCCCAGGCCCGAAATCTTCTCCACAGATTCCGCCTGCTTGCTGTTGTCTTTGAGGCCCACATCTTCTCCAGTGTTTCTTGAAGCTTTTCTGTCGCCTCCATGTATGTGACGGAATCCTCGGCATGCCGCCTCTTCGTCCCCTCTGGGCATCCCTCCATCATGTCCAACAGGATCTTCCCAACCACATTTCCTTCTAATCCTTCTGAGGGCATTGTTTCCGTTGAATCTGCGATCTCTTCTGTTCCAACTGAGCTTATTTTCATCTCCCTTCCGCTGGGGAATCCTCGGACTGCGGATTTTACAATGTTGTCCAGGTCTTGAACGATTAAACTTACCGATCCTCCTAACCTTGCTTTTAGTCGGCTGCTCCTCAACACCTGTCTTGAGTGCTTCTGCATAAGTCTTGCGGGCTTTCTCAACTTTAACTTTGGCAATGGGGATGTTTCCAATACTTGCGTGTCTAACCTTCGTTTTAGGAACGTTGGTTTTGTTGTTACTTGCAGGGTCCGGTCGGCTGGTCACTTCGCGAACCCTCTCCCGTTCCCCGACGATGGATACGTAGAGACAAACGATCTCCCCTTTCCGTTTCGGTTGTTGCATCTTCGCATTTCTATTTCTCTTCGCTATTGCGTTTGCTTTCTCCAGAGGGTCCTCCGATGCAACTTCTAAGATCATCTCCAACTCTGATCTCTTCGTACCATCCTTGCAAAAGTAATACTGCATCCGCAGTTGCTCCAACAGCTCGTTCCCCAACTCCACAAAGTGCGGGTTCTCCTCCCACCCTTCAACGTACTCCAAACCGAGAACGAAGTTCTTCAACTGCCTGAAGAAGCCAAGTAGCTGGCCCCCACCAACCTTGTACTCCAGACCGTTCACATATCGCTCCCTGATCCCATGGATCAGTGCCTCGGTCTTTCCTGACTTCATAACGGATGCCCACTTTGTTACATCCCTGCCTGCAGACGGATCAGTCACCTCCCGTGTCATCGCTTCGTTCGACCCCGGTGCTGGTAGTTGCTGTGCTGCTCCCCCGACTACTGGAACTTGTTGAGCCGTAGTCAACCCGTTCTTCAGATCTGCTATTTCTTGTAATATTTTTTGGATCACTTCGGCATTCTGCTTTTGCTGATCTCTCTGCTGTTGTGTGATTTGCTGGATAACGCTAGCTTGTTGTTGTTGTTGTTGGGTCTGTTGCTCTAGAGAAGACGGGACGGGACATCACGTAGCCCAGTACGTCACACGTCGAGGGGACATCAGAGGATGTGGCCCAGGTGGCAGAGTCGGACACAAAACCAAGAGATCCAGTTTGGGGGCGAAGATGGGACCTGTGCGCAGTGGGTAGTGACAGGAGCAGGGTGTCGACACCAAGCACGAGAAGGAGGACGAAGTATAGAAAGGGAATGGAGGATTGTGTCACCAAATATGGGAAAGAGAAGTATACTTAATTGAATGAACATGCAGTTAACAAGTCTGAGATCACTTAGAAGAATCTACATTGTGGTGCAGATTACTTCTGCGTAGGGGTTGTGCCGGGCTGTTTCGATTCGACAGGTCTGCAGGTGCTGCGGGCGGAAATGGGGTTTAGTAAAGCTGGGTAGACGACGAATTATTTTTTGTGCACAGAGACAAGGGATCCATGAGAACAAAGGATCAAGAGAATGCTTTACCTTTTAGAAAAAAGAGTGTTTCAAATGGTCCTATTCCCTCGTTTGGGTAAGCCAGAGGTTATACAGGCATTGGGTAGGGGGGTCACGCCAAGAACTTGCAGAAGTTCGGAAGCCGTGTCGACGTTAGACGCAGCATCATGTGCCAGATAAAAGCCTGTAATTATGGCATACAATGCCCAACCTGGCCGAGAGCTTTAAAGATAAGGAGAAAAGCATTATGCAGTTCAAGGGGAACAGGGAATTTTACCAAACCAAAAGAATGGCAGAACTTCTGAAGTTTTTGTGCATTAAATCAAAATATAAGAAAACATAAAAACACATTGCCATCATCCTGCTATCCCACAATACATAATTAGTTTCAGGCCCCTCACTACTGTGCCTTCATCAGTAAGTTCTTGGGACGAAGTAAAAGTTAGCTCCTATGAATGGATCCTCTACGACATCATCTTCCTTGAGTTGATTCCTGATATTGAAAAGAATATTAACTTTATATCACCGAACCCATTTGAATTCAGATCTCAAATCAATTAGTAGAAATAGGAAAACCATGTTGAGCCATGCCCAAGGGAAGCACATCGGTCGGACAGACACATGCCGTTAGTAACTTAGTTTTTTGCTTTCCAACAATTCAATTGTGGACAAAAAAAATGACATGCATTTTAGAAGGGGGAAAAAAAAAAAAAAAAACAGTGATCAACAATCACACAATAAGTTTTTAATGCGGATTGTCGATACATTTTTTATAAAAACGATAAAACGAGGGAGAGTTAAAACAAATAAAAAGTGAAAAATAATTCGATATTTTTTATTAAGTTTTTTTTGTTTTTCGTTTAGAATCAACTACACTACGAGTAGTTAGTTATATGAGGTAAAGGTTTTCATTATTTCTATAACATTAAAACCCTTCATTGATTAGCACAAAACAGGTTACATATAGTTATTTGAGGCCTTCGCTTCATGGAGGCAGATAAAACGATGCACAATGCCAAAAACATACACACATTTTAACTTCAATATCGTATTTTATACAAAAGAACTTTTAAAGGTGTAATAATTCACTTGCAGAGTTGCAAAGCACTTTTTTTTTTTTTTTTTGATTGATTTATTCAGAAGAGTGACTGGAAACTCTAATAAAGTTTGAAAGGTGAAAAAAGTTATGAAATGTAATCATGGGACATCCATTCCAAGTACAATAAGATGTTTTCACCAGTAAGAATAAATATAAAGCAAGAAAAATAAATGCTTTAGGTTACAGAACTGATGACTACAGGGAGCCCAGGGTGACCCACACCCAATCACTGAGATCGTGTTTTAACCTATCCTCGAATAGAAAGATTAATTCTAACTGTGTCTTCTCAATCAATACTTTATCTAACCAAAGGCTGAACAGAATTGAATTCCAACAAACACAGCATGCGAAGAAGAAAAAGTAAAAGACTAAGCAACTAAGGTGAGCAAACTTCCACGAGGTATGCTAAGGCCAGACGTTCTATTGCGTGTCTTGATAATTAGAGCGGCGTTATTAATTTTTGACTACCCACAAAATACAAGACAGGAGGCATGTATCCAGCTTACTTTTAGTAATAAAAGTACCACTACATGTGTGTTCTTTCATAATTTTATTCCTTCAAATAAAAAACGAAAAAGATCAGAGGAATTTGAAGAATATGTAAGAAAGGAATAAATATTAATGTATCAGAAAAATGATCGGATCATGGGGTCTTTGACAATGTAAAAGCAGTAACAACTTTAGGTATTAAAAACAAAATTAATATCAAGTACTTGACTGATCAGATCACGGGGGACCTTTGATACGATACAAAAAGATTTATCTGGGAAAAAGGGGGGGGAGAGGAGGAGGAGTAAATTTAAATATAATAATCAAATCATCGGCGCCAACGTAAAGTAAACAATTTCCGTGGGGCCCAGTAGCACCAGAAGAAAAAAAAAAAAAAAAACCGCAAACCCGCGTTAGTGATGCCTTTCAATAATCATACTATATGTTGATAAATGCTCACGTTTAATACCTGCACGGTACCATTGCCGTAGCTGGGAGTCAATAGGGAAAATTGTTACTCCCCAAGCAGGACACATATCGTCATTTTACAAGCCAATGATAATAATAATACTGTAACTATAAATATCATGGTGTATAAAAAGTCTCCAAATCGCCAAAAAATGGCCAAATCCACCATCTTTATAAAATCCAAAGTTTTTTTAGTACAATTATTCACAAAAAACACTTAGCAAAATTCGGATTCCAGGAAAAAAAAAAATTTTTTTTTTTGACTTTTTTTTTTCACTTTCTGATACTAAATTATCGACATTTGGTTAAAGTTCTACAGGCTGGTCTTGTGTACCAAGGCTGTTAGGATTAATCTCGGTCCAGAATCGAAACGATTGTTGCCTCGTCTGTAGAAGTGCATTCACCTCTGCATACCAACCTGGTGGGGGCTTGATAACTATGTCTTGAATGTTGAGGTTGCTTCCAGATACATAAGCGTGGTTCATATTTAGAGCCCAGAAAAGGACAACATATCCACAAATAACGTTGTTGGTAGCTGGTTGCACACCAGTCTTAATAAATGAGATGTCAAAATTACTAAAAGCAAAACGGCTTTGGTAGTGCTGGTGATGCAGTCTAGACGAGGATCAACTACAACTAAGGAGTTCCCTTCCCAATAGTTGTAACAGCCAGTACCCTACCGAGGTATGAGGTGCGGTATTAAGAAACATGAACTCATGTTCACAACTACGGACTTCAGGAGGGCAAGCCAGGTCTAGAGGAAAGCAACCAAGGTTCAAAAGGTTCCCGTTTTTTCAAAAATTTGTGCATAGTGTGATTGCCTACAGAAAAATTTCATACTCAAAAAACTACCATTTTACATTGTACTTTCATACTTTTTATAAAAATCCACCAAGTTTTTTTCCGAGAATCTACCATCTTTTTTATATCCAAAGTTGTTATACTCCAAATTTTTTATACACCATGTTATTTATGGTTACAGTACTTAGAACATGATACAGCCTTGGGTTCACCCTTAATCCTCCTAAGCGTGCTTAAAAAGATTAATAAAATTCAACATAAATAATTATATTAATCAGTAAGGAATAGAAAAAAGATCAAAGGGAAGTTCAAATGAGACAGTCGTCTTTGCCTTTTCACGTTAACAACAAAAGTTGTTTGTTATGCAACCCCGTAACAAAAAGTGTTACATTTAGCGCCTCGTGTCAGAGATTACACAATAATCAGCACATAACATACTATATCACGAAGGAGTTAGAGAAAGTCTGTTATTGCTCAACGTATTGACGCAAAGAAACCGCCTTACAACTATTTGTGACGGACGTGGGCAATAAACTAATACATGAGATATTATCTTTGGGTAGACAGATGGAAAAGCCTTCTCATTTTAAAGAAGCACTTAGAAGTAGAGGGGAAATAATTTTTTTAAAAAAACTTCTTAAAAAGAGTTTAAGTATGAAAGCGCTTTACCGTAACTTTTCAACTACAACAAGAAGCAATAAGATATAGTCGGCCCAACTACTAACGTTGACACTAGCTGTTCAAAGGCCATTTATTGGGAGTGGAGAAAAGATGCCATCCGAGGACCGAACCGAGGTGACTACCCATGCTGCGATACTGGGTATGGTTTTGGTGAAAGATCCACCAAGGCCGTGTGCAGTGGCTTGGGGAAAAAAAAATATAAGAACGTACATAATATTATGAACGGCAAAACATGCGTGCTTGGGTCCCCACGAATTGTACGAATAAGAACTCCCTTTTTCTAAAATTAAATCTCCTGGTCTCAATCATAAGTGTGATAATTTCCGGGGAGTGATAAAAAATGTTTACATGTTCCCCAGGCTGATCAACTATGTTCCTGACCTTATAATAAGGGACTTAAACCTGAATCTGAAATGAATCGTTCCTGGAGTGCGGAAAACTCTCCTGCTTCAATTTATAAAATACAACTGTATTGTATCATATTAACATAACGATGAATTAATAATCTGTTAAGGATACAGACAGTCTTCGAGGTGCTTTTTGACAAAAAGCAAAAGAGGATCTACTTGTACATCACCAACTATCGTCAACAATTTCGGTAGTCGGTTGCAAAACTTGTACTCGAATATCATCAGATGACTTATGCAAATGCAGATTACATTACTGTTTTAGAATGACATCCTGAAAAAGAATTCTTATCTTCTCAACATCGGATTGTCTGGTTTTGGTGGAAGGGAACAACCTTTCGCAGTACACCAACCTCCCCAATTGTAGTACGTAATGGGTCTTGGTGGTTTTGGACACTGACCTTGAAACTGAAGAGAGTTTCCGTTACCATCTTGTGCTTTTGGAATGTGTGTCTTCATACTGAGAGGCAGAAGATGTGTATCTGGGAATCGCTGCATCATTTCCTCGAATACCTCCGGGTAAGGAAGGATACCGTGAAGAATCATAGAAGAGTCTGTGATGTTTTGAAGAATTGTCCATTCGTTTACTGCATCAATTCTGTGAATACAATGACCTCTGCAATCTCTCACAACATTAGTACGAATGTTAGCAAGATAGAACCACCTTCCAACCATCACATCTTCGAACTTGAAATCGAAATCTTCAGCGAGCACAGAATCTCTCATCCAGTCGACGAGATCAAAACTCATCGTCACCAACAGTCCTGAAGTTCTAGAGATTCCATACCATGGAAGAAACCGTCCGTGATAAATCGCTGGGTAGGCGAATGATTCCAATTCGACTGCCAGCATATTCAATCGGTAGAAAGCATCATCGTCTCCTTTACAAATGTAATCCGCTTTGACAAAGTCAGCAGCGTATGTATAAAAGGCATACGCCTTCCGACTCATTCCAATGTGGCAATCAATTCCTTTTGGTCCTACTCCACTCCAGTTTCCTTCTTTCATATCGAAGAACAGAATGTCTTGACTCAAAACAGCTTCCTTCAGAATTTCAGGTGAGTATGTGTAATTAGTTGAAGGATGATGTGCCAACAGATACTTTGCGAGAACAGTCGCGTCAGGACTCTTATGAATGTTCCAAACCTTATCGTATTTAAAGAATGAGTTTCTCTGAAGGTCTCTAAAGTACGCTCCCTTCTTTGAATCAACTGAAGGAACTCCAAATAAAATAGTCCAATGTTTTGAGAGGTCAGCGTCATTTGGAAACAAGTCTTCTCTCTTGTGAGGAATGTGACGAGGAATTCGTTCCTTTCTTCTGTCAGTGGTCCAAATAAACCTTGTTTCTTTGTGCTGTGATCCTCTAACCTTCGAACGTACTGCAGCCAAGTTGTCATAGAAAGGTGCTAATGTTCCCGGATGTTGAAGTGTGAAATTGAGAACCGGATTCTCTATCTTTCCCTGAAACAGGTGACTGAACTTCGACTCCTGTCCTGAAGTGTCTGTCCCATTCTTCCAACTGTCACACACCGACATCAACGTGTTGCTCTCAGTCTGTTTTCAAGTTTTATGTGGGGTGGGTGTTTACGTTATTTATGTTTAAAAATAAGAACATACACAAGCAATCCAAGGTGCTGTTTTAAAAAAGAAGACATTGATGCGCTTCATCTTATAAGTTACGTACTCAGGGTCTTCAACAATGACCTCCGTGCTGGTACCAAAACGGAAACTGAGGTTTGTCCAATCTTTGAAATTCGGAAACAGCTCGTTCATAAATTCATCAAAGCTGCTTCCGCTAAAGGTGCTCGCCTTGCGGTTCATCTTTTTGAAAGTTTTTCGACTCGGTTTGATAACCATAGTCGAGGTTGAGAACTGATCTGTCCACCCTTTCCCATCATAAAGTGGAGTGGCTGCTAGTTTGCTGTCAGGTTCGATAGGCACAGTAGCCAATGAACTAATATCACCACTGATAAAGGATCGAACATCTAAATAAATAATTCGTTCAATTCCATACATACTCCACAGAGCGCGGAGTGCTAACTGTTTGGAATCGAAGCTGCTCGTCAGAGTACAAATGTTCCACCCTGCAGTGAGCAGAGTCTGTCTGGCGGAGAGTGATATCTGATGTTTTGGTTCTTGCAAAACCCACGGCGAGAACGGCTTTCCCAGTTTTTCATTCGCACGTTGGAGCATACTAATCATTGCCTCGATCTCACTGTTGGTTTCATCACCGCCCATCATTGTCCACAAAGTGAGACTCTCCGTTTTTATGGAACCACTATTTTCACAAAGCGGTAATTTAGAATGAGAAGGGCTGAAAACGGAAATAGATGTTCCCGATTCCTTCACAAGCATGTTGATCAGTACCATCAATAAGATGGCCAGAGTAGCATGAGCAGCCCTGCCCTGCATGCAAGTCCGCTTCTCAACTTTTGCTTCAGCCATTCCGGGTGACTGCATTTATTTATATAACTGAGAAAACATAAACATGTTGAGATCACAACCACACAAATTTAACTAACCACTTCTTCTTTATATCAAGAGATAAGAAGAAGGCGTTCTAATTCAAAAAACTGGGATGTTGATATTATATAAACATATTGTCGATTGCTCACATCGTCGATTGCTTTATCAAAAAACTACGAAAATCAATGGAATCTAATTTTATTTCTTCTCTACAGACGATTGCCTTCAACATTTTTCAAAGCTGAAGCATCAACAGAAAGAATTTTATTATAAAATCAAAACATAAAAGTTAAAAAAATCAATCAAATGCAAAAATTCTTAGGACAACAAACAAACAATGGTTGGTGTCGGGCTAAAATTAAAAAATTCTTTCTTCGGACTATTCCCCTTACCCAGCCTCCAACGAAGAAAGCAAGGGGGACTGCGGTGTCAGGCCTGTCCTACTCATTGCGTTTGCCCTTCTCAGCAAAGACCACGTCAACATAGTCATTTCTTTTATAAATATCAGTGAACGTGGGGATACCAACTAGTTTATGAGTGGTGCTGAGTTATGTTTATGGGGGTAATTTGATACTGCATTCTTAAGCTCAAAGGAACAATAATTTCTATGGGGAGATGAATAATAAAAAAAATAAAAAAGGTTTCCACTCATACTCCGACGGTATTCTATAGATGTGTCGGAGCCTTGTGTACTATCATATGAATCGATTCACTGGATCCTCTACGACATCATCTTCCTTGAGTTGATTCCTGATATTGAAAAGAATATTAACTTTATATCACCGAACCCATCTGAATTCAGATCTCAAATCGATTAGTAGAAATAGGCAAACCATGTTGAGCCATGCCCAAAGGGAAGAGTCACAACAGATGAATGCCAACAGTAACTTAGTTTTTAGTTTAGTTTAGTTTTTATTTCAGACAATCCAATTGTGGACACAAAAAAAAAAAAAAAAAAAAAAAAATAGCATGCACAAAGACAGATTGATAACTGATTTAAAAAAGAAAGAAATAACAACAAAAAAAAAAAAAAACGATTAAAACGAAAGTGATCGACAATCACACAATAACTTTTTTTTAATGCGGCGGTCGATTGATCTTAGTTAAAAGATAAACGAGGAAAAGTTTAAAAAAAACAAAATATAAAATGAAAAAATTTCGATATTTCTATTTAGTTTTTTTTTTTTGGCGAACCTTTACTGAGTTTCAAAACGTATGCAGAGTTATGTCCTTCACTTCATTGAAATAAAACGACCCCCCAGCATACACACATTTTAACTTCAAGACGTATTTTAAAAGGTGAATAAGTCACTTTCGTAAAATGAAAAAAAAATAATTCGGTCGGTCGGTTGACACTTTCTGATTGTTCTCTTCTTTTGGAGAAATTCAGAAGAGTCTGGGATGGAGATAAACCAAAAAAATGTTATTTAATAAGTTTAATAAGGATAATAATTTTTTAAAGTTAGTTAGCGAGTCCGGCATACCATCGAGTACCGGTTAGATAGACACAACAGGGTGGAACGGTTAACCACCTGTGAGTCCCCAATACTACGACTTTATGTCGAACCTAATCCCTGAGAGGATCACTTTTTTAGCTCCAGCGAGGAATTCTAATGTTCTAGAGACTCGAATACCTCAATGCTTAGGCCTTGACCGGTTTAAAGGTAATCGTGATCTGAACATCTATCCCAAAGTACAACAAAAATGTTTTTTTATTTTAGAAAATAATATTTCTACCTTTTGTCCAATTGTTGTCAAAGAAATTACCGGAGGATAAATGTAAGAAAATAACCGATAAATAATAAAAAATGTAAAGCAAGAAACATAAATGCTATAGTTAGAATATGATGGTTGTCAAGCCCAGAACTGATGACTGCGACCTCTGAGATTGATGGATGCTGATGCAGATCAATTCACAGATGTCGACTTTTTCCAGATACTAAAAATGATCAAAAGGGGAGAGAGAAGGGGGCAGTAATAAACTTCAAAAAGGAAAAAAAATGTTCCATTATTTGTTATGTGTGAATTGTTTTCTTCATTAATAATGTGTTTAAACGACCCCATTATGATGATGTCACTTTATTATCTTTTTTTGGGAGAAATCCGTAGATGAAAAAAAAACGTTTGGAAAAAGCCTTCTTTTTTTATAGTACCAAACTACTTTTAAGAGGCACTAAGAAATGGATGTAAATGATACCGTGTTATCAAGCTCTTAGAAGTGGATGAAAAAAATAAAATTTAAAAAAAAAAAAAAAAAAAAAAAAAGCTTCTTTAAAAGAGTTAAGTATGAAAGCGCTTTACCGTAACTTTTCAACTACTAGAAGAAGCAATAAGATATAGTCGGCCCAACTACTAACGTTGACACTAGCTGTTCAAAGGCCATTTATTGGGAGTGGAGAAAAGATGCCATCCGAGGACCGAACCGAGGTGACTACCCATGCTGCGATACTGGGTATGGTTTTGGTGAAAGATCCCACCAAGGCCGTGTGCAGTGGCTTGGAAAAAAAAGGATAACAACGGAAGGAGGACAAAGGAAGGCATATGACCGGAAAGACGTGCGTGCTGTTAACTTTTGAGTTTCTTGACGAACGGTACGAACGGATAAGAACTCCTTTTTTATTCTCAATAAGTGTTGAGAATTTCCGGGGAGTGATAAAAAATGTTTACATGTTCCCCTGGCTGATCAACTATGTTCCTGACCTTATAATGTTCCTTTTTTTCAACTCCTAGACGAGCGAGTGTAAGGGACTTAAACCTGAATCTGAAATGAATCGTTCCTGGAGTGCGGAAAACTCTCCCGGAACGGGTTCAAATGCTTCAATATATAAAATACAACTGTATTGTATCATATTAACACAACGATGAATTAATAATCTGTTAAGGATACAGACAGAGTCTATCAGGACGAAGCCACATATATTTTTTTGAAAAACTGAGCATCAAACAAAAGTTTCGGCCATGACTGGCAAAAAGAAGTTAGCTTGCCTTCAGAAGTTCGCAAAGAAATTCTTCGCGAAACTGAGTCACTTCATAGAGTAGGTGCGAACAATGGCACACGCAAACAGCAGATCCGTCTTCGAGGTGCTTTTTGACAAAAAGCAAAAGAGGATCTACTTGTACATCACCAACTATCGTCAACAATTTCGGTAGTCGGTTGCAAAACTTGTACTTGAATATCATCAGATGACTTATGCAAATGCAGATTACATTACTGTTTTAGAATGACATCCTGAAAAAGAATTCTTATCTTCTCAACATCGGATTGTCTGGTTTTGGTGGAAGGGAACAACCTTTCGCAGTACACCAACCTCCCCAATTGTAGTACGTAATGGGTCTTGGTGGTTTTGGACACTGACCTTGAAACTGAAGAGAGTTTCCGTTACCATCTTGTGCTTTTGGAATGTGTGTCTTCATACTGAGAGGCAGAAGATGTGTATCTGGGAATCGCTGCATCATTTCCTCGAATACCTCCGGGTAAGGAAGGATACCGTGAAGAATCATAGAAGAGTCTGTGATGTTTTGAAGAATTGTCCATTCGTTTACTGCATCAATTCTGTGAATACAATGACCTCTGCAATCTCTCACAACATTAGTACGAATGTTAGCAAGATAGAACCACCTTCCAACCATCACATCTTCGAACTTGAAATCGAAATCTTCAGCGAGCACAGAATCTCTCATCCAGTCGACGAGGTCAAAACTCATCGTCACCAACAGTCCTGAAGTTCTAGAGATTCCATACCATGGAAGAAACCGTCCGTGATAAATCGCTGGGTAGGCGAATGATTCCAATTCGACTGCCATCATATTCAATCGGTAGAAAGCATCATCGTCTCCTTTACAAATGTAATCCGCTTTGACAAAGTCAGCAGCGTATGTATAAAAGGCATACGCCTTCCGACTCATTCCAATGTGGCAATCAATTCCTTTTGGTCCTACTCCACTCCAGTTTCCTTCTTTCATATCGAAGAACAGAATGTCTTGACTCAAAACAGCTTCCTTCAGAATTTCAGGTGAGTATGTGTAATTAGTTGAAGGATGATGTGCCAACAGATACTTTGCGAGAACAGTCGCGTCAGGACTCTTATGAATGTTCCAAACCTTATCGTATTTAAAGAATGAGTTTCTCTGAAGGTCTCTAAAGTACGCTCCCTTCTTTGAATCAACTGAAGGAACTCCAAATAAAATAGTCCAATGTTTTGAGAGGTCAGCGTCATTTGGAAACAAGTCTTCTCTCTTGTGAGGAATGTGACGAGGAATTCGTTCCTTTCTTCTGTCAGTGGTCCAAATAAACTTTGTTTCTTTGTGCTGTGATCCTCTAACCTTCGAACGTACTTCAGCCAGATTGTCATAGAAAGGTGCTAATGTTCCCGGATGTTGAAGTGTGAAATTGAGAACCGGATTCTCTATCTTTCCCTGAAACAGGTGACTGAACTTCGACTCCTGTCCTGAAGTGTCTGTCCCATTCTTCCAACTGTCACACACCGACATCAACGTGTTGCTCTCAGTCTGTTTTCAGGTTTTACGTGGGGTGGGTGTTTACGTTATTTATGTTTAAAAATAAGAACATACACAAGCAATCCAAGGTGCTGTTTTAAAAAAGAAGACATTGATGCGCTTCATCTTATAAGTTACGTACTCAGGGTCTTCAACAATGACCTCCGTGCTGGTACCAAAACGGAAACTGAGGTTTGTCCAATCTTTGAAATTCGGAAACAGCTCGTTCATAAATTCATCAAAGCTGCTTCCGCTAAAGGTGCTCGCCTTGCGGTCCATCTTTTTGAAAGTCTTTCGACTCGGTTTGATAACCATAGTCGAGGTTGAGAACTGATCTGTCCACCACCCTCTCCCATCATAAAGTGGAGTGGCTGCTAGTTTGCTGTCAGGTTCGATAGGCACAGTAGCCAATGAACTAATATCACCACTGATAAAGGATCGAACATCTAAATAAATAATTCGTTCAATTCCATACATACCCCACAGAGCGCGGAGTGCTAACTGTTTGGAATCGAAGCTGCTCGTCAGAGTACAAATGTTCCACCCTGCAGTGAGCAGAGTCTGTCTGGCGGAGAGTGACATCTGATGTTTTGGTTCTTGCAAAACCCACGGCGAGAACGGCTTTCCCAGTTTTTCATTCGCACGTTGGAGCATACTAATCATTGCCTCGATCTCACTGTTGGTTTCATCACCGCTCATCATTGTCCACAAAGTGAGACTCTCCGTTTTTATGGAACCACTATTTTCACAAAGCGGTAATTTAGAATGAGAAGGGCTGAAAACGGAAATGGATTTTCCCGATCCCCTCACAAGCATGTTGATCAGTACCATTAATAAGATGGCCAGAATAGCATGAGCAGCCCTGCTCTGCACGCAAGTCTTCTGTATGCAAGTCCGCTTCTCAACTTTTGCTTCAGCCATTCCGGGTGACTGCATTTATTTATATAACTGAGAACATAAACATGTTGAGATCACAACCACACAAACTTAACTAACCACTTCCTCTTTATATCAAGAGAT
The DNA here is from genome assembly GCA_964019425.1 of Flectonema sp. DT1601. Taxonomy (NCBI): domain Eukaryota; phylum Euglenozoa; class Diplonemea; order Diplonemida; family Diplonemidae; genus Flectonema; species Flectonema sp. DT1601. The sequence goes on along the minus strand of OZ025812.1, from coordinate 393,811 downwards.
AAGAGGAAGGCGTTCTAATTCAGAAACTGGGATGTAACAACTGCCTGCACTCAAATTAAATTAATAACAACTTCCTAATTGTTTGCAGTTTGCCAACCGCCGTGGATGTCAAACTAATCAGAGACGCTGTTCGATATTCGTAATCACCTTCAAAAAAAAAAGAAATAATGTTACCCTTCACAAACACGAACACAATCAACTAACGAAGTAACACTGTGATACGGAACTATTGTAATAAAAAGGGAGCAAAGGTGATCCAACGGTGATGAAAAAGAAGAAACAAAAGGAGAAAGAAAAGAAAAAACTATAACCAAAAAACATTTTCTTATTTAAACACATTCTGCACAGCTGTTGGCTCAGGTGCGCCTCCTTTTCCATCAACGAAGACTTGTCTCTTTCTAATTGCTCTCTTCTTCTCGACGTAACGAGATGCCTTGGCACGGACCTGAGCACGGAGCTGTTTATTTTATTTTTATTTTCCCTTTGAACAATACACCAATACAGTCACTAAACATAAAGATAATGATAATTGCATACCTTGTTTGGGTTGACGAATTCTTCGTTCTTCCAAACCGTTTTTCCTTCAAATGTACCATTTAGAATTCTTATTGGTTGGAGGGTAAACCTAGGTCCGATTTCAAGTAATGATCTCTCCACCTGTTTAGTCTGAGGATCTGTTTCCTCAACAATTTGATAGTTTCTGAACGCAATGCGACCCTTGACATAGAAGAATGAAAACACGTGATCAACGAAAGGTTTACTTTTTGAATGATTCTTCGGTGTTCCAAATACCTGAGTCAGAAGTGATCGAAGAACGTTAAGTTCAGGAAGCTGAGAGAAAGCGTGATCAAAAGAGAGAATAGGCCTAGATCCCTTAAGACAGTTACCAGTCATTTTAAGTTCGTCCATTGTGTGGAGGTTGCTTACTAGAAATTTTACAGATGGACCACCCGGTACTTGTGCAAGCCACATGTATAAATCTTTTCTTTTACGATTCTCTAAAAATACGGTTGAGTTACAACCCTTTAAGTTGCATAATTCAGGAATTGCCTCCGACAATCTCTTCTTTTCATCTAACTTTGACTCTTCTTTGCTGTGCGGCATCAAAGTTCGCAGATCAATCAAAAAATGTCTTTCCTGTCTTGAAATGCCTCTTCCAGCGAATACCAAACATTTTTGTTTGTTGGTCGGCTTCACACGACTCTTTTCAGCTGATATGCTGATGTCTCCCATCATTGGGTTTTCCGACATTTTATAAAATTATTGAATGCTGGTTTGGTTGTAACTATTGTTAGCAGTCTGCTACTTGTAATGAAAAAAAGAATCTACTATCAGACAAGAACCATCTTTTTTTTATGTTGTAAAAATGATTATTAGTAAGGAAAATAAAACTCGTGCGGATTTTTTATTTTCTTCTTTAGGGTACCCTAATCGATTTCTAAGTACAATACATCTTTTAAAATGTATGGGATAGGTCTTGTTTTTTTTTTTTTCTTTTTTTTGGATGCACACTACCTGCTTGTGGAATTTCTAGTTCGAAGCTCAGTCAGGATCTTTGCTTTTATTTCGTGACTGAATGCTGCAGAACATATTTCAATAATCGAAGAGGGTTCTGAACTCTGCAGTACAGCAGTCATCATTGCCCCCTCGAAAGTAGGAAGACCAACTGGTTGAATTTGGTTAATATAACCAACATCACTTACTTCTTCTTTTAACTCCTGCTTTATTTCAGTATCCATGTTATTACCTGACAAGTAGTGAGGAGTTTCTAATACGTCTCTTTTTATTTCAATTATTGGAGGTAATGGGAGATCAACATCATCGACTGATTCTTCTTTGACAACTTGAAGAATTTCACTTTCAGCTTTAGGGTCATCACTTTCTATCTCATTGCTGAAGTCATGGTGGCTTTGAATGCTTTCTGTCTCTTCTGTGTTAAATATCGGAGCGCTGTTTCGTAGTCCAAACACGTTCTCTAGAGCCATGCAAACAGTTCTTTATTATTATGTCATCTACAAAAAATAATTTCAACTTATTGAAATCAATTCCTGTTGAGGTTACTAAAAATAATTATAATTAAAACACAACTTCAAAATTTACTCCGACTGGTCTCAAAAAGAGCAGTCTCGCGGTGGATATTTTACCGCAAGTAGAAGGCAGTTGATCAGAACAAAATACCGGTAGTAACTTACTTTTGAAAAAATAATAAAACAAAGAAAAGGAACAAACGACCAATATAGAAACATCGAAATATAAGTTTTTTTTTTTCACCCTCCTGACCCTTCCTGCCTGCCCTCTCTTAGTGTAAATATTTCCGTTCGCATGACAAACAGGTGGCTGTTACTTTTCTTATCTCAAGCAGTTCGTCTCAAGGCTGTGGTGGCTCTGAACGGTGGGTACGAAGCAGTAAAGGTAGCTGTATTGATAGTATTGTAAGTTCACAGTGCTGTGAGTGCTACCAAACTCAACAACAACAACAAAAAAAAAAAAAAAAAAAAAAAAAAAGAAAAAAAAAAAAAAACACACACATCATGTTCTGTACATGCTGGACTGACCCCCGAAGCAGCTATTGCTTCCCAAGTATAGTTATCTAAAGCTGAATAGGTGTTCACTTCATTTGGTTTACTCGGATTGAAAACAACACCATTTGATATTAATTGAAGCTGTGACACTCCCTTTGGACTTGTCAGGTAGGCTTTGAGCCATTGAAGTACATCATCTGTTGAGGGATTTGTAGTACCAGAAAACCTTTCAGAGAACGAGTGATGAACATTGTGAATAAAACATCGAACTGGTTGGAGTAAAACAGAACTCCTCCAAGATGAAGTTGTGTACTCTCTTTGAAATGGTAACACAGAACCAATTGTTGGATATGAATTGCCGCTACTTGGTAATCCCGTACACAGTTTTGTTTCAGGAACTTCTGATATAGTATCAAATATTGAATCCAAGACACCCTTCCTTCTGAGTAAACTAAATATCAAACCTTCGTTTGACTTTCCATTAAAACAAATTACAAAATAGTAGACTTCCAACAACAACGAAACATAATAATAATTAGTACTTTCCACGTCATTTAAATACGTCTGAAATGAGAATATTTCCAACAGACTTGCCATACGATCTGCAACTACCAAAGGAGGATCAGCTACGTATGGACTAATATTTAAAAATGTTTTTACAATAGATTCGTAACATAAAGGACGATCTCTTATCCAATCAGTAGCAGATAGCAACAAACTACTTAATGACCATAAAATGACGTCTAAAATAGTTAGATTGGTTCTTGTGTTGTTTTGATGAATTGATATACTACTAGAGTCATCGTTTATTATCTTTTTTAAGATTTCTAAGTCTTTCCAAGACTTAGTACCAGAACCAATAAACGTTGCTTCAGATGAGAGCTTATATAAGATTAATAGCGTAGTGGATACAACAGTTCTGGGAATTGTAGAATCCTGCGATTGGAAAGCAGCTCGTCTGAGATGCAATAAGAGTGTTTCAACTACTGCGTACGTATCTTCAAAACAACAAACTAGACTTCGAGCTTCTTCGCAGCCTTCCAAAAGATGTGAAAACACTAACCAAAGCTCTCCCTCATGTCCAACAGCTTTATTCCCTCCTGGGAATACAACACTTTTCTGTTTGCACAGAGAGAGTTTTTGAATCACACTGTGGACAACAAATCTGACATCTTCAGGCTCTCCACTCCCGAGAAGAGCAAAGCACTTCCAAAAGATGGATTCACCACAGGCATCGTAGCTGCGATGTTGTAACAGCAAAAGGAATAAATGAATGCTGTTGGTGAAGAGTGAAGTTGTTTCATTTTCAGAAGTTGTGCTGCCCGAGAAGAAAGGTATCCAAGAAGAGACATTATCATTTGGATTAAATGAACATATTACATTTAACAAAGATGCGAATAGTGTTGCTCTGTGAGGAAGAGGAACCCCATCAATTTCCATCCAAAGACGATGAAGTGAACTAACACCACGAGGTTGTGGTCTCAGTGAAGCTAACGCACATCTTAAAACTCTAATTCGATTGCTGTGATATTTACTATTCGAAGACGTCAATCTCGGCCATAATAGTTCTCTCTCAGCAACGGAAGCCAAACCTCTTCCAACTGGATCAAATATACCATCACCTTTATACTTATTACCTGAGAGTGGTGTTGCTACACAGAATTCAGGACAGTGCAGAAGATTTAAGAGAGTCTTAACGAGTATGAATCCCAAAGTACAGTCTAGCTTTCCTTCTCCCATAGTTGTGAAGGTCTCATTGCTTGCAGACATACAACTGTTTCTGATTAGGAATCGATTTAGGAAATCCTCACCCTCATCCCATTGCGGATCGATAATAACTGTGAGACTCCTTTCAATTATTCGAAGAGAGTTTAAGACTGGGATGTGATATTTAGATAAGTCTGTCAACGCCCGTTTTAATCCCCCAGGATCTAACCCACCATCAAGTAATGAATGAACTCTTTGAGTATACAGAAAGAGTTGTTCTATTGAAATGAACATCATTTTCGCCATATTTTGAGGTTGACATTGACGAAGACTTTTCATGTCCGATTCTCTGAGTTCACTGTTTGGTAAGATTTGTGCAAATATACTCCTCCAATTATCTTCTTTATCGACAACTGATGAGGGATGTCTTATCAAGGCGGTGATACATCTCCTTTGATCCAATAGGACTTCACCTTCATGTAAGCAGATCATCGTTGTTGGCTCCGCCTGTCAAAAAAAAATGATACCAAGCAAAATAATAAAAACCCATTTCTATCCAAACGTATGTAAAGTAGCCAAAAATGCTGATAATTATTGTTCTTTTCATTTTTCTTTTTTTTTTGATCCTTTTTTTTTTTCTTTTTTTTTTTCTTCTTATGATACGAATAGAATGAATCGACTGCACAGCGACATGTTTGAGGGTAGATAGGAATCGCTGTAATAAGGCTAAGGCTAAAGTCTGGCTGCCTCACAACCCAAAGGTTTGTGAAAGCTTGGCCCGTAATTCTGGAGGAAACTGTTTTGTTTTTATTTTTAACCGACGCGTTCTGTAGTTTACTGTTGTTCGTATAATAAGAATCACATACTTGTTGAATATATTGCTCCCATCCTGCACCAATATGACTCTTAAACAACTGCAACACGGAGTAGTAACGTTTCTGAACCGATTGAGGAATACCTTCCCAGCTGCAGATAGCATCACAGATGTGCGCAAAGCTGTCAAAGCAGCCGTTTGGGTTCAAACGAATGAGATCGACGAGTCCTAAGTAGGAGTTCGTTAGTTCTTCTTCTAAGTCTAATTGTTTGACATACTTACACCACGGACGGATGAAATCACCGAGTCTGGTAGCCACCAAATCAGGGCAAACTCTCGCAAAAACACCAATCGTAACCGTCACGTTTTGAAGTAGTTTTTCACAGTTTGATATTTCGTATGTTTTTATAAGCTGGTCGAGTACCTGTTTTTGTTTTTTTGTTTTAATTTGTTAAATACAGATATTCATTAAAGCCGTCTAACAAATTTCTAAAATAACATACTTTGGGAATGAGAGTGCCGTCTCCCAGGTTGCAAAATTCAGATCCCATTTTTTCAGCAAGTTGCCCAAATGCCCAAGTCACATTGCAACATGTTTCCCGAGATGTAACATTAATAAGAGAAGCCTGCATTAGGACTAAATATTTTGGAACGTGAAGACGAACATGAGGGTAACACCATTTTATTAAGTCACCAAGAAGACCAAATGAAGCCATTCGGATCTCACCATTTGGGTCTCTCATATTTGTTAATAATAATTCAAAGATAACAGGAGAGTTTGCAACGAGTGCTTCAATGCTGCTGCCTAAACCATCAAGTAGACCTGAAAGAAGACTTAGTGAAGGAGTCAACTGTTCATCACCATCTCCTCTGTAATCACTTTTGATTCGGATTTCTGTCTGTCGTGTGAGAGTTTGAATTGATCTGTGAAAGCTTCCCTCAACCCAAGGTTGATATCCAGGTCCAAGAGCAACAGCAACATTTGATAAGCAATCCATTAGTGTACAAAGACGTGGATCTTCATTACTGTACTGTTCCCATCTTGACGTCAGAGGTGGCATTAAGATTGATTTAAACTCCGGCTTGTCTAACTCTGATCCTACGAGTTCACAGAGAGATATAACACAACATAATAATATCTTTAAGTTCCTATACTGACATGTTGAGAATGATTGGTTAAGGCTCACAAGGATAGCGTGAATCTGCGGAGATGTGACTCCCTCAGACTTCTCAAGAATTGTATTCAAGGCTCTAGCTGCCCAATCAATAACAACTTTACTTCTGTCATTTGAAAGAGTTTCGAGAACCGATGAGAGGATCAAATCTTTTAGTTGCTGGTCGTTAACTTCGCTATACAGGCGACCAATAGCCCAGCACACCATTGATCTAACAAGTGGGTGAGGATGTTTAATTGCAGGTTTTCCTTCCATAAGAAGACCCTTCAGTAACTGACTGTGATAAGATGGAGTGAAAACATCATATCCACTAATGATTCCAACAGCAAAGATAGCTGATTCGAGTGTCACCCAGTCCTGGCACATTAGTCGTTTGTACACTTCTGGCATGAAGACGGATAAGAATTGATCTTGATTCTTAACTTCTTTAGCTCTAAGACATATGATTCTGATGTTGTACGCTGATGATTTTCGGAGATTCCACATGAGAGGGTCTTCGTCGTCGTCGTCGTCGTTGTTGTTGCCGTCCTCAGAGTCGTCGTCAGTTGAGTTTGCCCATTGAGGAGAGATGTCTCTGGCCTTGTCAGGTAATGAAATGTCTTCATCTTGTCCTGTTAGTATTGAGTGATGAATATCAGAGTAGGCAATCGATTTTAAGAATATTCCAATCAATTCGGTTACTTTACTTTGGAATAGTTCAGTTTCAAAGATTTCATCCAAAACGGCGCTCCAAAAATCACAAGCCTCCAGAGCAACGTCTTCGTTATCAGTTAACAAATACGTTGATTGAATCATCATCATGTATTCAAAAGTATCCTTCAGTACAGGTGTTAGTACTTGTGGATTAGTCTCAGCTACGAATACTAATCCACGACAAACTCCTTTTTGAACGTTTGGAGGCTCTAATGCCAATCTCATTATATTCTGTAAGAATCCTGTAATATTATCCGTTACCACCTTAGGAAGTTCTGGTATTTCTGTTAGGTTACCACTATCTCTAAGTAGGATAAGTTCATGACAACATGTGAATAGATTTACTACAGCCCAGAGTGCTTGTTCTCGAATGGGTTGCTCTCCGTGTGACATAAATTTTATTAAAGTTGGAATCAGCTGTTGAGTTATTTGAGCAAAAGCTGGATTGTCGAATAACAGTTCGTAACAATCTTCACAAACATTTGATACAGCTTGCATTGCACCACTCACAATGTCAGCATTAGGACTGTCAAGCATAGAGCATAACTGTAATGCAACTTCCGGCGATTGTGATTCCCTGACCAACATTGATAGGCAGTTAGCGACTGCCTTACGAACTCCCTTTTCGTGACCTACGCACTGAGTTAGCTGCTGGAGTATGAATGCTAATGCTGGTTTTATTCCAAGTTCGAAATTATCAGAAATACCATTCTTGAGGACCATTGCTGCCCATTGTCTTTCCATCAATCCGTGTTGAGTGTTTCCCATGATCGCTGCCAGGTAGCAGTTGAAGTCTTGTCTTTTACTGAATTCTTCAAATTGCTTCCAAACATCTGCCACCACATCTTTTGATGGGTTGCTGGCGTTGGTCAGTAACGTCAATACCTGCAGATAATGCTGCTCATCAGGTTGGAATGACATAATTTATTATTAATTAACCTAAAAGTGAATACGAAGGTGAATACGAAGGTAAATATTACCAATAATGAACAACCCCGTCGATCTCCTCTATGCATTTCGTGTTTTCAGCTGTTTACAATAATATAAATTCACACACACGGTACATCCACACAATAATAAAAGCAATAAAGGCACATTGCAAAGACACCACAGAACAGAATAAAATGATCACAATAATAAACGAGCAGGGAGGGGAGAGAAGGGGATTTGGAATTAGTGAAAATATGAGAGCGAGAGACAATAAGTAACCACCCAAAGTAGTTATAAGATCACTCCCAAGGTGCAAACAAAAGATATGTCGCATACGTTCAGGTTAATGTTTATTTCACATTTTTATTTTTTTATTTTTTTCACACCCATCTCATTCTCTCATTCTTATTTCCTCTGGTGGGTGTCTAGGGGAGTGGAGAATGGGAAGGGGAAAAAAATAAAAAAGGGACAAGAGTGAATGCGGAGGGAATGTAATAAAATTGCGAACGATAAAGGAACAATAAGAGACCAGCAAAAAAATAAGAAGAATATATAAAAAAAAGAATAAGCTGTGCGAGTAACTGACATAAAAATAGGCGAAAATGACTAATTTTGTGTTTTTTACGTGCTGCGGCCAACATCTTTTTTCTTATAATACTCGTAAAAAAAAAAAAAAAAAAAAAATGCAGAAAGACCTACCTCACCGTAATTAACAACAGTTCGTTACAATCTTCACAAACATTTGATACAGCTTGCATTGCTCCACTTATAATGTCAGCATTTGAGTTGTTGATGGCTGTGTGATGTTTTTAACTCAAGCACCAAGTCGCAATTGCGGTTTGGAATGAAAAGTCATCACAGAGTACAAAGCTGCCGTCTTGATCATGCAATCGAAAATGTACTTTATAAAAGAAATTGGGTTACAAACGTGAAATCCTTTTCTCTCGCCCAAAATTACTTCCGCGGGGCAGTTGCAGAAAAGAAAAAGCCCAACATACCAATACGGTATTGTAATTGAAAACAGAAGCTGTCAACAACATCGCTGAGTTAAATTAATTAAGTTCGGCATTTTTTTAAAAAAGGAGAGATAAAAATTGTAAATTTTGTAAAAACACAAACAGTATCGTATCACAACATAAAAAACGATAATTAACAATCTGTTTAAAAAAATTACAGTGAATTTGCCTTTTTGAAGTAACTATTTAGGTTTCGAGAGAGTAATCCATGGATCTCTTTATCTCTCCTCACTCAACTATTGAAGTCTGGAGTGTTGTTACTTTTTAATTGTGCTCGCAATAAGAAAATTTTATTTTACTGTTGTCAGTGAAACACTCTTCTAAAATGAATGTAGAACGTGTTACCGTAACAGTCACTCATATAATAAATCATAACTTGTCTGAAAGGGAACTTATGCGGTTTGATATCTTGAGGGGCGATAGTCAAACGAAGGGGGGGTAAAAAAAAAAAAAAATGGAAAAAAAAAATAGGAATATAGTAAATTCATGATTTGGTTTTTTTGTTTTAGTAGAAAAAAAAAAGCCAGCCAAGTAAACCAGGGGCCGAGAAAACTTTCCTTTTTTTTTTTTTTTTTTTTTTCATTTTCTTGATGTTCTTTTGCAATTCAAGAGAAATCTCGAAAAACCAAAAAAAAAAAGAAGGGAAAAAGAAAAAAAAAGAGGAAAAAAAAGTAATTAGCTTAAAGTGCACACTGCTTTTTTTTTCTTTTTCCTCCTTGGATTTTTGTACACACTGACTGGGCGAGTTTTCATTTGTCTCACTCAAAGAGGAGTTAAAAATGTTAAGGGCGATGCCAAAGGTGTGCGGCTATACAAAGAAACACACTTGTTGGGTGCACTTCAAGCAGTTGTTCTTTTTTTTCTGAAAACTTTCAGGATAACACACAAGGATTGAAAGTTTTCTCCGCATGCGGTCAGTCAGCTTTAGGATAGCTGGAGTGATTCCAGCCGTTATGATTCTTATTAAAAGAAGTTGCCTTTGAATATGAGAAAGTAGTGGGAAGGGAAGACCCATTCTATCGGCCTGCGAACTAGTTGTTCAGACGGCGAAGGTTATGACGGTTCTGGCACTTATTTTTTTTGTTTTTTCTTTTCCATTTGTGAAGGTTTAGACTAGTCAAGGCCAACAACAAGGTTCCACACCCTACGTTACTTTGGTTAAACCCACTAAGATGATACATCCTGTCCACTGTTTTTATTAATTCTTTCCTAAGAAATTAAGCAAAAGGGGGGAAGTGTCCTTTTCTATCGACCCGTGATGCTTGTTCAGACGGCGAAGGTTATTTTTTTTTTTTTAATTATTTTTTTTAGTCAACGTTCCATGAGAGAGAGGAGAGATTTACAATATAAGAAAAGGAGAGTGCCTTCTTTCTAAATAGGGGACAAATGGGAGGTGAATGGTGGAGTTGAGAGTTTTAGTTGGTTCTTCCTGATCTGGGGAATATCCCAATAGAGAATCCAACACAAAGTCTACACACCACAGATAATACAAAAAACAACAACAACAAAAAAAAAAAAAAAAAAAAAAAAAAAAAAAAAAAATTGTGAAAAATACGGGACAATAAGGGGAAAACCTGATGAATTATTATTTTTTTTTTTTTCATTTGTATTCGCGCGCAAAACAAAAAGGAGGGGAAAAAAGAAAAAGAAAAAAAAAGAAGGAATAATAAAGAGAAAAAAAAAACTTCGAAGTGTCAATCGTTTCGGTAGAAAGTATGCCTTTCGAAGGAATAAATCCCACATAAGAATAGCGACTCCATCAAACTACTCATCGTTAGTTATAAGTAACAACATCCAGAGATACATAAGGTACAATGCACCCATATACCCCAAGAATCAGTTGCTAGCATTCCTTCAATCAAAAATCTTATTAAAAAACACTATTTGATGTTTGTTTGTTCACGAAAAAACCGGGAGAAATAAAATTAGAATTCCATCCTAGAAATCTAACTAACTGCGTTAAGTTCGATAGTTTGTGAATACAGCGCGTTGATAATAATTCCACTCCCAATATCAAATTAAAAAAGAGCCATTTCATAAATAAGAAGGGGGGAAAAATAGAAAACAGAAAACAGAAAGATACATTAAAAAAAAATATGTCTTGGGAAGAAGGGAATCACAGAACAAAGAACGGGGGAATGTTTGGTTTTTTTTTTTTTTTTTTTAAATAAAGAAACAAAAAAAAAGGAGACGACTATCAGGCCTTTGTCAAAACCCGAAAAAAAGAAAGAAAAAAAAACGCAATCGTTTCTTATGTGGACAACAGAGATCCACACAGGGAGAATTTGGGAATAAATAATCAAAAATAAGCTGCTTTATTTATTTATGGAAGTCAGTGACTCAAACCTCTGGAGAAGCGCTCACAGGGGTACCAGTTATTTGGTACCATAACGTGAGACTCTCGCAGGCGAGAAGATCTTTGCCAAAGGTACACAGTAGAGAGGTATTCCAAAGAACTCATCACACACTAACTTGGATTGGACATTGTGATAAGGGGAACCCGGTAACTTTCTTCAAATTAATGACAGAGAAGACTATTACTTTCTAAACTCCGCCTGCTTTTCAGCCGACGGGTACTTCAGTTATCTGAGAAATCGATTTCAAACTCATACAATACTCTGACAGTACACACCCGACAGTTGAAAGCATCAAGACGTTGGTTGTCTCTTTTTTTTCCGCAGTTCTGATAGAGGCAGTCACTATCAAACCTTTCGGCCAGCAGTAACTTCTCTAAAGAATTTGTGATGGTTTTCACCAACTAGCAAACCCGCAAAGTAGGCCATAAGTTTTGGAGTGAGACGGGTAGGTATTGAGATCAGGCGGTTGAAATATAAAAACAAGGGGGAAAAAACGAATTCAAAAAAAAAAAAAAAAAAAAAAATAGCAGAAAAATACGGCTACAGGTAAACCCTGTTCTTATAACCGAACCACCTGCTACCAACATTAGGTGAGTGGAACCCACTCCCTATAAATTGGGAAAATTCAGTACTGCAAAACAAGTTCGAACTCCCTGAGTAAGAATTTCGCCGACACCTAATAGCCGACATCTACACCCTAAAAATTATTTAAAGGGAATGATAATAAGGTTCCGTAAGGATATGTCAATTTACTAAATAAAGTACGAGGTTACTCACGTGAGTTTGAATGCGCGAATTTTTTTTTTTTTTTTTTTTTTTTTTTTTTCGAAACTCAACGCTTTGCCTTCTAAACCATTAAAACAAGAAGGAAAACACATTGGAGGGAAAAAAAAGAAAATAACCAAACAATATGCAAACAAGGGAAAAAGGGGAAGTTCGGAAAAAATTCAATTTGTTTTTTATGTCATTTTTTGACCGGGGGAAACCTTTTTATCTCAACCGATAGCTGTTGAATCGCTAATTTTATACGAAACACTTTTGTACTTAGAAACGACATGCACACTCGATGTGAGTTGTGACGATTCCGGAAAAATTCTTTCGCCAGACACTTTTCTTTGCACGAGAGGTTGACAGTTTCAGAAACCGCTACGAATATAGGTTTTCCCCTTTAATTATTATTATCAATATTATTTTTTTGCTTCAAGTAAGAAAAGCAAAACGTATAAAGGGGGGAGAAGACAATACAAAAAGAAAACGGAAGGGAAGGAGAAATTCGACAAACAACAAAAATATATTTAAAAAAAAAGGAGGAGGGAGGAGGAGGAGGAGGAGGGAGGAGGAGGAAATAGAGGTTATATTCTTTCATCTTCTTCATTGGGGAAAAGAAAAAAACAGAAACTACAAAACATTCAAATGGGAATCTCAGTGGTTGGGTCCATTCATGCGCATCTTTAATTAAGAAGACGAGGCATTTGGCTACCTTACGAGAGAATCCTGGTACGGTTAGTTCTGATCCTATCATTGTTGTGAGTGTGAGGGAAGGGGAAAATAACCAACCTTTTGGTGATGAACGCGGGATTAAAAAAAAAAGAAATCTACTTTTTTTTTTTTTTTTTTTTTTTTTTTTGATAAGAGATAAAATTAAACACCAGTGATTCGCATCTACACTAAAAACGACTCTCTTCTGGTTGATAGAACTCACGTTGGTAAATTTTTTTTCTTTTCTTTTCTTTTCCTTTTTTTTTTTATTTTGAAAGAATCAATCACAAGATAAACCAAACACCTCTACATCGCCTCTCACGCTGATGTAGTTACTACCTTAGAAGACAGCTCAAACAAACTCACAGTTTCACCTTAAGAGGGCTATTCGTTGAATTTCTTAATTGCTATTCATCATTTCCCTCATTGATTTTTTCATAATTCCATCCCTCAGGCTTCAAGCGAAGTATTATTGCCCTTGAAAGTGATGCATTGCAGGAGTGTGTAGTGTCATATTACTTCCTTCTTCCATGTCTGTGTAGGTCACATTATTAATTAAATGTGAATTTCCAAGAAATTCGGGTACTTTAATATTTTCATGTTTTGACATTTCCATAATAATATGATGAACGGCCTTGAGGTGGAGATCACTGTCGTTTGGTTCTATGTAGTCTTCGACAAGGAGAGCATTTCCAGGATTTCTAATAACACATTGAGCAGTATTCTCAATGATTAAAACTCTATCCATATTTCTACCTAAAAGGGTTAAGTCTTTGGTGTATGGAACACCTTGAAACCAAATGTCATTTCTGTAAATGTGATGATGAAGTCGGTCTCCCTCTGGGTCAAGAGAACCCATAATTCTTGATGCACACCTTCTGGTTGATGCTGTCCACAAAACTACTTCACAGAAGTGTTTTATGCTGTCTAAGAATATATCGAAGTGGGGACGCCAATGGACTGGTCCTTCACGGAATCGAACTAGAGTTTCATCTAAGTCAAGAACTACAACTAATTTTTTACTGGAGTGCATGGAGTCTCGTGGGATCAACAAGTCCATTAATGGTGTGCTCACCATCGATGTTGGAGTTGTCGATGTGCTCGAATTGTAATCAGAAGTATCTTCACTCCTCTGAAGTTCCAACTCTTGCAATCCATTATCCTTTCTTATTAAATTATTATTTCCGTTGTAGTCGTGAATAGTGTTCACAATTTCTTTTAATTTCTCTCTAAGAACTTCACTGTTTCCATGTTTAATATCAACGTTACCAAGAAGTCCATTTAATTCCTCTTTGAGATCTTTATTATCCAGACTGTTGTCAATGCTGCCTACTAATCCTTTAATAGTGTCATCCCATTCGAGGAGAGCTTCTGTTTCGATTGGCATCTTTTATTTGTTAAGGAAGAAGTTTCTTCTTGTGATTGAAACCTAATTAGGGGGAGGAAGGTAAAAATGAAATAACGTTACTTGTAATAATGGGAAAGTATCCCCAAAATCTGAAAAATCTAATACTCAAATAGCGTTACCTGGCACAAAAAGAAAAGGAAAGTTAAAAAGAACAAAAGTTGTGACTCGTTTTTTTTTTTTTTTTTTTCAAAAAACAGCTGTCTTTTTTGTATCATACAACACAGTGATAGTTTTCGTTTGTCGCACACAGTAAAGCCGAATAGATATTTCTGACTATGATGACAGGTACACAAGTTTTACGAATACAACTACATAGATTAAACATGATTATTATTATTATTATTATTTTATTTTTTTTCATTTTTTTTTTTTTTTTTATTACGTTTAATCAATGCATGCATGCTTAGCTTATTAATTTTATTAAAAAAAAAAAGGATTTGTCTTTTCCTCAGTTTCGAGAAAACAGGTACTATTTTTTTCAAAAAAGTGATTCACGCAACCCAATCAGATTTCTTGATAGTCACCTGTACTTCCGTACTTAATCTCTCTCTCCATTGTTAATCTTCTGTACAATCCATCATAGTGATAAAGTACGTAGGAAGCATACAATAACATAATAGCTATTATTATCTCTGGCATTGCCCACCAATTCCACCAACTGACAACGTGACCGAGAGTACCGACAGGGCCATCCTTTGAAGCGTGTGAGCTATGAGCCCAGCTAACTATTGGAATGAATATAGATGATATAAAATTACCTGATAATTGTTGAATAGCAGCAACGGTGTTTTCAGAGACTGGGAAGGCGCTTTCAACACCCAACTCATTGCAAGTTGCTTGTAATGGTCCCAGAAATAGACTTGCAAAAAAAACTGAAATAATCAACGGAACAGTTTGCTGCTCTGCGGGATGCACTAATGTCATTCTCAATACTACCATACAAACAGCACATGCAGCGAGACAATATGATAAGTGAGTGTGAAGATGCCATTTGTGTTGTAGTGATCCAAAGATAACACCCCCAGCCATACAGACTAAGAGATATTCAGCTCCCAGAAGTCCAGCTTCTTCTCTTCGATAACCATTCGGCCTTACAAGCTTAGCCAACATTGTTGACATCGTGTTAATAACACATTCTGATATACTAAAAACTATTACTGTTGTGAGGAATCCTTTTTCTTTAAGAACAGATATCCACTGTCCCCAATCATAAGATTCTCGTTGTTCTTCCTGATCCCACTTTGGATGAGATTTAAATAATGAGTAAGTCAATAGTAGACAAAAACTACACGAGATGGCTATCGCTAGATTGTAATTTGGGAAGTCCTCCGGGTTACTAACCATATGAGGGCCAACTATGTACGCCAAAGCTGCTCCTGCTGCATTAGCATTTACTGCGATGTTAGTTGAAAGAGTTCTTTCATTTGATGGGAACCAAGAAGTTGATAATCGAGGAGGAGAGTTGACGAAAACACACATCCCGAGAGATGCAATTACCTGACCAAAGTACATCACCAATGGTTCTTGATTAAAGTATGATGAAGAGTATCGTATCCATGTCCCAATTGTCTGACTCACACACGCGGCAATCATCGCCTTCCGTAGACCAAATCGATCGACAAAATACGAACCAATAAAAGACATTGGAATATATGCCACAAAGAATATTACTTCACTGTTGGCTACGACTCCGTTGCCGTAGCGGGTTGCTGCCATTGAAGCGAATGGAGCAAAACTAAAACACGTCGCTTGATTCATTGCAGAACCGTACGATAATAAAAATAACATCACCCATCTCATTGCAGCAGTGCTGTCTCCGGGTCTCATTCTTCCGTGAGTGTGAAACATACCACTCGGTGATCCGACATTTCCTGGTATGACTGCTCTGGGATGATCTTTCCAATACAACGCATCACTGGGTAGTGGTGTTGGTTTAGACAACGATGATTTTATTACTGGCTGTTCATCTTCACTAGAATCATTAAAATCTTCTACATAACAAGATGACACAACTGATCCAAAAGCAACGCTAGTCGGTTTCACAATTGGTTCTGGTCTTTTACACGGACCCATTGTTTGTTTATATTATTTTGTTCTCCTCTCTCTTCTTCTCCCCCCTGGAGATCTAGTAATTGAAATAATTCTCAAAGACAAGTTACAGTTGTGAATGTTTCACAACACGTCCTTTATTTGATACGTTTCCTTTATAAGAAAATACAAAATGACGGGATCATTGAAACAAAAAACAAAAAAAAAATTACTTGAAATTTAAAAAAAAAATAAAAACGACGAAAGCAGAGAGAAAAAATAAATGATTTTTTTTTTTTTTTTAAAAAACTGATGACTGTGCGTAATTCGTTCGTCAACCATTCCTTAGCGAGACTATGAGGCATCGCGCCGTCTGCAGACTCAATGCTTTATGAGACTTGCATGGCTTAATCCTTGAAACAAGTCCATCAGGGTGAAACACATCCCTGAAACAAGCATATGAATACCCATCGGGGTGAACCAAATCCTTGATTGGAGCAGGACAGACACAGGCAGCGAGTGGGTTAGAAGCAAGTCGCTACAATTTCCTACTAACGTACGGAACGTATGGTGAAAGAATTATCCGCTCAGCATTTTGTAATGAGAAATAGGATTAGCTCTCGTAGTGCAGTCACACTTCTTATGAATCGCACACTTTCTCTCACCGTAAACATTCTTTCCTCCCTTCTTCTGTTTTATAACCTTACTAACAACAGCGTACTGAGTCATTACTCTAGAGTCTCCTCTCTTTCTTCTGACTCTGCCAGACTTTCCAACTTTCCTCGCCTTGTCGACAGCTTTTGTCTTTTGCTTGCCTGGTGGTGCCTTTGCTTTTGCTTTCTTTCCCATGTTGTTGTGTGATAGTAACCTTGATGATTTCAAAGGGAGGTAAGGTAGTTTTGTTTAATAAGAAACATCTGACGTGACAATCTTATTACAGTCCTGAGTGGGGAGATGTGTTTTGATTTCTTGATAATCCAAAACATAAATTATGATCAACTCATCAGTTGAGAATCGAGTCGCTTGTTGGCCAACTCTCACTTGATTGGGAGGCCACTTGTGCTGAGACAAGCTGTCGTATCGTCTCACATATTTACTCAAATAGGAGGTTTCTTGCAGAGTGCAGCAGCAAGCACCGCCACTACTTTTCCTCGGCTGTCAACAGCAGGTCATACTTCAGTTGAATATTATCCTAAACGTGACGTGGGTTGGAACTCAGGCAGCAGTTGTCTTTTGCATTACACTGCGGGCGCTCTGAAGCCATTCCTCGTCAGCATCGTATTCCGCAGCCTTGTCGATGTTGGATTTTAAAGCTTTCACATCAACGTGTCCTTCCATACTGAGAACAGTCAGGTGAGCTTCAGTAGCACAGCAGAAGTGAGAAAGGGATGCCACTCCAGCTTCCTGAGCCTGTTGACAAAGTGATAATGATTTATTAGGAACTCCAACACTGAGGTATGTCCAGGCGGCTACTGAATAGACGTCAGCAGTTCGACTAACCACAGGAATATGTTCCCAAAGGATATCAACCATACTACCTGAACAAGAGGCTGCAAGTACTGATTGCCATGACTCACCATCTAAAGGAACACAATGTTTTAATAATTGTTTAACATGACTCAGTTTCCTATCTCTAACTTTAGCAGCAATATAATTAGCTGACAACTGACGAAGGGCATCAGCGTGACTTCTGTCGTGCCTGTCTAAAAGACCAGCTGCATGAGCTGCCTTCCAAAGATCATCAGCGAGTGAGGAGTTGCCAATGGCAGCAGCTGCTCCCATAGCTGCTGCAATATCTCCCCCGCCAGGCTGATCTAAACATTTGTAGGCTGAGATTGCTTCCTTTGCATAACCAGTTCTGTAGTATGCTCTCACCATGCTGCTGTAGATGTTTTCATTAAACTGATCAGCTTCCAACATTCCCAGCACTTCATCAACTAAATAATTATGTTCATGTACAGCTTCTTGTAATACTGCACATTGATTGATACCGGCTACTGCTTGAGCTGTTGTTAGTGTTGAGTGAGATCTGATAGATGATAGAATGTCAAGTAACCCACCTCGGGTACTCGCCTTAAGGATACTCTTCACACCTTTCATGAGAAGGTTAGCATTCGATGTTCTTACCTGAGAAAGTAAACTAACGAGACATACAAAAAGAAAACTACACCAACAAGTAACACTTCTACAGACATAATCACAAATAACTTTACCCTGTTAGAAAGTATTGTTATTCTCATTAACGGAATCGAGTAGCAGAATATCGTAAAACAGCTTTCTTCAATAACAAGATGCGAGGAGTCGCACTCAAGTCAAAGGTTAGGTATGAATGTCAGCTCACAAAGAACAAGAGATGGAGAGGAATTAAAGAGAGGAAGGAGAGGAACAACAAACATAAACTCAAAAGTTAATAATTCGTGTTCCCCGAACATTATTAAATTCACATATTCGGAAACCAACTTTCTTCAAATAACAAGACGCGTGGAGTCGCATTCAAGTCAAAGGTTAGGTATGAATAGTTCAGTTGGTTGGATTCAGCAGTAGACTCTCATCACATCACATTGTTGATGGGATTCTCAAAAGTCAAAGGAATTCCCTTTCTTTTTTTGGAAGAGAAAAAGAAATATTCTAAAAATTCAATTCTTTATATGCGCCTGTAAAATGAGGCGGCTGTATGAGTTCTTTACATTCCGTTCGGTGAAACAAGTCTGAGAAATCAGATCACAAAAGAGAGTGCTACTGATAAAAGGATAGTAGCGGCAGTCACGATACAACAAGAAGTGTATGCAACCAGAAATAGCTCCTCTCAGTGGGACGATTTCAATAACAGACTGAGTTCCATAGACTTCAAAAAATATGAATGAAATCATTATTTTTGCATTTGTTTTGCAAGTGGCAAAAGGAGAGGAAGAAAAAACAAAAAGAAATACTCCGTTCCGATATCACCCACTTGGGGCTTTCGGAAGAGTTGTAAATAAGAAATAACAACAATCAACAATAATGTGATTACCATTTCTTGTGTCGCAATGGAGTTGGTGGTGGTGGTGGATTTCCCTCACCGCTGGATATGATTCGACCAAAGACTCCAAGTGAGTTGCCATCGAGTGAAGGATCATTCCATGTGATGAAGTAGTTATAATGACCGTTAATATCTGTGATGGAAATATCATTTTGTGATCCCTGAATGTTGGAGTTTACTTGAAACTCTTGTTCTCCGTAGTTGTGTCCTCTCGTTGACATTTCTCTCGCCATAACACCATGTTGAGATCCATCAGGGTACTCCCAGGTTATAATAAGACGAGAGGAGAGCGCGAGTGATGTCACTCGAGGTTTTTCCTGAACTCCCTGAGAATATTGATTCACCTGCAATTCTACTTGTTGAATACGAGCTCCTGTTGTGGTGTACCTTTGAGACCAAATCTCACCATCACCACCCCAAACTACAATAAACCTCTCATACACATCTTGATAACTACTAACATCAGGGAATAGTTGTTGACCTGCTGTAATCTGATTAACTGTGAAAGCAGCTCCTAATCGATTCCCATTACTTGAGTAGATCTGTGCTTTGATGCCGTAGTCAGTTGTTAATGGGCCATCTAATCCAGTCCAGACTATTACGAAACCATTGTTGCTGTTAAAAGTAGTAATCCTCGGCCATGAAATTAATATTCCAGAACCAGTGACGGTTCGGATACCTCCATTTTTCTGACCGTCTTCGTGAAACATCTGAGCGTAGATCCACTTGTTGTTAGTTACGAAAGTGACAATAAAACCTCCACTCTGCTGACAAGCAATGTCAGGATCAACTGGAGCTCCAATTGAGGGCTGCAGACTTACTTCAAACTTTACTCCAACTGGATTGTGAGTTCGACTAAATCTCTGACCCCAAACTTCTATTCCTGAAGTGCTTGAAATCCAATTATTCCAAACCACAACATAGCCTCCATTTGATAATCCACATATAGCTGGAGACCCTTGATTGTTTTCAGTTTCTTGATTTATGAGAAATTCTGATCCAAATCGAGTCCCGTCGGCGTTAAAAACCTGGGCGAATACATCAAAACCAGCTCCTGTTTGGATGCTCTGCCACACAACAACGGCCTGGCCGGATGTGAGTTGAGCGGAGTCGGAATTTGACTGTTCGCTAACAGTGTGTGTATTAATTTGCATCTCACTTGGGACTACCCCGGGAACTGGAGAAGGTTCCGATGTAGGCTGCGGAGTTATCGGGGTAGCGGTCGTCGGCTGCGGTGTTGGAGCGGGAGTTGGGTTTGGCGTTGGCGGTGCAGTTGTTGATAAAAAGAACCTTCCAAAGACACCATGACTGTTACCATCTAACTGTTCATCACACCAAACAACTAAAAGTCCTTCACCCCCCTGAACTGCAGCACTGACGGGATCGAATTGATTAGAGTTTTCAATTAAATTCAACTTCTCATCTCCACCAACAGGTTGCATATCTTTATTCCATTTCCTGCGGAAGATACCTGACCCATCACTGTCTGGACCTATCCAAGATACATAAAACCGATTTCCATCAACAACTGACAAGGTCGATTCCCTGTTTGGTATATTTTTGAAGAAGAACAACTTAATAATAAAATATGCAACACTCGCTAGTGTACGTTAATTACAGAAACTATTGTAATATTCATACCGTTGTTCACCAGCACTCCATTCGATGATTCGTTTCTCGGTACCAACTGGATAGCCGTTAGACCTAAACTTACGAGCGTAAATATCGTAGTCGTCATCATTTGTGTTCCATGAAATGACGAACTCATCATCATCAAAGACTCCAACAGATGGACTTGACTGACGATAAGCTTCGAAAGAGTTGCATAGAAAAGCATCATCGACTGCATCACCAGATGACGTGTAAAGACGAGCATAGACACCTTCAAGTGCGAGATCAGAGGCTTCAAAAACAACAACAAATCCAGAGTCTGAGAAAGCTGCCACACGAGGTTTCGCAAATCTATAAATGTTGACATCCGCAACTCGGATTTCTGGTCCAATCTTGTCGCCGTTTGCTGAAAACTGCTGAGCATAAATGTACGTAATTACGAAATTCGGATCCCCAGCTCTGGTCACAACAAATCCTCCATTTCTTTGACTTGCGATTCCAACACTGAAAGAGTGATCAGAGTAGTTCGGATATTTATTTACTTTAAATTCAGATCCAATCTTGTCACCAGTTGAAGAGAACATCTGTCCGATGACATCAAAGGAAATGCCGCTGTTCTCATTGCTGCTCCAAATTACAACAAAGTTCCCATTTTCTAATCCGCAGACTGAACATTCTCTTTGCATTCCCTGTGTTACGGTATTGGCTCTGAATTCAGTTCCTTCTTTTCTTCCGTAGAAATCAAATATCTGACAGTACACTCCCCATGAATCTCCATCTTGCGATCCACTACTCCAGCAGACTACGCTCCCTCCAGACTGCAGTTCTGATGTTGCTGGTCTGGTCTGAGGACCTGTCGTGTATGTATTTATTTGAATTTCAATTGCAGAAGTTGATTTGGTTGGGTCAGGTCTAGCATCAT
Organism: Flectonema sp. DT1601; assembly: GCA_964019425.1. NCBI lineage: Eukaryota > Euglenozoa > Diplonemea > Diplonemida > Diplonemidae > Flectonema > Flectonema sp. DT1601. Next base: position 372,130 of record OZ025812.1, on the reverse strand, counting down.
CGACTCGTAAACTCAGAGCTACCGTCAGAAGTTGCAATAATTGAACCGCAATAATTTTCATATTTCGGAAGATGAATTCAGTTGAATGGGGAGGTAACTGTTTTGAACATAAAGTTAACCAATATGAATATCAATAAAGATTACTACTACTGAGCTTTTTTGCAACCAACACGTTGCTTGCAGCCATTGCGTGTAGTTACTTGGGTAGTGAAATTATATTAAGTTCATCACAATAATTTTTTTTTTTTTTTATTTATTTATTACAGAACAATAAATGAAACGTAAAATATATCAATAAAGACTAATTTACGAGACGTAAAAAAACCGACGTGCGACATCCGCTGCGAAAAGCGGAGTGAAATTTTTTTTAATAAGTTTATATATGATGGGCTTATTATAATAAAAACAGAATTATTGAAATGCTTAACTTTTTTTTTTTTTTTTTAAATTCACTTTGTTGCTTCGTTGCTTCACTACGAATGAGTTTTGTTTTAATTGTCAAACAGATCGACGTGTGTGACGTAGTCAAAGAACTTCTCCTTGATCAAATCATGTTGACTTTATTTTTGCTTTTTACGGTTGAATTTCCGTTTAGGGATTCACCTTCTTTGTTTTGTTTTGTTTGTTTGTTTTTTCTTCTCAAGCCTAAAAATTCGGCACAAAAGAAAAAAAAAAAAAAAGTAAACCGAAGACACGAAAAAATAATGGAGTAGAAAATTTTACACACAAAAAAAGAAAAAGGGACAAATCAGAGAGTTTCATTTCGTTGTCCTACCTACTCGAGTACCAGCGCAATGCTGTATTGCCGAAGCTTGAAGAACGAGAGAAAAAGAACTACTCAGAATGACTTTTCCCAGAAACATAACCAAAACATTAGGGAAAGCGAAGTGAAGAGAGAAAAAATTAGGGGAAGTTAACTTTTAATTTTATTACGATTCTAATTCAAAATTTTGTTTCGGTTGTGCCATTAACAAAATTCTGGGGGGAAATAAAAAGGGGATAAAGTGATACTGCATATATCAAGCTCAGGGAAAAGGCGTCGGGAAAAAAACTTTTTTCCCAACACCATAATTAAGCACAGCTAGCATTTACGAAGAACACTAGCAGTGTGCGTGAAAACGGTGCGAGTACTTCTCACACTCGTAAATAAGGTACTCCCACCCGGGATGGAGAGTACCAAGGTATCGCAGCAAAGAAGGAATGAAAAAAAAAAAAAAAAAAAAAAAGATGAAATATAAAAAGTTCGTAAAAACACTTCGAAATAACAACTAATAATAAAAATAAGCTAAAGTAATCAGTACATGATATCTTTTTCAACGCTAAACACCAATCGCACAAAAAGAAAACTTTTTTTTCTTTTTTTTGACAAACGAACCGCCAATAAAAGCGTTAGTCGCGCTGCCCGGGATGTGTAAAAAAAAGAACAGCTTCTGTTTGCAGAAAAAGAGTCACAAGACTTCCATCCTATTTTCCAATCAAAGCTAAAGATACACCGACCACAATGTAACTATTAGGACTGGGGGAGGTATCAGTGAGAAAAGTGATATTCATTATTATTGCGATATAATAAAGTGATGTTTCCTTTTTTTTTTTTTTTTTTTTTTTCATGCTTTCACGAGCGAAAGACAATTACGGCAGCACATAACGTAAACACCTTTATTTAAAAGGCTTGTGTATAGACCGAAAGTAAGAAAACAATTCAACAACAGCAGCTGTGCCAATACTCGCAAGGACTGAGAACCAAAAAAGACGAAGGAGAACCGAAGATAACCAAAAGGGATCAATCGCAAGAGTTAAGAGAGATTCGCACGCGATCTTTTTTTTTATTTTTTTTTTTGAATTCCTCCTTTCTTTTTTTTCTTTTTTTTTCCCCCCTCTCGTCATCACTGTTATCGGAAAAACAAAAAATAAACAAAGCAAAAACCTACCAGAAAAACTAAAGGAGCGAGTTTTTTTTTTTTTTTTTTTTTTTTTTGCAGACTCTAAGGGTCAAGCCAAAGGATGTGAAGAGAACAACTAGTAGGTCTTTTGTGAATCTCACATAAGGAGAGAGCAACGGAGAATCAACGTCACCAACGTAACGTAACGTCTTCCGCTGAGGAGGAAATCAATATCGCAAGTTCATCCTGCAATGTTCTCATTACAGAACTACTGTCGTTACACGCATAGGTTAAAAAAAGAAATAATAAAACGCAAATATCCGTTCTTTGGAATGTTAATTACAACAGATTCAGTGTTGGCTGATTGCCTTAAAGTAGCCAACAGGTTTTGAGAGTAAGCAATACGCCTTCCAACTCTTATTCCGTAAGTAAGTCAGAGTTAGACTGGTCGAAGGGAAAACTTGTAGAAAACAAAGTTAAATCAAAACAGAGAGTGGGAAAACGTAATTTAGATTACTTTTAATTTTCTAGCCAGCGCGTTGTTCTCAATGAAACAATCTCTTCCACAACTCACAGAACACGTTTAACGTACAACCACACGAAGTAGGGTCACTACTTTTCTTTTACAGATTAGCAGCATTCGAATCCAAAAAAAAAAGTAAAAATAGAAAAAAAAAGGGTAACCTAAATACCATACACAGATTCCATCTATCTGTGGTCTCGGTGAGATTTATTTTGCTTTGTTTTTTCGTTCTCTATTTTTCTTGATTACTACTACTACAAATGAGTCCAAAGTTGAAGGGGAAAAAAGAAGGGGGGGGAAAATAGAAAGATAAGTAACGAGTACCAAGACGGATGTTCTAACATCCGAGACACTCAACACAACACAACTTAGACCTCGACAGAGTTTATTTAATCGTTGATTTCATTTTTAGAGATTTTTAGAGAGTCTTTTTTTTTTTTTTTTTTTTTGTGGCAGTAAAAAATTTAAATCTCAAAATCTTCTCTAAAGAAAAAAAAATAAAAATAATGAGAAGAAAAATCAGCACACTGCGGTGCGGTGCTACACTGTGGTTTCTCTCATAAAATTTGTCTTCAAGCATCAGTAACAAAAGAACACAAATCAAAAAAAAAAAGCGTTTGTAAAAGGGGAGTTGATTTTTTAAACATCTGAGTTAACCAAAAAATAAACGTTAATTGTGATACATGTTGACTAAATGTAATGTTAGTATAGGGAAACACTCTGCAGATTACGTAGCGGACTTTATATTATAATAAATGTTTCTAACTTAGCAACACGTCTCTTTTTCCGTATCGTCATTCAGTGCAGTACGGAATCGAGTTATTCAATTACTCAAATAGTAGTGAGACTTGGGAAACCAAAATCAGAGGTATAACGTAATACGGCAGAGTGTAGGTTCTCACCTATTTAATTACTTGTCAATAAAAATAAATATCAAACTCATTTTTTTTTATAAAAAAAAATGAGTTTGATGATATTGACAGGACACTCACATTAAATAAATTAAGGCAGTGTCAAATCAAGAACGACACTTTTTTTTTTTTTTGTAGCGCACGAAAAGTCTCAAATTAAGGTAGTCTCAAAAAAAGAACTCTAATATTTGCAACGCCATAAAATACCTTTAAAAAAAAAAAAAAAAAAAAAAAAAAAACTCTCAAATCAAGTTTTTCAATAAACAACAAAATAGCAGTAAAAATAGGGGCAGCAGCTACTTCGCGCGTGAAACACGGGAGAAGGGGGGTGCCATGAGAACGAAAAAAACAAAACGAAAAAAGCACTGAGAAAAATAATTAAAAGTGCAACACAAAAGGGTAAATTGATAACTGAGGGAAATCATACAAAAATGTTAATCGCCTCAACAAAAGAACCGAATAAAAAAAATAATAAACCTCGCTTCAAATATAAGAAGTTTCTTTTTTTTTTTTGTTTGAAGCTGTTGATTTCGAAAGAATTCAGCTGGGGGACATGCTTTTTGCTTTACTTTTGTAAAAGTTATTCGAAGCCCCCTGTTTCAAACAGATACAGATACACTTCCTATATTACTTTACCAAAACAAGGAAAGCTCACGGTCAGATTTTTTTTTTCATGAAAAAATAAATAAAGAAGAGGCAATTTTCGGGTAAAATGTCTCTCTCTCCACCTTTAAAAAAAAAAAAACAACAACAACAAGAATTTCAAGAAATAAGAGCAAATACAAGAAACATAAGTAGTTTTTTAAGGAGGAGCGTCCAGTAGGGTACAAACTTAAGAGATTAAAATATAACTTTCAAAAAAAAAAAAAAAAAAAAAAAAAAAAAAAATGTGGTAACCGCTGGGGGTAAACGAATTATTTTTCATATTCTCCAGCAATAGGAAAGCAGCTACACCTGGACACCCTTCAGCAGGGCGTTGTTGAAAGACGAGGGTCTGTTTTTTTGTTTTTTTTTTTTTTTTCCTCCGCAGCCGAAGAAATGCAAAACTAAGAAAGGGTTAAGACATACTGGTCAGCGAGGTGCTTTACAGGCGAAGCATTCGTAAGTGAACTCCTGTTAAAGGATCCATTTTGAATAGCTGAGAAGTTATCTTCAGGAAGAGGCCGAAGACCGAGTAAGCTCTGTGGTTTAGGACTCGTCGGTGAAAGAGGTGATTCAGGTACAGAATTAGGTCCTGGAGGCATGTAGCTCCATTTACCTGCCTGTGATGATGCAGCTCTTGGTTGGTATGGTCGTGGAGGAACTTGTGACCTTCTTGGTGTCGCATCCATAGGCATAACTGGAAACATCGGTGAAGACAGCTCTGAGTGTTCTTGCAAACTCGTCATTTCAAGGCCAGGGCTCTGCAGGTCTGAGGATTTGTCTTCTGGTGTGTGGGCACCAGTCAGTCCTGTTGAGAGTGCTCCAAGTTCATCCATGTGACGGTCCCGATACATTCCTTCCTTCTTCTTCTTATCTAATTTCTTTCTTAAGAACAAAATAACAATTATACTACATAACATTAGCACACCAAGTATTATAAATATCCACCATGGGAAGTCATCATCATCATCATCACTTTTTGGAACTTCCTGACCAGCTAAACGGAGTGACCCTTCTAACTGATCGCGGATAGCAGCTGGGATTAGTTGCTTACTATTCTTAGCATCATTCTCAAGAGCTGCTTTAATAAGACTAGCAGTCACATCTGGATTAGTTGAATTAATACCTGGCGATAAGATGTTTACAATATCGCTGTGAACATTTGGGTCTCCGATCGCAGCAATGATGGCGCTCTGCATTTCAGCCACACCTGGAGCTGGCGCTGTGGTAGGTAATGGTGGTATTCCTGTTGGCACTGCGGTCGCACCAGGAACAAGAGTCGGTGGAAATACTGTTGGCACTGCGGTCGCACCGGGAACAAGAGTCGGTGGAAACACTGTTGGCACTGCGGTCGCACCGGGAACAAGAGTCGGTGGAAACACTGTTGGCACTGCGGTCGCACCGGGAACAAGAGTCGGTGGAAATAATGTTGGCACTGCGGTCGCACCAGGAACAAGAGTCGGTGGAAATACTGTTGGCACTGCGGTCGCACCAGGAACAAGAGTCGGTGGAAACACTGTTGGCACTGCGGTCGCACCGGGAACAAGAGTCGGTGGAAATACTGTTGGCACTGCGGTCGCACCAGGAACAAGAGTCGGTGGAAACACTGTTGGCACTGCGGTCGCACCGGGAACAAGAGTCGGTGGAAATACTGTTGGCACTGCGGTCGCACCAGGAACAAGAGTCGGTGGAAACACTGTTGGCACTGCGGTCGCACCGGGAACAAGAGTCGGTGGAAATACTGTTGGCACTGCGGTCGCACCAGGAACAAGAGTCGGTGGAAACACTGTTGGCACTGCGGTCGCACCGGGAACAAGAGTCGGTGGAAATACTGTTGGCACTGCGGTCGCACCAGGAACAAGAGTCGGTGGAAACACTGTTGGCACTGCGGTCGCACCGGGAACAAGAGTCGGTGGAAATACTGTTGGCACTGCGGTCGCACCAGGAACAAGAGTCGGTGGAAACACTGTTGGCACTGCGGTCGCACCGGGAACAAGAGTCGGTGGAAATACTGTTGGCACTGCGGTCGCACCAGGAACAAGAGTCGGTGGAAATAATGTTGGCACTGCGGTCGCACCAGGGACGAGAGTCGGTGGAATTGCTGTTGGCACTGCTGTGGTACCAGGGACAAGAGTCGGTGGAACCGCTGTTGGCACTGCTGTAGTACCAGGGACGAGAGTCGGTGGAATTGCTGTTGGCACTGCTGTGGTACCAGGGACGAGAGTCGGTGGAACAGCTGTTGGCACTGCTGTGGTACCAGGGACAAGAGTCGGTGGAACCGCTGTTGGCACTGCTGTAGTACCAGGGACGAGAGTCGGTGGAATTGCTGTTGGCACTGCTGTGGTACCAGGGACGAGAGTCGGTGGAACCGCTGTTGGCACTGCTGTGGTACCAGGGACGAGAGTCGGTGGAACAGCTGTTGGCACTGCTGTGGTACCAGGGACGAGAGTCGGTGGAATTGCTGTTGGCACTGCTGTGGTACCAGGGACAAGAGTCGGTGGAACCGCTGTTGGCACTGCTGTAGTACCAGGGACGAGAGTCGGTGGAATTGCTGTTGGCACTGCTGTGGTACCAGGGACGAGAGTCGGTGGAACCGCTGTTGGCACTGCTGTGGTACCAGGGACGAGAGTCGGTGGAACAGCTGTTGGCACTGCTGTGGTACCAGGGACGAGAGTCGGTGGAACCGCTGTTGGCACTGCTGTGGTACCAGGGACAAGAGTCGGTGGAACCGCTGTTGGCACTGCTGTGGTACCAGGGACGAGAGTCGGTGGAACAGCTGTTGGCACTGCTGTGGTACCAGGGACAAGAGTCGGTGGAACCGCTGTTGGCACTGCTGTGGTACCAGGGACGAGAGTCGGTGGAACAGCTGTTGGCACTGCTGTGGTACCAGGGACGAGAGTCGGTGGAATTGCTGTTGGCACTGCTGTGGTACCAGGGACGAGAGTCGGTGGAACCGCTGTTGGCACTGCTGTGGTACCAGGGACGAGAGTCGGTGGAACCGCTGTTGGCACTGCTGTGGTACCAGGGACAAGAGTCGGTGGAATTGCTGTTGGCACTGCTGTGGTACCAGGGACGAGAGTCGGTGGAACCGCTGTTGGCACTGCTGTGGTACCAGGGACGAGAGTCGGTGGAATTGCTGTTGGCACTGCTGTGGTACCAGGGACGAGAGTCGGTGGAATTGCTGTTGGCACTGCTGTGGTACCAGGGACGAGAGTCGGTGGAACCGCTGTTGGCACTGCTGTGGTACCAGGGACGAGAGTCGGTGGAACCGCTGTTGGCACTGCTGTGGTACCAGGGACAAGAGTTGGAACAGCCGTCGGAATCGCTGTAGGTACCGCAGTTGTACCAGGGACAAGAGTTGGAACAGCTGTTGGAATCGCTGTAGGTACCGCAGTTGTACCAGGGACAAGAGTTGGAACAGCCGTCGGAATCGCTGTAGGTACCGCAGTCGTACCAGGGACAAGAGTTGGAACAGCTGTTGGAATCGCTGTTGGTACCGCAGTTGTACCAGGGACAAGAGTTGGAACAGCTGTTGGAATCGCTGTAGGTACCGCAGTTGTACCAGGGACAAGAGTTGGAACAGCTGTTGGAATCGCTGTAGGTACCGCAGTCGTACCAGGGACAAGAGTTGGAACAGCCGTCGGAATCGCTGTAGGTACCGCAGTCGTACCAGGGACAAGAGTTGGAACAGCTGTTGGAATCGCTGTAGGTACCGCAGTCGTACCAGGGACAAGAGTTGGAACAGCTGTTGGAATCGCTGTAGGTACCGCAGTCGTACCAGGGACAAGAGTTGGAACAGCTGTTGGAATCGCTGTAGGTACCGCAGTTGTACCAGGGACAAGAGTTGGAACAGCTGTTGGAATCGCTGTAGGTACCGCAGTCGTACCAGGGACAAGAGTTGGAACAGCCGTCGGAATCGCTGTAGGTACCGCAGTCGTACCAGGGACAAGAGTTGGAACAGCTGTTGGAATCGCTGTAGGTACCGCAGTCGTACCAGGGACAAGAGTCGGAACAGCCGTCGGAATTGCTGTTGGTACTGCGGTCGTACCAGGGACAAGAGTTGGAACAGCTGTTGGAATCGCTGTTGGTACCGCAGTTGTACCAGGGACAAGAGTTGGAACAGCTGTCGGAATCGCTGTAGGTACCGCAGTCGTACCAGGGACAAGAGTTGGAACAGCCGTCGGAATCGCTGTAGGTACCGCAGTTGTACCAGGGACAAGAGTTGGAACAGCCGTCGGAATCGCTGTAGGTACCGCAGTCGTACCAGGGACAAGAGTTGGAACAGCTGTTGGAATCGCTGTAGGTACCGCAGTTGTACCAGGGACAAGAGTTGGAACAGCTGTTGGAATCGCTGTAGGTACCGCAGTCGTACCAGGGACAAGAGTTGGAACAGCCGTCGGAATCGCTGTAGGTACCGCAGTCGTACCAGGGACAAGAGTTGGAACAGCTGTTGGAATCGCTGTAGGTACCGCAGTCGTACCAGGGACAAGAGTTGGAACAGCCGTCGGAATCGCTGTAGGTACCGCAGTCGTACCAGGGACAAGAGTTGGAACAGCTGTTGGAATCGCTGTTGGTACCGCAGTTGTACCAGGGACAAGAGTTGGAACAGCTGTCGGAATCGCTGTAGGTACCGCAGTCGTACCAGGGACAAGAGTTGGAACAGCCGTCGGAATCGCTGTTGGTACTGTGGTTGGTACGGCAGTAGGAACCGAGGTGGGCACAGCAGTAGTTCCCGGTACCAGAGTCGGTGCAGCAGTTGGAGTAGCTGTTGGCATTGCTGTAGGCATTAATGTTGGCATGGCAGTCGGAACTGCAGTAGTTCCTGGAACTAGAGTAGGAATAGCTGTCGGCACAGCTGTCGGAACCGCGGTCGGCATTGTCGTCGGGACAGCAGTAGGAACTGCAGTAGTTCCGGGAACTAGCGTTGGGGTAAGTGTTGGCACTGCAGTAGGTACAGCGGTAGGCACATTTGTTGGCACAGCTGTAGGAACTGCTGTTGGTACGGCAGTAGGAACTGCAGTGGTTCCGGGAACTAGCGTTGGGACAAGTGTTGGCACTGCAGTAGGTACAGCGGTAGGCACATTTGTTGGCACAGCTGTAGGAACTGCTGTTGGTACGGCAGTAGGAACTGCAGTGGTTCCGGGAACTAGCGTTGGGACAAGTGTTGGCACTGCAGTAGGTACAGCGGTAGGCACATTAGTCGGCACAGCTGTCGGAACCGCTGTTGGAATGGCCGTTGGAACCGCAGTTGGTACCGCAGTTGGTATGGCAGTAGGAACTGCAGTGGTTCCGGGAACTAGCGTTGGGACAAGTGTTGGCACTGCAGTAGGTACAGCGGTAGGCACGTTAGTCGGCACAGCTGTCGGAACCGCTGTTGGAATGGCCGTTGGAACCGCAGTTGGTACCGCAGTTGGTACGGCAGTAGGAACTGCAGTGGTTCCGGGAACTAGCGTTGGGACAAGTGTTGGCACTGCAGTAGGTACAGCGGTAGGCACGTTAGTCGGCACAGCTGTCGGAACCGCTGTTGGAATGGCTGTTGGAACCGCAGTTGGTACCGCAGTTGGTATGGCAGTAGGAACTGCAGTGGTTCCGGGAACTAGCGTTGGGACAAGTGTTGGCACTGCAGTAGGTACAGCGGTAGGCACATTTGTTGGCACAGCTGTCGGAACTGATGTTGGAATGGCCGTTGGAACCGCAGTTGGTACCGCAGTTGGTACGGCAGTAGGAACTGCAGTGGTTCCGGGAACTAGCGTTGGGACAAGTGTTGGCACTGCAGTAGGTACAGCGGTAGGCACGTTAGTCGGCACAGCTGTAGGAACTGCTGTTGGAATGGCTGTTGGAACCGCAGTTGGTACCGCAGTTGGCACTGCAGTAGGTACAGCGGTAGGCACGTTAGTCGGCACAGCTGTCGGAACTGCCGTTGGAATCGCGGTCGGGACTGCGGTGGGCACAGCAGTTGGTACTGCAGTCGGCTGTTGTTGTTTGTTTCACCCCTGAATGATGATCCACAGAAAGTTATTGCAACCTTAGAGGAATAAACTAAAGAAAAGAAAATGAAACATACAGCAAGAGTATCAGGAACAGGAGTCTGTGCGGGAGGTGACAGCGTAGCAGGAACAGGTGTCTGTGCAGGTGGCGATGGAGTGTTCGGTGCAGAAGTAGGTGCCGCAGTATTCGGAACCGATGTCTGCCTAGCAGGAGAATTAGTGTCCGGAACTGGAGTCTGTTCAGGTGGTGACAAAGTATTTGGTACTGGGGTTGGTGTTGGAGCATCAGTAACAGGAACACTTGTTTGTATTGGAGGAGCTGCTGTTGTTGGGACAGTTGTCTGATGTGGTAAAGGTGCAATAGTATCTGGTACATTTGTGTAAACAGGCGAAGTAGTCATCGGAACCGGTGTTGATCTGATTGGTGCAGATGTAATTGGGACAGAAGTCTGTCTAGCAGGTGATGCTGTTTCTGGAGCAACAGTCGGTAATGCTGTAACAGGAACAGGTGTCTGTAAAGGAGGTGATAGAGTTACAGGGACAGATGTTGCAAAAGGGACATCAGTCTGCGGAACAGGTGTCTGAACTATAGGAGAAGAAGTCATCGGTACCGGAGTTGACGTCATAGCTCCCGGAGATGACGTGTCTGGGACTGGAGTCGCAGTCATCCTAACGGGGGACGACGTATCCGGAACTGGTGTCGAAGTCATCGCTTTCGGAGACGATGTGTCTGGGACTGATGTCCAAACTGGGGCCCCAGTATCAGGAACAGGAGTGACTCCAAGATGTGGTGAATCTGTAATAGGAACTGATGTCTGTCTAAAAGGAGACGAAGTGATTGGTATATTTGTATACGCTGGATATGGTGTCTCAGGGACATGAGTAACTCTAACAGGAGATCCAGTTGCAGGTACTGGCGTCTGCTCAGGTGGCGACAAAGTATTTGGTACTGGAGTTGGTGTTGGTGCTGGAGTCACTGGAACAGTAGTCCTAAGAGATGGAGAAAGTGTATCAGGTACACTCGTCTGTATTGGTGGAGACATTGTATTCGGAACAGACGTATAAACAGGTTGAGAAGTATCCGGAACTGATGTAGTCACAACTGGTGCGTTAGTATTAGGAACTGAAGTATCAGCTGCAGGTGAAGGTGTTTGTGGTACAGGACTTGGACCCGTAGTCACTGGGACTGGTGTTTGTAGCGGAGGGGATGGTGTGTCTGGAACGTTTGTCTGTCTTGCCGGGCTTGGTGTTTGTGGCACCGGCGTCATCGCCCCCACAGTGACCAACACACCAACCAATAAGCATATACGTGACTTCCTCATATCTACCTTGTGGTGAAGTGATTATAAGTAACTCAAGAAAATAATTCAAATATAAACAACAGATTGCCACCAATCACAATCAACGAGTATGAGTCTGCTTCAAACGATTTCCTGAATAGAAAAAAATAGTAATTTTAAAAAACAGATTATTATCATTTTTCTTCCCATCATATTTACTTACAGTACAGAACACAAAGGGATCGACCTGCTATTAGGAATACAAACCAATGAGAAAGAACAGCGAATCTATATAATTCTTTTTTCTTTTTTTTTTTTTTTTTTTTTTATATAAAAATAGGAATATAACGGTACAATAAACGAAAAAAAAATGACATCATCGTTCCACAAGGTTACCTTTTGGAAATTTTGATACTAAAAAATAAGAGCTAGAAATGTGTTTTAAATACAAGTATGAATACATCAGGGAGAGATAAAAACATTCTGACCTAATCTGAAATTGAACCGACGTAGTGTTGGAGACGTCGTTCCATTATTTCCTTTAAGGAAACACAGGAAGAAATATATACACAAACAATATCTTGTGAAGGAAGTACAGTATCAGTATCAGGTTGATTGAGGTGAAGCTGAAAACGCCCTGGAGAAGACAACCCGCTTCTCGTTCTGCTCGACGATACCTTCTGCCCAGCCTTCGAATTGAGAGATGACTTGTTTGTAACGAATATTTTCTTCCTCCAACTGACGTACGGCAGTTGTGGCTACGCGAGCCTCCTGTTTTATTTTTTTATTTCTTTATCTATGCTGGTCTATTTTGCTTATATTTAAAGGAGCAGTAGAAATGAAAAAAACAAACCTGCTGAGCGGCGATCAACTGCTCTCCAGTTTGATGGGATTCTTCGATGAGTTTGTTGACGTCGCTGTTGATTTTTGACGACAAAATCCTCTCTTGTTCTACTTCGGAATCTTTCTTTGATATGGTTCGTCTGTACTGAGCTAACTCTTCTTTCATTGAGATGACTTGAGCGCTTTGATTTTCACAATCGCGAACCAAAGACATATTAACAGAACGTAATTCAGAATTCCTATCAGACTCTGTCTTGTACTCATTCTGTAACGAACTCACTTGGCTATTCAATTTACTCTTCTCATCGACAAGAGAATTATATTGTGACATCACTGACTGGCGAGAGTGTTCTGATTTCTGACTTTTCTTAGAGAGGTCGTTGTGTTGATCTTCCATTTTCTTAATAACAGTTTCGTATTGTGAAATCTTTTGTTGCAAATCTTCCGTTTTAATCGACGAAATAGAATCTTTGTTGGACACCGATAGCTGTTGCTGTAGTCTACTATTCGCACCCTGTAATTCTTTGATGGAACTTATTCGTTTGGCGTCTCGATCTTCTGCGGCAGAACGTAAAGCTGCGCAATGCTCTTGAAGAGTGGTTAAGTCTGCTTGAAGTACTTTAATGGTTGTGTTCGAGTTACTTACAGCGTTCTTGTGTTTTATTATCTCGTTCTGATAGTCAGATTGAAGTTTACTGAGACTGTCCAGATGGTTCTTACTGGACTTTTGAAGTGTTTCAGTAGCAGCTTGTTGAATCATTCGAATTTGTGAATCATCTCGATGCCTACTTAGAAGCTGTTGTAGAGAATCTGGGTCTTCGGAGGGATTCGAACTAAACAGAGATTGTAATTGAATATTCTTATCCAGATTAGACTGTACAGTTGACGTAACTCGTTCTAATATCCATTTCTTTGTTTCGTTCTCTTCGAAGTTCTTTTCGACTGACTGAAGCTGAGATAATAATTCCCTCGTGTGATCGCTGTATTGCTGTTGAAGTGCCTGAAAGTGTTTTTTAGTTTCTGTTTGTGAAATTTGTAAACTTTTATTCGAAGACTCGGATATTTTTAGTTTTTCTTCAGTTTCCAGAAGTTGTTGTTGCAATTCATCATTTGTCTGGTTAGCTGCAGTCAGAGATCGTTCTTTCTTAACACAAAGACTTTGATACTCTCTCAGATCCTGCAGTCTCTCTTCAGCTAAATTCTCTTCTATTGCAAGTGCTTGCCGTAATGTCTTTTCTGATGATGATTTCTCCTGAAGTCGAGATACTAATTCCAATGTCTCAGTTATCTGTTGCCCGCACTTCTTCTTCGTCTCTGCGAGTTCGAAACTGAGATTCCTAATTGCATCCCTACCGTCATCAGTCTGGACACCTTCGTATTCAGTTTGCTCATTCATTGTGGAAAAGCATCGACTGGAATTAATAAAAAATGAAATAAAAAGATAATTTTAGATATAAAGTGACTTTACAAATTTATAAGTTTTTTTTTAATAGGAATCTCCATCAGAGGAAGAGAAAGACTTACCAGAACAGATACGTCTCGTTATTAAAAAATATTTTTTATATATAAAAAAAAAAAAAACTGAATCAGAACTAACAAAATCAAACAAGTGGATGCCTGGGATAGCGTTCATAGATTATAATTAATATTTGTGGAAGTCGCACTGCTCACATAAGATGAATATATCTAATTGTTGAAGCACAGACACCTTGTGTTGGTTGCTTTACAGCAGCTGTATTTGATATTTGGATCACGTGTGAGATTAAGAAGAGAGGAGAAGATTAAAGATCAGCTCACAGAATAGTACAACAGCCACCTGAATCAGGGCTGTCGGTATCGATTTGAATAATATTTTGAGTAATCTTACAGAGCTTCTCACTAACAGTAGCTTCGATAAATGTTCTCTGTAACTTACCCTTTCGAGTTACTTCTTCTCCTCCACCTGTATTGACATAGTGATGGGTAGGACGGGATAGGATTTCTGACTTATGAGTGTGTCCCATGATGACTACGGAGTAACCAAACTCTGAGGCAAGATGATCTCCCCAGTCTGAGTACAGTTTGCTATCTCCTGAGCGACCAACGTGATCTGCGATTTCCATGAGTGCCTCATCAGCATTTGGGTGAATGAGTCGCTCTGCTGCGGCTCTGAATGCAGTCCCAATTCGACCTCTCCACTCACCAGAGCCAGTGTTATCCTCATCAATAAAGTGACCGTGAGTAGCGAAGATACCACCTCCATTGTCAGGGAATTCAAAATGAATACCCAGAGGGGCATTAATAAGTTTTGCAGTTTTCGCATCGTGGTTACCACAGATGTAGAAGACATCCTTGTTCTGGTGATCTGAAAGGAATTTAAAAAACTGAGGTCGCGATGATTTAATTTTGTTAAACCTCTCCTCTGAAGTAGTATTCTTATGAGAGATCTCCCACAACTCAAGTATATCTCCGAGGAGGATAATGCAATCGACTTCACGTAAGTCTTCTTCAAGTTTGTTAACGAAGAGAGTGTCAGAAATTTTAAAATCGTTGGCTCTGTCGTCAGTCGGTCCGATATGAAGATCAGAGTAGACGACAATTTTAAAACCTGCGCCGTGTTTTCCAGTCATCTTCGTAACAATTGACGTAGTGTCTGGCGACTGTAGGTCGGTTACTTTGTGTGCGATGCATTGCATTTGGTGAACTCTCGTAAGATCAAAAGACATCCACCTGAAGAAAACAATTAATATTAACATGATCATCTAATCACAGTTATCTAAAGCTCAATATTATTATAATCTAAGTTGGGGAGTGGATGGTGAAGATAGGAAGCTTGGAGGGATACAACAGGCAAAGAAACAAACAAATCATCTCGTGCGATACTCCCTTTTTTTTTTTTTTTTTTTTTCCCCACTACGCAACGAGAACAAGTTTAACAGTTACCCGACCAGGACTCCTCTTCAGAAAACATATTTCAAAAAGTCTAATAAACTAATCGAAGAAAGAAAAAAAAGAAAAAACAGCCATCGCGCTGTTGAATGTGAGGATTCAAAATATGTTCCACCAAAAAGAGAGAAAGGGGGAAAGAAGACGGGGGAAGAGAACAAATAAAGGATATCTATTTATCTAAAAGGTACACTCTATCAAGTGAGGGGGGGTTGTGTTAACAGTTATGTGTCAACAGTTTTATGTAAATTTATTAAGCAGCGTCTTCAGTGAAGAATTGTTCCGAAGGAGAGTTAGCATCGCCATTTGAGACCATCAGTTTGTTGAGAATCTTTTTGTGTTCTAATTGTACTTTTAAAAGTCTTCTGTTGAATCCCATTTCTGCTAATTTGAGAGCGTTCTTTAACTTTTCAACAGTTTCTTGATGTTCAGTAGTTGAGGTTTTCAACACAGAGATTTCCTTATCCTTTTCTTGATCTATTTTATTGAGATGAGCAACCTTCCTAGCGTATTGTTGTAACGTCTGTTGGTATTGATCTGACGTTGGTTGTTTTATGTCTCGTGTCACATGAGTCTGACGAGGAGGTTCCCTCGCAGGAGAGATTACATTCGAACTCGACTGATCTTTGAGAAGTTCACCTTCTTTAGTTAAGTCTTCTATCTCTGTTTCAATCTGTTCGATGATATCTTGACCGTATTCTAGTGCTGCTTGAAGTACGTCTATTCTATCATCAACTTGACGAAGTTGATTTTCTGTATTACAAGCTTCCGTGTGAGCCTTAGTCAGTTCATTTAGACTGTCTTGTGCTAAGTTGTGTTGCTCTTTTAGTGTAGCTAGTCTGGTAGCTGATTCAGGTGATTCATCTGATTGAGTTGTTTCTAATTCTCTGTTTAGAGTTTGAAGTTTGTGTTCCCATCCCTGTAGTCCTTTTTCAAGTCTTTTAATATCCTGAGCGTCTTTTGCTTTCTTTAGCTCATCTCTTGCAGTTTGATGGTCAACCTTCTCTCTTAGAATCCTTTCTCTCCAGTTCAATTCTCTGTGAAGTCGATTTTGAGCTTCTCTCTTCTTCTTTTGCAATTCGATTTCCTTATCGAGCCAATTTTGTTTTCGCTCAATTTCTTTTCGAGAATCAGCTTGTTTGTCTGCTAAGTTTTTAGTTTTTGTTTTTTCACAGTTGAGTTGCTGCTGCATTCTATTAAGGGAATCCTCCTTCATTCGTAAGGAGGTGCTGTATTTTATATTCTCAACTTCAAGTTGACGAACTTGTCTGTGCAATTGATTGAGTTGCTTCTTTCTCTCTTCGTGTTCAGTTTCTCGCGCGTCTATTTTTGAGCGAAGTGAATTCTTTAATTCGGTTTGATGAACTCGCAGTTGAGTTACCTCATTTTGTAATTTGTGGACCTTTCTCGTTTCAGCGCCCTGATGGCGGAGAAGCTGTTGAGCGTCACGTTGTTTCTTGCGAAGTCCTTGTAAGTTGTTGTCTTGTTCTTTAAGACGTTGTTCGTACTGTCTGCGGAGGTCTTCTCGCATTCTCTCGAGTTTTTCACCAACGTGATCACTGTTTTCTAGTTTACGAAAAGCTCTATCAAGTTCTGTAGTAAGTCTTGCCTTCTCTTGTTCCATTTGTTGAATAGTTTTTTCATTCTGCTGACGGACTGCGTTCATTCGTTTTTCTCGTTCCATGAAATCGTCAACCATGGAAGCTTTATGTTCTATTTCTACTGATAAAGCTTTCAGCTGGAGTTGCATTTCTTGTTGCTCCTGTTGGAATATCAGTTGGACGTGGTTGACGTTTTTCTCGAGAGTCTTCTTCTCGGCTTCCGTTCGACACTTTGCTTCCCATAAAAAGTCCTTCTCGACTTGGAGTCTACTGATTTCTGTTTGTAAGGTGTCGACAGTTTCTTCACCCACTCTAACAGGAGAAGACGAAGATCTTGGTGACTCACCTTGGGTATGCTGCTGAGTTAAGCGGCCAACTTGTTGTGCGAGTTTTTCATTTTGCTGTTTCAAATGTTTGTTTTCTTCTTTTGCAGTTGTGAATGCGGATTGTAATTTACTTTTCTCTTCGGTCTCTTGCATTGCTTGGCACTCAGACTTGAATAAGTCGTCCTCAAGTTGTTTTAAGTTTCGAAGCAGTTTTTGGTTTTCGATAATAACCTGATCGACATGAGATGAGATAACAGCAGGCGAAGCATTCTCTGGGAGGTCTGTCATCATCTTAGGAACCTTTCCAGTTGATATCATTGACGACGGTACTATTCTGTTAACCCGAGGAGGTGAGTTTTCCTTTGCGTTACTAGTCAAGGCTGACACTGGATTCTTTCTCCTTGTTGAACTCTGAGGTAGATTAGTCTGTTGTTTACTCAGCGGATGTTTTACTGTTTTCGCTGATGAATAACCAGCTCTGTTTTGAGCATTCGTCTTTGCGGATAATCTTTTTTCAAGAGATCTAAATAATGATTTAAGCTGCTGTTGACTTTCCACATCATCGATATTTGATATTATTTGTAAAGCCTCAGCTACGATTTCAGTAACTTCAACACCGAGTGTCTCCCAACAACTGTGATTACGGTGATGAGTTTTAAGTCTTTGGAACTCTTCTTCTAGACTTGACTTGTCTCTTTTTAAAGCTGAGATTTGACCCAAAGTCATACTTGATCCGTCTGCCAGCTGAATGACTTCAGTGGAGGTGCTTTGCTTTGCGTTGAGAGCCTCAATCTCACTTTCGAAATTAAGACCATTTTCAGATAACAATTTCTTACACTGCATCAGCTCCTGTCGCAGCTGAGTAACAACAACTGTGTGACGGTCTCTATTCACAACTGGTTTGTTGCGAATGTTCTTTGCTCTATTCGCATACTTC
This sequence comes from Flectonema sp. DT1601, assembly GCA_964019425.1. NCBI lineage: Eukaryota > Euglenozoa > Diplonemea > Diplonemida > Diplonemidae > Flectonema > Flectonema sp. DT1601. The sequence goes on along the minus strand of OZ025812.1, from coordinate 354,275 downwards.
AGCGTATTAAGAGATTCCTCAAAATTTGAATCCGCTGGAGAGATGCAGGCAATCATAAGAGTACTCGCATTCCCTCCTAAAGAATCTTGTAATAAACGAGTTAGCTTTGAATCTCTATAAGGAACATGAATCTTTCTATCAGTATCTCGTTTTTGTTCAGCCAACACAGATATTACATTTGATAAAGCAAGAAGTCCTGAGTTAATGCTGACGGATTCCTTGAATCGCTGTCCAGAAGCGAGAGTTTTCTTATTTCTTTCAGATCCTGCCAAGTCAACAAGATGTAACTTTGATGATGTAGTCTCGTGAGGTGCTAATGAATTTGAAGGATCGTGAATGTCCTGATTAACTGTTATTGTTAGGATACTATGAGATCTACTCGACACAGAGTTCATCATCGTCGCACCCGTTGTCCTCGCAATTGTCCCACGATCAAGTTGAGCAAGCATTTCATCATAACTATTAACTTGTTCCTCATGAACACCAGTCACTGTTATCCCACCATTCGGGTCTTCTCGAATTTGAAGACTTTTCGATGCAGTCGAAGGTCTCAATAAGTCTTTTAAGTTTTCATTATAGATTTCCATGTACGAGACTTTGCAACTGAACTCCGCTGTTTTACCTGCGTCTTTTGCTTCTTTTTTCTTTCTCTCCAAATCAGCGAATAATAAAGCAACAGCTCTAGGTACTATGCCATGATCGTCAGGTGATACTCTCAATAGATCTCCTGTTCCCATTGTGTACGTCTTACCTGTTCCAGTTTGACCATAGGCTAGGATAGTACAATGAATTCCACGTGAAAACTGATTCATCAAACCTCTAACACATCCTTCATAAACATCATCTTGATTACTATTTGGTCCGTAGAGGGAATCAAATGTAAAAGCTCTGTCCTTTCCCAAAAGAATTTGCTGACCGTCAATCACCTTTGCGCAGACTCTCGCTTCATCAATCTCTTCCTTTGGCAGGAGTGGTCGTACTCGGAGGGCTACCTTCACTCTGCAGTCATCATCACCTGACATATTTTTGTTTTAAGTTTTCGGTGCGAACAGCCCCCTGAAGCCCCTGTTGGGATTGAAATAAACTACAAAAGTAAAACTACCAAACACACAATTGAAGATAATTCTACACAAGATTGAGTTCTAACACTCTGTGGTCTCATTGTGAAATGTTTTAATATTCTGATCAAATATATTAATAAACAACTCTAATTTATTTAATAAAACAGTTGGTGTACATGAAAGAGAGAGGGAGAGAGAATGTAAATATGGCTACCAGTTTTCAAATCGCAGGGCACACCTACGAGAGGCAACATGTTGAGCACAAGTGTCGATCAGAACTTTGCATTGCGACACTCGAACCCCGCGGAGGATCATAATTTTCTAACTGACCCTCACTTTGAGGAGTTGAAGTACTGCTCTGCTCAGAAGACTGGTCGTCAGTTAGGAGGGAGCGAATTCGTTTCCTGGATCGAGTTTGTTCATATCTGAGGACGTCAGATATTCCAACTGTCGGACTTGTCGTCGAGTGAAGAGGAGAAGGATTCGCATGAAGAAGCTTTCCTAAATAGAAATAATATCGCAGCCTATCCTCTCTGGGCATTGAGAATACAATTTTCAACTCAACAGATGCCAACTCTCCAGCTGACGTCACTGGTACGATTCGAAGTCTGGGCTGAACTGGAGGATCTAAATTTTGAAAGTTGTCAACTGGGATAACACCACTGTCCCACCTGACTTCAATATCTGTATCAGCCCACGGGCTCAACATCCCAGTAACAGGTTGAACTATTACACACTCAGGGTGTGTTGATGAAACAGTGTACCTCAAGTAGTCTTGTTGTACATTAGCGATACCGACGATGTTTATTATCGATTGCTTCTCTGATAATGGTTTCATTGGGAAGTGAATTATCTCAACCGAACACTCCATTTTATAAAATTAAATTTTTTTTTTTTTTATGTGTACTGAGAGATAATGCTGAAGCTAGACTTAACTATTTTTTTTTTTTTTTTTCAAAAAGAATTTGTTTTCTTAAAAACAACTATGCTATTACACAATAAACAACATCCTCTATGTGGGTCGGGGAGAAGGCCAGAAGGGAAAGGTAAGAATCTATAACCCGGTAAAAAAAAGAAAAGAAAACGTTTTACGTGAAATGGAAACTGAAAATCAGTAAATCCAAAAATAGATAAATAGTTCTCCTTATATAACAACGAGAAAGGGGGGAAAATGGTGGGGGAAAAAAAAAAAAAAAAAAAGAAGTAAATAACTAAATTCTATGAAATACAGGTTTTTTCTTTTCGTTTTTATTTTTTAAAAAAAAAAATATCCGTTTCTACATTCACGGTAAAGACATGCCGAGAAAGCTATCAGCTTTACTCCTCGCAGAGGGTGAGATCAAAGGGATCGGGGAAGTCACATCCCTGCGAGTTGGTGTCCGCGGTATGGTAGTTCGAGAACGAGCCCAAGAAGCAGCAGTTCCCCGTCTTGGGTTGCGTTTTGTATTACTAGCAGTTCTTCGAGAGGCAGTCGTATGTCCATCATCATGCTGATTAATAAAATGACCAACTCCCAACATATCATCAGATCCAGCAATAGCACTGAGCGCGAGATTTCTATTTTGAGCCTCATCCCTCTTCATGATACTTGAAAGTAGTCTTTGGGCTTCAGACTTACACTGCGATTGAAGGGCGTGCATCTGTTCTTCGTGTTTTTGTTTTAAAATTAATATTTCTCTGCTGTGTTCTGATGATGAAGCCATCCCTTCAGAAGTTACAGCTAAAGCCGTTTCTAAGCTCCTCTGTTCCTTTAAAACTGTTTGATGTTGAAATGACAAGTCCTGAAGTGATCTTCGAGTCCTGTCGTGTTGAAGCATCAACTCATCGATAGTAGCAAAGCATGAGACCATGTCTTCAGGTTTCCAAAGTCGTTCTCGTTGCATATTTTTCAACTTTGTAGTGACTACAATAATTCTTTTACCAATCTCTTCAACTTCAGAAGCAATCAACTCAATAGCTTTCCTGAGATCATTACCCTGCTGATGGAAAGCAATAGTTTCAGTATTCGTTTCATCACAGAAACTCTCTTGGTAGCCAACAGCATGCTGTTCCGATTGTGGGATTGGTGGAAACCTTCGAGAGGCGAATCGAATTGGAAGCATTTGCATCAACTGATCACTGTCTGCACCATTTCCAGTTATTGAATTAATGACTGTGTGAGAACCAAGAGAAGCAACTTCAACACGTAGCTTATCTACTGTGTGTTGTGCTATTTCCCATGCTGCAGAACTCAACAATATCTGTCCCGGAGCTGTTTTTGCTGAGAGAGAGGAGGCGTAGATCATTCCATTTCCGTGGTATCGACGTTCGCGATGCATTCCAAAGTTTTGGAGCTTAACTTCTCCACAATGAATGGACATCTTACAACGAATACCTCTCCACATATCATCAGTTCCTTTGATATCTGTGTGTTCAAGTAATTGAGGAGGCCATTGGGTTTCATGTAATGCGATTTGAGTCTCAATACAGAACTCACAGGCGTCTGACATAGAACCGAATATAAAGACGTATTCATCTCCTTTTGAAGCTGCTTCATAACCAGCATAAGCGTGAGCCTTGACTCTTATAGTTCCGCTTAGTAAGTCCATTGAGTTTCTAAACATAACTTTATCAGACCACATTGGTATCCCGTGACCTGATACAAATACTATCGGTAGCAGTCCTTGTCTTGGTGCTGTTGTTGCTGTTGGGAGAGATCTGAATTTCTCCGCATCCTTCAAGTCATCGATGAAGAACTTAAGACGACTGGTCAATCTCTGTTCTTTATTTTCCATTTTATTCGCGTGTTCAATTACTTCCTTGCATGCACCTTCAAGTCTTTGTTGCTTTTCTCGTAGACTGCTTGCCTCTCTCTCAAGTGAGAGCATGTCCCGTCTGCGATCTTCCCATCGTTCTTTTTCCGAACGAGTTTGTTCAGCTAAGTTCGAATCCCGGTCATCGATTTTATTTTTTAAAATTCGATGTTCGGAGTGGGTCAGTTGGATTAATTCCCACAGCTGAAGTACTCGCATCCAGCATCGCTCATCGAGAGGTTGAGAGGGTTTTTCCTTCGGCGCGATTGTTACGTCTGGAGGAGGTGATGTAAAAGATGACATCATCGTATCGATCTGTGAAGTGATTCGCGAAGTCCACGAAGTGTGTGCTGTTTCGGTGTCGACAAGTTTCCTCTCCAGAGTAGTCATCTTTCTGTTGAGTGTAGCTACTGAGTCTTTTGAGGAAAGTATTTTAGTTTCCATTTCAGAATTTCTCATCAAGTCTTGCTTTCTGAGATCATTTGATCTGTTTTGTTGTGAATCGAGTGCACTCCTCCAATTCTCATCGGCTTCGTGAAGTTGTTTTAAAAGTGATGTGGCGCCCGCATCTTTTGATTCGATGACGTTGGCCAGCTCTTTTTTAAATTTACCCTCTGCAGAGATGAGTTCTTTTTCCTTCGACTCAATTACTTGCTTCATACTTTCAATTTCCTGTTTGTGATATCTTGATTGAGTTGCAGCATCCTTACTGAAGTCTTCAGTCTGTCGAATTGCTTCTTTGTGAAGTTCTCGTATTTCTGAGTCTTTAGCATTGCGTTCGTCTTCGCGAAGTTTTTGTAAGGATTCGAGCTGACGACGTAGGGCTGCTTGTCTGTGAGAAGCTTCTTCTTTCAATCGTTTTATTATTGAGTCTTTTTCTTTTAATTCCAATTCTTTTTCCTTCATTAGATAAGTGACGTCAGCGTTTTGCTCACTTTCTTTGTGTCGCAGTTCCTGCTGGACAGCGTCAAGTTGCCTTCTCAAAGCTGTTGATTTTTGTCTTTGTGATTCAGACTCTAACTCCTTTATCGCAATGACATCCGCATTTCTCTGTTGAGATTTATTTCTCCAAGGACGCTTCCATTCCGGATGGGAAAACGCATATCCTCCTCTCGCAATTTCTGACTTCACTGGAGGACTCCTGCCGCTCTCATCAGCGTCGGCCAGGCACCTGACGCCAGACATTTGTTGTTCCTTTAAAAATATAAATATAAATAATAAATCAACATTTTAATAAATTCACTTTCAGAGAAAACATTAACAAATGGTTATACCACGCAGTAATGTTATTTAATTCGAAATATTTTGAGAAACCAGAGAGATCGAGAAGGACAACTCTGGCTGACTTGTTGCACAAACTTCACAACACAGTTGCTGTTTTTTTATGATTATTATTGTAAACCAGACGTAAAGAAGTAACTGTTCATTGGGGGGGTTAGCATCCGTCGCCATCTGCATTACTTCAAACGTTGGGTCCGACCTGATGGTTCGATATGTTGCAGTCATTTCTCAGTCAAAGAAATCTACCCAAGCTTAAATGGTTTTATTCCAGGCTTCAGTTTGTATGTGGTCCTCCCGGAATCATCTTCGATGACATAAGCGACCTCATCGATGACTCTTTTAATGTCTTGTTTAGTTTCAAAGCTACTGATGGTAATATTCATAAGTGACCATCTGTTGTCAGGTTCTTGAGACATCACTCTAATTATTGAATTCTTTAACTCGTTGTTTGTTTTACGAACTGTGGAACTGAAATCAAAACCCGTCTCCTTTACGATTGCTTGATTCCTCTCAAGTGATGAGATTGTAGAGATATTTGATATTGGGATGTCATGTTCTTTATTATTTACTGGACAGCTACCTGCTGTTGAACGACCGCAAGCAGGGCAACGCCAACCAGCTGCTTGAATTAATCTGATGTCAGTTTTTTGTAGATATTGAGGAGTCACCATCGCCATGTTCTCAACAACCAAGGCTGACTCAAACTGATAGTCGTATCGTCTGGTGTCTGGAGTGTAGCTTTCCGTCATAACACACCTGGGTCTGTCAGCCCTGGCTGGGATAGTGTTCATGACTTGAACTTCTGTAGTACCACACTGGCCGCAATGATCTTGAGCTTCTAACTTCTTACCACAATATTCGCATATAGGAAATCCTTTATAACTACACCATGGAAGTGTTGCTGTACAGCATTGTGAGGTACTTTGCTTTCCACACTTTTGACAATAATTAGCCTTCAGAACACCCTCTTCTCTATCTCTGACATGGATTATGCAGCATTTCTTGCCTGCTCTAGTTTTACAAACTTTTAACTTACCTTTGTTTCTTTTTAATATATTTTGAATTTCTGGTGGTACTGTAGCCAGCCAGTGTTGCTTACAAGGACCAGTTCTAATTACTAATCGTTTCTCATCACACTCTTCCTTAGTGAATACCTTGCGACCATCTCTGGTACGTTCTGCCATTGTTGTGGAGGCGGATATCTGAATAGAGAAAAGAGTTTTTCTTTTTTTTTTTTTTTTTTAAATGTAAAAACTATACTTTACGTCGTGGAACAACAACATCTCATGAAGTAACTCTCATCCTTAATGTAAATAAGTCAATCGAGTTTACGACAAGCTGACTGAAGTTAGAGTGCAGAGAGGATGAGGATCCTCAACTTAAAAATAGTTTCTAACTAGTAAAAGGCTCCGCAAAACTTGTCGTCACTTTTCCTACAATGAACGGATGACGAATCGACTCATCTGCAGTCAACCTGAGCGTCGGGTCGAGTGATGTCGCCGTGTCGATAAAATCTTTCATATTTATGAGTAACGTCTTTTGATTTGAGTCAGAAACTTGACCAGCCTGTGTTTGTGTTTTAGAAGAGTTTTTGTTAAAATAATAAATAAGAACAAACAACACATACAGCAACATCAATAAGGTGTTTCAACTGATGTGCTCTGTGAATGTACGTCTTTGGAACAACAACCGGCAACTTTGAAATCGAATCGATTTCTGTTCTCATAAATTTATTATTGTCGTTAAAGTACTCTGCAAAGTATTCTGCGTGTCTGACCATTTTTCTCGGTAGACCGCCTTTCAGATCTTGCATTACGTGTAGCATTCCATTATTGTCCTCACCTGGGAATAATACAACACCAGTGAATAACTCATACACAATGCAACCTAAAGCCCACATGTCAAGGGGATGACTATATAGATGACCAAGTATAACTTCAGGTGGTCTGTAGTATCGTGAGACTATGTTAGGTGTGATCTCTGCTTCGCTGGGTCGAATTGCCGATCCAAAATCTGAAATTTTTATGGTTTGTAAATTAGAAGTCACCAGAACATTATCTGGCTTTAAATCCATGTGTACAATACCGCAGTCTGAAAGAAATTTCAACCCAATCGCCAACTGCTTCGTGTATGATCTGGTGGCTGTTGCCGACAATCCTACTACTCTCGCTGCATTTTTACCGAATTTTTTTAACACCTCTCGCAAACTACACTCCAACGGTTCCAACGCAATACAAAAATGATTTCTATGAGTAAACGAATCAATTAATTTAATACAGTGTCGTTTATTATGTTGGTCTCGTTCAGCTAGTAGTCGAAGGATGTCAAGTTCTTTGTTTGCCGCGCGGGTCATGACGGAGTTTGCTTTGTTTACTTTAATTGCAACAGGAGATTGTGTTTGTGCATCTTTTACTTTTAATACAACTGAGAAAACACCTGAACCGTACTTTCCTTCGACGATGTATTTCTTGTTTAATATTTCACCAACACGGAATGCGTAATATCCGTGATCATCTGTAAGGTCATCTGCTAGTCTTGACTCAACTATGTTTGGGTTTTTAACATCTTTCACTCCCAACATGTCTGAGACTATAGGACAGTCGTCTGTGTCACCAAACATGTCGAACGTTGGAAGAGAAACAGATGAATCTTTTTGTTGTTGTTGTTGTTGTTGCTGTTCCGCTTTATCAATAACATTATCAACATCCACGTCATCAACAACCGCTGCTGGTGGTTCATCAAGTTTATCGAGGAGTGCATCTAACCCATCGTCAACTATCTTATTATCATCATCATCATCATCATCATCACTATCATTCATACTGTTGAACCAATCAACGTCAATATCATTCTCTTTGTGTCTTTTTAATTCATTAGTAGATGTTGATGTAGTTCTCTTAGTCTTCGGTATTCCCATTATCACATTACTTTCTGAAGTAAAGAAATGAGATTAGACCTTGACAGAATAATAAAGAAAGGAACTCCCTACAATCACATGCAGTGGTACTCTCCGTTGGTAAAATCATTTTAGTCAGAATATGAGTTTTATTAGAAAAAAAGTGAAGTTCAACCACCAGCTATCCAACTCTATACCGAAGGATCAGAATTTGAGTGCCGGAACCTTGCATCTTGTATTATGTGAAACTTATTTTCTTTTTTTTTTTTTTGTTACTGTCCATTCCATAGGTACCTCACACAACAAGTCCTTATTTTGTGTGTCTTGTTTGGCTTTATGCGAGTGTCGTTTTATTGAGCAGCTCTTTGTTTTATTTTTATTTTTTGGTTTTTTTTTTTTTTTTTAGTTACTTTTTTTCTTTTCAGTTCGTAGGTTGCACACTAACAACCTACTTGTAGTATTTGCTGACTGAGGCAGAACGCTGAGAACGTCAATTTTAGTGCCTCCTCCTGGTTGATGTAGCAGTAAATTCACGTGCTTTACTACCGTAGTATTCAACTACACAACATAGGACACTTAGATAGCTACTTTACCGTCGAATCAAAGGCTTTCACAAGTGTGAACCAATACAGAGTTTTGTCTCGCCTATACAATCTGTAATAGAAAGTGAGAGTCAGTCAGCTTATTAAAGACGTCGTACGCACGTTGATTGCTGATAGTCTAACCCAGACGACTGTTGTCCCTCTTGTGATCCTCATCACTGATCACACTCTCAAGAGATTTCTGATTTCAGAAATGCCCAACCGACATTAAGAGTCTTTCCACACAGCTCATGACCATCAACAGATTGAATGGCATCTTGAGCTGATTTAGCATCTGGGAATTCAACTAATGCGTATCCTGTTTGTGTTTAGTATTAGTGTTCTTATGTTACTGAGATTATAATAATATTAACATACCTTTAACAAAACAAGTTCTTCTGTCCAGGTTTAAGTGAATATTTGTGACGGTTCCAAACTCGCTGAAGAGGTCGTGAAGGTCTTCTTCAGCAGTTTCTTCGTGTACGCCGCTGACGAATAAATTCCAACCACCAACCGATCCGGCAGCTGGTGTTGATTGTTGTGCCTGTTGTGTTAATATTATTAAAATAATGAAAGCAGTTAAAACACTAATAACATACCTGTTGTAGTGATTCGTAATCAGCATCACGTGACATACCACTCCTGGCACCCCTTCCTCTTACAGTTGCTGTTTGGTTTTGTGAGAAATTATTTACACTAAAATACGACAACAAAATAACAACCACAAACAAAAAGACATACATTCAGTTAACTTTTGAAATTCATTGTTTTTGTCGAAATCGGACATTTTCTTATTATTTTTTATATGCCCCTCCCTGGATCACTGTCAAAACATAAAATAGGCTCATCATTACTTTGTTTTTTTTTTCCGTTGGGCATCTCATGACCAGAAACACGTGTTATACATTTCCTTCTATTGAGAATCCCTCATGAGTACTATTGGAATTTAATTAAGAAAATTATCACTTTTACGTGGAGCCAGTGATATATATTGAATGGGTTATTCATCAGAGAGTAGAGGGGTGAGAACAAGGACAAAACAACAAGGGACAGCCTCAAGGACCTCAGAGTGTAAAGAAGACGATAACAAAGAGACTGAAGGACGAGGTAAACACAAATCAGATAAATGCACATGGTTATCCACAAGAACCACATCAAGGCGATCCTTCGGAATAGCGTATATATATTGAATGGGTTATTCATCAGAGAGTAGAGGGGTGAGAACAAGGACAAAACAACAAGGGACAGCCTCAAGGACCTCAGAGTGTAAAGAAGACGATAACAAGGAGACTGAAGGACGAGGTAAACGCAAATCAGATAAATGCACATGGTTATCCACAAGAACCACATCAAGGCGATCCTTCGGAATAGCGTATATATATTGAATGGGTTATTCATCAGAGAGTGGAGGGTGAGAACAAGGACAAAACAACAAGGGACAGCCTCAAGGACCTCAGAGTGTAAAGAAGACGATAACAAAGAGACCGAAGGACGAGGTAAACACAAATCAGATAAATGCACATGGTTATCCACAAGAACCACATCAAGGCGATCCTTCGGAATAGCGTATATATATTGAATGGGTTATTCATCAGAGAGTGGAGGGTGAGAACAAGGACAAAACAACAAGGGACAGCCTCAAGGACCTCAGAGTGTAAAGAAGACGATAACAAAGAGACTGAAGGACGAGGTAAACACAAATCAGATAAATGCACATGGTTATCCACAAGAACCACATCAAGGCGATCCTTCGGAATAGCGTATATATATTGAATGGGTTATTCATCAGAGAGTGGAGGGTGAGAACAAGGACAAAACAACAAGGGACAGCCTCAAGGACCTCAGAGTGTAAAGAAGACGATAACAAAGAGACCGAAGGACGAGGTAAACACAAATCAGATAAATGCACATGGTTATCCACAAGAACCACATCAAGGCGATCCTTCGGAATAGCGTATATATATTGAATGGGTTATTCATCAGAGAGTGGAGGGTGAGAACAAGGACAAAACAACAAGGGACAGCCTCAAGGACCTCAGAGTGTAAAGAAGACGATAACAAAGAGACTGAAGGACGAGGTAAACACAAATCAGATAAATGCACATGGTTATCCACAAGAACCACATCAAGGCGATCCTTCGGAATAGCGTATATATATTGAATGGGTTATTCATCAGAGAGTGGAGGGTGAGAACAAGGACAAAACAACAAGGGACAGCCTCAAGGACCTCAGAGTGTAAAGAAGACGATAACAAAGAGACTGAAGGACGAGGTAAACACAAATCAGATAAATGCACATGGTTATCCACAAGAACCACATCAAGGCGATCCTTCGGAATAGCGTATATATATTGAATGGGTTATTCATCAGAGAGTGGAGGGTGAGAACAAGGACAAAACAACAAGGGACAGCCTCAAGGACCTCAGAGTGTAAAGAAGACGATAACAAAGAGACTGAAGGACGAGGTAAACACAAATCAGATAAATGCACATGGTTATCCACAAGAACCACATCAAGGCGATCCTTCGGAATAGCGTATATATATTGAATGGGTTATTCATCAGAGAGTGGAGGGTGAGAACAAGGACAAAACAACAAGGGACAGCCTCAAGGACCTCAGAGTGTAAAGAAGACGATAACAAAGAGACTGAAGGACGAGGTAAACACAAATCAGATAAATGCACATGGTTATCCACAAGAACCACATCAAGGCGATCCTTCGGAATAGCGTATATATATTGAATGGGTTATTCATCAGAGAGTGGAGGGTGAGAACAAGGACAAAACAACAAGGGACAGCCTCAAGGACCTCAGAGTGTAAAGAAGACGATAACAAAGAGACTGAAGGACGAGGTAAACACAAATCAGATAAATGCACATGGTTATCCACAAGAACCACATCAAGGCGATCCTTCGGAATAGCGTATATATATTGAATGGGTTATTCATCAGAGAGTGGAGGGTGAGAACAAGGACAAAACAACAAGGGACAGCCTCAAGGACCTCAGAGTGTAAAGAAGACGATAACAAAGAGACTGAAGGACGAGGTAAACACAAATCAGATAAATGCACATGGTTATCCACAAGAACCACATCAAGGCGATCCTTCGGAATAGCGTATATATATTGAATGGGTTATTCATCAGAGAGTAGAGGGGTGAGAACAAGGACAAAACAACAAGGGACAGCCTCAAGGACCTCAGAGTGTAAAGAAGACGATAACAAGGAGACTGAAGGACGAGGTAAATGCAAATCAGATAAATGCACATGGTTATCCACAAGAACCACATCAAGGCGATCCTTCGGAATAGCGTATATATATTGAATGGGTTATTCATCAGAGAGTAGAGGGGTGAGAACAAGGACAAAACAACAAGGGACAGCCTCAAGGACCTCAGAGTGTAAAGAAGACGATAACAAGGAGACTGAAGGACGAGGTAAATGCAAATCAGATAAATGCACATGGTTATCCACAAGAACCACATCAAGGCGATCCTTCGGAATAGCGTATATATATTGAATGGGTTATTCATCAGAGAGTGGAGGGTGAGAACAAGGACAAAACAACAAGGGACAGCCTCAAGGACCTCAGAGTGTAAAGAAGACGATAACAAAGAGACTGAAGGACGAGGTAAACACAAATCAGATAAATGCACATGGTTATCCACAAGAACCACATCAAGGCGATCCTTCGGAATAGCGTATATATATTGAATGGGTTATTCATCAGAGAGTGGAGGGTGAGAACAAGGACAAAACAACAAGGGACAGCCTCAAGGACCTCAGAGTGTAAAGAAGACGATAACAAAGAGACTGAAGGACGAGGTAAACACAAATCAGATAAATGCACATGGTTATCCACAAGAACCACATCAAGGCGATCCTTCGGAATAGCGTATATATATTGAATGGGTTATTCATCAGAGAGTGGAGGGTGAGAACAAGGACAAAACAACAAGGGACAGCCTCAAGGACCTCAGAGTGTAAAGAAGACGATAACAAAGAGACTGAAGGACGAGGTAAACACAAATCAGATAAATGCACATGGTTATCCACAAGAACCACATCAAGGCGATCCTTCGGAATAGCGTATATATATTGAATGGGTTATTCATCAGAGAGTAGAGGGGTGAGAACAAGGACAAAACAACAAGGGACAGCCTCAAGGACCTCAGAGTGTAAAGAAGACGATAACAAGGAGACTGAAGGACGAGGTAAACACAAATCAGATAAATGCACATGGTTATCCACAAGAACCACATCAAGGCGATCCTTCGGAATAGCGTATATATATTGAATGGGTTATTCATCAGAGAGTAGAGGGGTGAGAACAAGGACAAAACAACAAGGGACAGCCTCAAGGACCTCAGAGTGTAAAGAAGACGATAACAAGGAGACTGAAGGACGAGGTAAACACAAATCAGATAAATGCACATGGTTATCCACAAGAACCACATCAAGGCGATCCTTCGGAATAGCGTATATATATTGAATGGGTTATTCATCAGAGAGTGGAGGGTGAGAACAAGGACAAAACAACAAGGGACAGCCTCAAGGACCTCAGAGTGTAAAGAAGACGATAACAAGGAGACTGAAGGACGAGGTAAATGCAAATCAGATAAATGCACATGGTTATCCACAAGAACCACATCAAGGCGATCCTTCGGAATAGCGTATATATATTGAATGGGTTATTCATCAGAGAGTGGAGGGTGAGAACAAGGACAAAACAACAAGGGACAGCCTCAAGGACCTCAGAGTGTAAAGAAGACGATAACAAAGAGACTGAAGGACGAGGTAAACACAAATCAGATAAATGCACATGGTTATCCACAAGAACCACATCAAGGCGATCCTTCGGAATAGCGTATATATATTGAATGGGTTATTCATCAGAGAGTGGAGGGTGAGAACAAGGACAAAACAACAAGGGACAGCCTCAAGGACCTCAGAGTGTAAAGAAGACGATAACAAAGAGACTGAAGGACGAGGTAAACACAAATCAGATAAATGCACATGGTTATCCACAAGAACCACATCAAGGCGATCCTTCGGAATAGCGTATATATATTGAATGGGTTATTCATCAGAGAGTGGAGGGTGAGAACAAGGACAAAACAACAAGGGACAGCCTCAAGGACCTCAGAGTGTAAAGAAGACGATAACAAAGAGACCGAAGGACGAGGTAAACACAAATCAGATAAATGCACATGGTTATCCACAAGAACCACATCAAGGCGATCCTTCGGAATAGCGTATATATATTGAATGGGTTATTCATCAGGAAAAGTTTCAATCGGAAGGGAAGTGACTACGAGCTGTCGGAGGAAATAAAATAAAAAAACAACAAAAATGAATCCACCGAAACACATTACTCTATTATTGTTATTAGTAAGATTTATTATAAATTAGATTTGTTAGTCTCGAAGTTGATCACGGGATGAGAACATCCGTCAAGTAGTTTGAACTTCATAAAACCAAAACATCAGCAAGAAGTAACAGCTGGGTTAGCTGCCTTCCAATAATTCATCGTGTGGTAAGGATCCTGTTTGTTAATATTGTAACAATGATTTCCTAGTTAGAAAGAAAATATTAACAATCACATACCGAATATGGGTACCCACATCTCGTGTAAGCGAGAGTAAAGAAATGACGCTCGTCAAGTGTGAGATACCCTTGAACTCCTCTTGGAGTCGACCAGAATGGAAAATGCAAACTTATTAAAGTATTTGACACACAGAGTAAAGCATCAGTTGTCGCATTACCACCACCAGAGAGATGGAATTCCTTTTTAGGAAGTTGCATTGATGAACCCGTTCCAGAACGTGCGGCTACGAAACGATCACCGTCAAGAGAAGCTCTCGACATTTTAGGATTTTCGAAAAAATATTTCTTTATTACGGAAGTGAATGGTTTAAAAACAACACTCGTCGAAGTCATGAAGTACATGATCTTACCGACAGGTCTTGTTGATAGAACAGAAGTAACATAAGCCTCAGAATACGATACGTTCACTAACTGTACATTGAGGTCGGGTTCGTGCAATCGAAGCGTAGTTAGAAGTGTGAATCTTGACCAATCGTCAGGAAAGAAATCAGAAAACACTACGACATCAGTCTTTTCATGAACTGGTCCAGCGAACGGTGTTATCAGACCAGACACACCAGCAAGAAGGGAATAAGGATGCCACCAATCACCTTTCTCTGATTTATCTATTAAATACCTTCCCATACAATGTTGAGATAAAATGTGATGAAATTTCCATTCTGTTTTACGATGCCAAATCATCCATTGCCCTCCCTGTTTTGACTTCTTCATATCTGGGTGACACATTATTGGTTGTGGAGGCATTTTACACCTCGACCTACTCATTGATGGTCCCCAGAACTCTCTGGGTAGGACTGTCCATTTTAATTTTGAGTGTTCTTGGCTGCCTAACTGAGCAATCAACTCCTCCTGATCATAACGACCTTTTACCCAAGCATTGTTGCAACTTATTTTTGATTTTATCTTTTGAAAAAATTTCTCAGTTTTTTCATTACAGCGAATAGTTGATATCGCAAAGACAACAGTTTTTCTTAACTTCTTAAATTCCGAAGGATTGGAAGGACTGTACGTATCAACGCCCTGGAATGCTAAGTCGTTGTGTTGCATTACCTTCGCAACTGACGCAGCCCAAGGCCTGTAAAATATCATATCCGTGTCGATGACGACGATTACCTTCCCCCAGTAAGCTTTTATCGATTTTAATATAAAATCTAGTTTTACAGTAAAACTCCATTCTGGTTTCTTGAGAATTGGTTCAACGTACATACTCACTTGAGGGACAGAAGGCTCAACAATATTTAACGTCGTCTGTAATAAGAAAACAGAATGGTTTGCGATATCATCATAGAAGTACATTATACTCGCTGGGTAGGAATCATCAACGGTCGTGTTGTTTATCTGTTCGAATTTTCTCGGGATGATTCCCCTCCAATTTGATGAAATCGCTTGCGAAGAATCTCTTTCTAAATCACTCTTCGATAGAGTAGATGGTGTCATGAATCCTTTAACAAGAGGCCAACTAATATCGTTAACTCCTCCCGTTGGCCATTTCGGATCTGGCAACATAATGCCTCCAACTTGTGTTGCAGCAAGCACATCAGAATTCGAAGATTCGCGCCTTTCAATCGGTTCATCAAAACTTGCAGGTAGTATCACTGGTTTTGACTCCACTACCGGACTCGAACTTGTGTTTATCTCTGCTTGGTCGGCCTTACTTGGGACCAAGACATCTCCAATGAAAATGAAAAAAGTTCCCAAACACACAACAGAAAATATTAAAGCTAACCTTGTTATTGCCATGTTTTATGTCAGCCCATTTCGTGTCCTGTGAGGAAATAATTGAAAACCTTTTTGCTAATCAAATGAAACCGACAAAGGTCTCTACCAAATCAACTGGGATATCACCTGGAAGTAAAATGTGATTATCTCTCGTGGTAAATGAAAAAAAAAAAAAAAAAAAATAATCCTTCCTTGGGTGCGTGAAGCAGGTCTTCGTAATGTGATGATGTGTTGATGAGTTTTTGAGTTTTTTTTTTTTTTTTTTTCAAGTTCAGAAACAAAAGGGGGTAAAAGAAAAAAAATATAAAAATAAAAAAAAACAGATTTCCGCCGTTTTACTTCTTACCGACCTCAGCAGTGGAGGATCTACGTGCTGAACAGCACAGGAAAAGAAAGCAACAGCGATTCTCCCAGTAACGGCGAGTGAGTAGGGAACCACCTCAGCACTGGTTGTAATAAAAGTGTTTCTGAGGGAATTGAATAAAGAAAAGCCACAAAAAAAAGAAATTAGTTTGTTTTTTCGTAAAAGAGGACAGAATGAAGATTAGAAATAAATGCACAGCACTTCTTTTACTTTTTTCAGAAACCTTTCTTGAGAGAAACTTCAGCTGCTGGCTATTTATCATTGTGTGTCAACACTGACACGAGAATCTTATGTTGTGAAACCATCCTTCACTGAGACAAGTACTAACGTGGTTAGTCCTGAAGAGGTTACAATATTTTATCATCGGACGACGATGATGTTATTAGTACGAACCGCATTGCTTTAACCAGTTTTGAATTCCTTCAATGATGTCGTCCTGTTGATTAGTTGTGTTTGTGTTGTATTTCTTTATGAATTAAATATAACGAAGTAGATACCTGATCTTCTACAGTATTACTTTGATGTGTTTGTATGATATTCGAATGGTACGATTCAGTTGCTTCTTCCAAAGGAATTCCCATAATCTCGCAATTTAGATTCTCTTCACGTTTCTTATCACTGTACCCTCTGGAAGTTAACCTGTCGAAGAGGTTTTCTGTTGTACAACGTAATACGATTACTAAGTTAAACCATCTCTCAGGGAATAGTTCTGATGAATGATAATCAACAATATTACCGCCCTCAACCATTAAGTCTTCCATGTAATCGAGTAAAGCATCCTCATCGGGTACAAAGGAATCGTATTCCTCATCCTTTCCCGTAATAAATTTATTTTCCTTAACGAGATCTCCTACATTCATGAAAGTCAATCCAGTTGCCTCTGCTGCTGCCCTTGCTAAACTTGTCTTACCCACACCCGGAGTTCCTGTAATTAGGATGTTAGGCCTCTTGGGTGTTCGGTAATCTTCTTCCATGTTTATAACACACTGTAGAGAGAGAGAGAGTGTGTGATGTGATAATTAAAAGTAGTCAGTTTTTTTGAAAAGGCAATTAACCCAATACCATTCCGTCATAGTAGTCTGTTGAACTCGTACTCTTGGAGGGGATGGTAACAAGTAAGTGAGAAGCTTTTTTTTTTTTCATAGCACTACACACTGTTAGCACAGTTCGTTTACAAAAGTAAGGGAAGTGCTAAGACAATATAACATTTCGAAAAAAAAAGAAAATGGGATCAAACATTACTATTGATAAATAGTGTTGTTGTTGTTGTTGTTGTTGTTGTTATTTATCATTTTTTTTTTTTTTTTTTTTCGTTACACAGAAAAGAAAGAAAACAGGAATTAGCTTCGCTGATAATCATCTAATATGGTTTGTGTGTTTTTTTTTATTATTTTGCACTAATAACATTAAAGTACTTTTTTAAAAATAATAATAAATAATAAAAAATCGGCTTTTTAAATCAAACTGCACAGCAAATAGTTTCATAACATATATTGTACAAAACTACTAACCGACTCAAAATGATAAAGCAAAAGGAACCCAACACGTGATGTCAATATTCCTTTTTGTTTCATATTACTTTGTTAAATGTAAAAAAAGAGTGTGCCATAGTATCTATTTGCTACCCGTGAACCACAAGGTACATCTGTACAGGCATCTGAGGGTTTTATTGTAAACGAGCAACCAAAAAAAAAGAAATAATGAATGGCTTTCACTGAATTCTTTATAAGTTGCACGGAAAGTATTGAGAAGAAATTCATAAATTTGTAGTGAGAGAGATGTCAACTTTTCTTTAAACTGACTGTCACCACAAATCGGGAGGGGGAAACGTTTACGTGCAAAAAAGAACCTTTATAGAACATAAGACGGGGAAAAACGGGAACTTTTCGTGTCATCATACGCGCGCGATCAAAAACGACATGCCAAGAGCTTAAGGCTACCTAACATTATTTTTCTCAATACTATTTCAGCTCGTACAACAACACTGTGAAGTATTAATCAGCAATCACGTGTTGTGAACACGGAATGGGAATCGCTAGAAAGAGCGACCATCAATTACCTTGATAGGAGGATGTCAATACATTAATGAGGATAACTACATAGTAATGGAAGCTCTTCCTCATTAAGCAGACAATCCTGAACTCTGTTCTAAAGCAGCTGCTTCGGTTTTTCTGTTTACAGGTACCTTAGCGTTGAAGTAAAAGTGAAGAGAGTAAATGAGAACACCAGCGAATACTCCGATGCATGACCCAGCAAGAATGTCAGAAAAATTGTGTCGGTTGTCTCTTGTTCTGGAAACTGCAACAATTGATGGAAACATCATAATTGGGATTAGGATGACTACTCTCCAAAACACATCAGTACTTCGAACTCTGACTGGGATTCGAGAGAACACAAAAAGACAAGCCACAGTCCAACCAGCAAAAGAGATAGAGGCATGCCCAGATGGAAAACTTCTCCTCCCATCCATTACTTCTGTTTCAGTACTGTCACAAATACCGGTCAGGTCTAATGGTGATAAGTGAGCTCTCTTTAATCTATCCAGGTAATCAGGTCTAAGTCTACCAGCGTAATTCTTTAATGGATCAGTTAAGCATATTGCTAGTAAACAGGATTGTAATGTTGATAAGATTATATTGTGAGCGTCATGAGCGAATGAATATCCTTCTTGTTCGAGTTCTCTACGATTTCTGAATTTAAAAAAGAAAGCCGCCAGTAAACAAAAGGCAGCAGGTACAACTCCAGCTACTAGTGGCAGTGTCCAACTTGGAAACGTTGCGCTCGTATCATATTCAAACGAAATGGTTAAATCATTTTCTAACACTCGACGACCACAATAAGGACGAGAATACCTAAATGGTAACCAAACTATAAATGTTACGACAATAGGTAAAACCCAATCCAATAAGTACGTCCAATGCCACCACGTACTCGACGAATTCCAGTTCTTTATATAAGAAAGCATATTTGTGGGGGTAGCGTAGCACTGTTTGTGAGGATAGGTTAGCTGTTTATGTAACATTATTTCGATGCACAAAAAAAAAAAAAGTATTGTTTTCTTTTTTTTTCACACCTTTAATTACTATTAAGGTAAAGGCTATAAAAAAGGTTGATAAAGAGATGGCGTGAATTTTTTTTTTTACTTTTTTTTTTTTTTTTTTTTTTTTGAAACCAAAAAAAAAGGATGAACCAAAAATTATAACGTACCAATCACACCACGTCTCCCATTGATCTTCACAAGTTGACTTTGTGAAGGTTGTCTCGCCTTAGTAACTATTTCCATTCAATTCCCAAAAAGAAACTACAAGAGTAGAATCACACCCCAGGTATGCAGACCAAGAATCGCAACTACGAAGAGTGACTGAACAACAAACGGCAAGTACCCCTCAATAAAATATAACACTAAAATAATTAAGGTATCAATACCCCAATGGATAACATTATTTTGTAGGATGACTTTAAGATTTTCTTTAAGCTCTGGAATAGTTGCAGAGGCTGTCGTTGATATAAAGTCGTAAAAGTGAATTGCCTCATCTGCAGTCTCTATTAATATACTAATTACATACGTGAAGAATATGAAGGGGTTTACCTTCATGAATACTGAAAAATGCCAAATCGCCGTCAGGTAAGGAAACAACAATGACAATGTAAAATATAACATCCATCCGTAACTCTCACCTTCAATAGGCTGATCTCTAGCGATGTTACTGCTGTAGTTAGCTGGTTTGTAGGTAGTTGAAAAAGTGTCTGCTGTATGACCCGAGTCTGACCATGTGGGCATATATGTAGTAAAGAATGTATACAATAAGAACATTCTAGTATTAGCCAAGAAGAAATATACAGAAGATGGTGAAGGGCTATACCAAACAACATCAAGAAGGGATCTAACTCCTATTTGTGTGTTACAGGGACAGGTCCCTCTTAGCATTTGAGAATACGCTTCTAATTTTGCTACGTGAAGAGGGTTTGTGATGTTTAGTTTCTCGACAGCTATATTTGATACCAAGTCACTTCCGGTTATATCCATCCAACCATCGGTGTTGTTGTAATTTAATCCTTTTTGTGATAACCAGTCTTGAGTCTCTTTCGGTTCCCAATTTGAATAATCTAATCCACTACAATACCCGCAACCTATCAACGCGACCAGAAAGAGTGTCCTTAAGGTCATTATCATTATTATTATTAATGTTTTTTTTGTGATGAGTTGTTTTTTTTTGTTTTTTTTTCCAAAAGGGGAAAAAAAAAAAAAAAAAAAACCTCCCCTACAGAGATAAATAAAATAAGATCACCTACATGCGGGAAGACTCCTATCAACAACACCACAACATTAGAACACATCAAAGGTACTGATTAGTAAGAAGTAAATAAATAATGTCACAAAAGTAGCATTGCAGTGTAAGTTAAAAGATATTTGTAGGAATACAATTATAAACAGATAGTGTGTCTGAACTACTTTCGTGCATTCCGTCAACTGTAAAGTGAAACGTTCACACGATGTGTTCTTTATAAATGTTAATAAGAAGGTAGACGGTACTACGACAAGTCGGGATTGAATACACCTCGGGGACGTTCACAGGTATTCCTCAAAACTGCTTTCCTTGAATAAGGAGAAGCGTTAAATCTCATTAAGTTATTATCCCATCCGTATATTTGTGAAGACGTCATGGGGGCTTTGAATCGATCCTTTGGTGATTTCTTATTTTGAATTTTAAGATATTCTTTACGACCTCCTCCGTCTCTGTTGTTGTACAGAACGCTAGTCTCGTGTTCGCTGACGGGATTTTGAATGCTTCTGTGGGGTGGTTATGGTCATTTTCTTTGTTCTTTACTGAACTTAGTCATAATAAAACATACTTAGCCGTCTCATTAGCCGCAGTGTTATCCGTGGTGTTTCCAAACTGTTCTTTTTTATTGCGACTGTCATTCTGAGCCCGCTGTTCAGTTTTATAAAGTTGTTTTAATACTTCACTTTGCTGCTGAGTGAATGCCACATGACCTGTCTTGTGCATGACTGTCCGCTGAGCTTCCTGATTTGATTATATTTCATAACAGTCGCTTGTGGAAAGTTTGACAAGACAAATAAATCAAAACAAACCATTGCAGCTTCGTCTTTGGCTCTTTTTGCTAGATTTCCACCTGTCTTAGTACCCTTAGCCATCGTTTAATGTGGAATGTGTCTGTGGAAGTGATGTTGTATGAGGTGAATGGATGTAAAACCACTTTCTGAAGCACAGGATAGCAGGCGATGTCTGGTTGCCGCCGCCTACGACAGTTTGGAAACAAAGTTACAACTCTGGATTGAGAAAAAGAATTTTATTCTCTTCCGTCGTAGATGTACTTAGCGGGTTTTTTTTTTTTTTTTTTTTTTTTTTTGCTTTTTTTTTCGGTTTCTTCTTTTTTTTTTTTTTTTTTTCCCTCGGCGTGTAGTCCCTCAGCAGCTATGAGACACAACTACAGAAACTTTCAGCAGACTCAGTCGGGTTTTTTTTATTTTATTTTTTTTTTTATTTTTTGTAGCTTTTTGTAAATTAAAAACTTGACCGATTACATTATCTGTTTAACTTTACTATGAGCTACGCTGAGTCAATAAAGAGAGTACAATACTATTCGTTGTCTTTTTCCTTCATTTTTTTTTTTTTTTTCAAGACCACTATTTCTTGCGAGGGGGAGGGGCTGCGTTTCTTTTTTTTTTTTTCTTTGTTCGTCTTTTTCTTCATGCTCACTTCATCCTCCATATTTTGTACTGCACATCGTGCGTAATGGTTGTCAGCCGCGTTTGCAAGTCTTTTTTTTCTTTTTTTTTCTTTTTTTTTTTTTTTCCCTCCCCTTTTTGGGTACCCAGTTTTCCTACAATATGGGAAGTTTGACCCCAGAGAGCAACGGTGACTTACCGACATACCGGAAAAAGGGTTCTTAAAAAACAAGGGATACGGGCAAAGAAACCGAGAAACAACCAACCAGACCACGTCACTAGTTTTCAGTGAGAAAGTTTTCTTTTTTTTTTTTTCTATTTTTCACACAGAGCGCTATAAAAATCAAGGGGCAGTGTTCTCTTCTTTTTCTTCTCTTGTTTCTTCCTTTTTTTATTTTTTCCCCTTGACATCAATATTGTGTGGCCTGCTTGGGTAACTTGCCAAAGTCAGTATTGGGAAATCGATCCGGGGGCAAAGGAACTAACTCCAGGAGAAAAGGAAAAGGAAAGGGGGGGAATTGCGGAAGAAGAAGCAAAAGAAGGGACATACACAAAGCAAATTCTCCCTCCGCAAACACTAGCAATCATTTGAAAAACGCTTGTAAGGTCAAGACGGAGTCATCACCAGCGCGGGATGGCGAAGAACCTATTGCAGGCAAGAGGAGAATGCCGCTCATCGTTGTGAAAAATTTATTAAACAGCAAGCAAGGAAGGATTCAATTGCATTACACCAGAAAGAGAATATAAAATAAAATAAATGTAATAAACTACACTTATGGCAACTACTACAAAAAAGTTTTCATTTTTTTTTTTTTTTTGCATTTTTCCAATCTTCAACTATCGGATAGCCTCACAGATTGGACCACCACTAAGGGGGTGGGAAGGCTCTTCGGTCGATAAGCCAACTGTCGATATTTATAAAAGCTAGGTGAGGTGAGAAGCCCCTTTCTTTCTTTTTATGTTTTTCTTTTTTTTTTAGAATCATTTTTTATTTCAGATTTTGTTTTCCAAATCATACATGAGAAGCTTGATGAGGTGAGTGGCCTCAGAAAAGCAGCCAGACAAACAAATCACTCCGTACGACAAGTCAAAACTATGTAACGAACTCTTATAAAGTTGGCATGTCGTTAGCTCCACCTGGCTGTCCATATGCGTATGGGGGCTGACCACCTGGCTGACCGTATGGTGAAGGCATTCCCGGTTGACCGAATCCTGGCTGTCCTGGAGCCCCCTGAGGAGGGTATCCACCTGGAGCTCCCGGCTGTCCAGGCATTCCCTGCGGTGGGTATCCTGGCTGTCCTGGTGCACCTGCACCTGGCTGTCCAGGGTAGCCACCTGGCGCTCCCATTCCTGGAGCACCTGGTTGTCCCATTCCTGGATGTCCTGGTTGACCTGCTGGGTATCCTGGTGCGCCTGGCTGTCCTGGTTGACCCGCTGGCGGGTATCCTGGCTGTCCCGGCATTCCTGGTGCGCCTGGTTGTCCCATTCCCGGGTGTGGTTGACCTGCTGGTGGGTATCCTGGCTGTCCCGGCATTCCTGGTGCGCCCGGCTGCCCCATTCCCGGAGCACCTGGCTGACCTGGCATCCCTGGCTGTCCTGCTGGTGGGTATCCCGGCTGTCCTGGGGCTCCTGGCTGTCCTGGCATTCCTGGATGTCCCATTCCTGGAGCTCCTGGCTGACCCGGCATTCCTGGGTGTCCTCCTTGTTGTGGGTACCCGGCTGGGGCTCCTGGCTGTCCACCTGCTGGGTAACCTCCTGGCTGTCCAGTTGGTGGCGCTCCTGGCTGCCCTGGCGCTCCTCCTGGGAAGCCTCCAACCTGCTGACCTGGTGCTGAAGGATAAGCTCCTGGCTGCCCTGGTTGACCTGGTTGTCCTGTTGGTGGGTAGCCCTGCATGTTGAAATGAAGTGTAGGAGTTACTGTGGAAATAAACAATAATAACACGGGTCAGAAAATTACAACAATGAGTACGGCCTGACAAACACATTATGATCCTGTTAACTAAAAGCAAAAAGGAGAGAAAACCACCACCGCAATACTTGACACAATTCAAACACCTGTTTGCCAAATGCAATTTTTTTTTTTTTTCTTTCTTGAATACCCTTCTTTTTTGAGGGCTTTTTTTTTTTTTTTTTTTTTTTTTTTTTTAAATTTGATGATCCACGTAACTAAAATAACCTTCGATCTAGGGTGCTGCAACACGTGAAGAACGTGGAACACCTGCAAGTGCCAGATCTTGAGGCGCCTTCAGAACGAAATGATAGAACGAAAAGCAATATCTAGCATGTGCAGTACTCTTATTAACTCCAGATGTATTTTACTAGTTTCTTTTTTTTTTTTTTTTTTTTAAATCAAGAAAAAAAATAAATTTATAAAATGAGGGGGGAAAATGGGAATAAAAAATATAAAAAAAATTAAAAAAAAGCTTCCCCACAAAAAAATAAAGAAGATAAAATACGAATTCCTTCCCACGTGCCTTGTCGTTGTATGGCACTTCAACCTCCCGTGAAAAAAAAGGAACGAAGAAAAAAAAACAGTATCGAATGAAGAAGAAAATAGAAAAGAAGAAGCGGAACACTATTATTATTTTTTCGTTCTCGATTATTTATTTTTTTTTTTTTTTGAAAAAAGAAACCGCTGAGATGAATAAAAAGAATTGAAAAAAAAAGTTTTCGAGACTCGTTGATCCGTTGTTGTTGTCACTTTTTTTTTCATTCTCCAATCCTTCCCCGGGTGACTGTTATTTTTTTTTTTATTTTTTTTTTTTTTCTCAATTGCTGGATGTCGATGTAACGGTGCCTCTTTTCTTTGCCATTCCCTAACGCAGCACACGACGCAGTGCGAGAAGAGCTTCTGTGTTGCTGCTTCCCAGCGAACAGTGTCGCCATGTTGCAGAAAACAATAAGAACCTCGCCTATGAATCGATTCGTGGAAGTAAAAAGAATTTGCCTCTGCGCATATCGTAACTCTTTTTGGTTGTTTGTTTGTTTAGAAAGTGGCAAAGAGGAGATAGGCAACTCGACTAGGGAAGAAGGGGTTCAGTAAATTCAAAAAAAGGAGAAAAACAAAAACAATAAATGAATAAAATAAAGAAAGCAATCACCTAGCTCTCATCAACGCTAACTCCTCTCTTGATCTTACCCCAACCGATTAGACGCCAATGTTTGTCGATCTTTCTGGACAAAGCGATCTTTTCACCGACTTCAGTGCAGACAGGAACAATGAGGGCTAATTTTGCGATCTCTGATCGGACAGCAACGACACGTCCACCAGTAGAAAGGGATCCGATGTTAACCATGATGATTTCACCCTTAGCCATCTTATCAATCATTCTTCTGTTGTTTGTTTTGTCTCCTTCGGACGACTTTACTCCGAGCAACTGACGCAACAAGAAGAATGAAATCTCTAATTCGCTGTATATCTCAGGGAGTTTACCTGGCTCACCAATCACTTGACCAACAAGTCTATCAGCTCTTGTTAACGTCGGATCAATCTTTGTACCGATACCAATCAATCCACCAGGAACAGCATACTCAAGAGGATTCTTCTCTGCGAAGAGAGAAAGAGCCATCGATGTGATTGGAGTACATTGGGTAGTTCCATCTGCTTTTTTAGTTTTCAAACCTGGACGAACTTCAATTTGTTGTCCCTTCTTGATCACACCCTTTAGAATAGAACCTCCAGCAACTCCTCCCTTAAGGTTTTCAACAGCTTCCCCAGGCATGTTAACGTCAAATGATCTGACAACAATAAGACGAGGAGACTCAGTGAATGATCTACGTGGAACAGGAATAGATTTTACGATGTACTCACAAAGGACGTCAATATTGTACTTCAGTTGAGCAGAGATTGGGATGATTGGAGCTCCATCAGCTACACCTCCCTTTACGAATGCTTTAATGTCTTCAAACTGTTGCAGTGCAGCTGCTTCCTTTACTAAATCGATTTTATTTTGTAGAATAATAATGTTTGTTAATTTCATGATCTCAACAGCAGCCAAGTGCTCACGTGTCTGAGGTTGTGGACAAGGTTCGTTACCAGCAATCAACAATAGAGCTGCATCCATAATAGCAGCTCCATTAAGCATAGTAGCCATAAGAATATCGTGCCCAGGACAATCAACAAACGACACGTGTCTGACTAATTTCATTTTCTTTCCTGTCTCTGGGTCAACACTGTCATCTGGTGCTGAAGACGGTGCTGGAACGTAGCACGATGGTCTTGGGTGATCAATAATTTGAAAGATCTTAGCATTAGCGTAACCCAACTTAATTGTGATATTATTAACCATTTCTCTCTTGAACTTTACAGTTTTAACTCCACTGATCGCCTTGACAACTGTACTCTTACCGTGAGCAACGTGACCGATAGTTCCTGTTTTTTTTTTTTTTTTTAATTATTTAAGATTTCATTAACAACGCTAAGTACAATAAATAACAACATTCACAAACCTATATTAATTGTTGCCTGTCTAGATATGACTTCGTGAGTCAACGGGGTAAGTGTGTTAACGTCGAGGGTCTCCAAATCTTGAACCGCAAGTCCCTGACTGTTTTATATTATTTTATAGTGTAACAATAACAAGAGGGGGGGGTAGAATCTTTTACAGTAAAGGGTAAATAAACCAAAAAAAAAAGTAACATACACTTCCCCCGCCATGTCCATGTCGAAATTTGCAACTTCCTCCTCCATTGTAATTAGATAAAGGGGAGGGAGGAACTGAAAAGTAATTATAATTAAAACCGATCGATATTTCACAAAACTAATTTTAATCATTTTTTTTTTTTATTTTTTTTGTACCCACGAACCCATTGTTCGGTAGAAAGAGAATTGTGGCAGCGTAACTACCTATTCCTTTATTAGGATTTTCTACCGGTTGCGCACAAACAAAATAAAAGTGTGAGTAAGTAAAAAAATGAAGTTTGCCGATTCTTTTTTTTTTGAAATTGGAGTTTTTGTTTTTAAGGAAAGAATAAAACCGACCTACAAATTCCTAAAACAGTCAAATCTTCAAACAAAACAAAAAAGAATTGGTCATATCTTAAAAACTATACAGAAAATAGTAATATAACAACTGTGGTTTTTTTGTTTGTGTGCGAAACCCGTGAACCGACTTAAAACTGATAAAGCTAAAGGAGGTTTACGTGTGCTGCCAACATTATTTTTTTCGTTCTGAAAATACTTGTTAAATGCAAAAAAAAAAAAACTGTGATACAGCCATTTACTTTATGTGGGTGATTTGAGGCCGCGTTGGGGCGTAAGTTTACTAAATTGAATGATTTCATCTCAAAACATCATATTCGCCAAATCGCGAAAAGGTTTCGAAGAAATGGACAAACGAATACAAAGTACTCATCTCCATTCTGAAACCGACAAGAAGGTCAAGATACAAACAAACTTAAAACTATTTTCTTTTATAAACAGTTCTATTCTAAAACAAGGTTCTTCACCAATATCAGGGAGAGAGGAGTTAAAATATAAGTTTGTTAGTAAAGAGTGTGTTAATTAAATAGAAAGTAGTTTTGTTGCGAATCAATATAAAGATCCTAATAAAAGAATAAGTTATGCTGCGCAATTCTCTTTTCAACTACATTTACTCTACCGTAAATAATCAACTCAATAAATCGTAAAGACAAAACGAATAATAGTTCCGAACTAAAATAAAAAAATAAAAAAAAGTTCTTCGGACCACCCGGCTCTTCAACAAAAAGAGTAAAAGGGGATAGGTCTGTCCTACTTGTCGTCTAATAAGGTAACTCACACCAGTAGAGAAGTAATCACGGAGTAGTTATGATGAGAATTAACACAAATCAAAAAGCTAATCATTTCGAGGAATTATCAATTCTCAATTTCTAAAGTGAAGGTGATGACGGTAATTTACTTTCTGGGAGTGCGTCCATCATCATTCCAGGAGGAGTTATTTCTCCAACATCTGGTTCTGTCCTAAGTCGGTAGCGATAATACCAACCAACAAGAACTCCAACAAGAAGTACTGAAATACAAACAGCAATCACAATAATAATCATAAAAGTATTAGATGAGTTGGACTTCGGACTACTGGTAAAAATGGTTGCCTGGCTGGTCGGTTCTCCAGTTGGTTGGTCGGTCGGTTGGTTGGTCGACTCTCCTGCTGGTTGGCTGGTCGGTTCTCCAGTTGGTCGGTCGGTCGGTTGGTTGGTCGACTCTCCTGCTGGTTGGCTGGTCGGTTCTCCAGTTGGCGCAGCAGTCGATATAACGTCGTCTCCCGTGTCGATCGTTCCCGAGACTGTTTTTGTTGCCGTGCTTGAGCAGTCAACACACCAATCATATAACTGGATCATATTATATTGTGATTTAAGTTGGCTCTCAGGGTCTTCCATGCTCTCGTCCAGTGCTTCCGCCTGTATTAAGATTGTTTTCTATATTCCGACACTGGAAACTGAAACACTCTTGTCTTGCTAATCTCACTCCTGATCCACGCCAGACCATTATCGGAAATCGACAAAAATGTTAAAAAGGAAATCGTAAATAAATGACACACCATCATCATGCCGTCTTCACTACTTCGGGCCCCGATGGCTACTTCAACAAAAATAGCATTATTTGGATTCACTTGAAGAAGTCGACGCCTAGCGGTATTATGTTCGGATTGGAACGTTGCGTAGTTGAAACAAACTGAAACATCAATTCTGTCTTCTTCTGTAAGAGGACGAACTGAATTCAAACTGCAGATTCTGAGGATGGAAGTGTAAGTCGGAGGGTTACAAGGTGCCCTAAATAAGAGCTCAGCATTAATATCTGTTTCAAATTCTGCAATCACAGATTCCACTTTCTCGATTTGCAACAAAACGACTAACCATGAACCCGTTAGTTCCATGTTCTGTCCTCCAGTTGGTATACACGAGGTGCTTCTCACTGTGACTTGCTCTGTCCATGTTCCATTCTGTTTCCGTTCTTCCCTATATCGATTGTATGTGTAGTAGCCATAATTTATACTAAATCCCATCGCTGTATTCCCAGTTGTGCTGTACTTCCACCTACCAGTTTCCTTTCCGGTTCTGACATGACTGCTTACGATACCTTTTCCGTTACAATCATTAAGAAGCAGCAGCACCCATAAAATACTAAAACAAAAACGATACATTATTTTATAGCTCACCTGAAGTTTTATAAAAGTTAGAATCGTAGGAGAGAAAGGTTACTAAAAGTAGTTAATAAAACATGGTTATGAGTAACTTCATTAGCATATTAAGATACATTAGATTGGGAAGTTCATTACATTGCGTACTGAGCATCACCGACAGCAAACTAAGAAGAGCATCAGCTTATCTCAAATAGAGCTACCGAGGGTAACTTAATTAGATCCAATTTTGTTTACAATTGTTATGATGTGGTTTGGTGTAGTTTGGTGTGGTTTAGTGTACGAAACCTCAAATCATCAGAGTCCTGTGATAGAAAAACTAAAAAGTAAGTTCCTTGTGTATTATAAAGAATCAAATGCTTCTTATTGAATACAACGACTTTCTATTCAGCCGGTATCTTGCGTCGAATAAGAGAGTCATAGGACGGTAGATGAAGAGAGCGATAAGAAAAACATATGGGATAAGACTGGTACGGTACAAGTCACTCTCTCTAGTAATTGAAAGATTTCAAACAGAAAAAGTACTAACCGATTTCAACCTTAGGAGTTAGATGGATATGGTTTATTGTTTTCATATTCGTATCACCAGTAAAACAACTATCTTACAGTAATTATTATACTCAAGGGAAATTAACTTGTACAGCGACACACAAAGTACACGGCTTGAGGAAGCCTGAAACAAAAACAACAAAAATGTCACTAAGGAACTGAAGTTGCCAGAGAGACGAAGAGAGCTGAAATAAATGATGCCGTCTACTTGATTTGATATTTTCTTTTTTTTCGTTTCTCAGAAAGAAACCAAAAAAAAAGAACATAAAACACTCTTTTAGTAGACAGCACATCAAACGTACGGTAGACTTTAAGTCCGCGTTTACCACCATCAGCTAATAATACTCAGCTGAGTTCCAATAAGGTGGGACTGTTTTATCAGAACCATCCTCTTGATTGGGAAGGAAGGAAAAAGAAAGAAAACGTTGGATTAATTTTATTATAGAATGATAGTAAAAAGAAATACTTAAAAATAAACACAACCAACATGTCGCCGAGTGCAAGTTGAAGGGCGCTCAAAGAGAACCAACAGCTCTACAGGGGATCCCCAATACTGCGGAGGTACGTATTGAACCAAACCCCAGAGGGTGACTACATAGTTGGTTTGCTAAGTTAGTTGTTTTATTTACTAAGAACAAAAAAAAAACACAGCTTTTGGAGAGAGAATCAATCAAGACATAAATACCACTATTAAAAGTGGTTTTCTTTTTTAAAAAAAGAGAAGGGGAAATAATATTTTATCCACTTGGGGTAAGATTCCTTCCCTTAACGTAGTACTGTAAAAATAATGTTTTCCCGAGTTCTTTTTTTTCCCATTCTTTTTTTTTTCAAAATGTGCTGACTTTGGGAGAGAGAATGACAAAAAGAAAAGTGTGGGAAAAATACCACTACTAAAAGGGTTTTTTCTTAAAAGAGAAGGGAAATAACATTTTATGCTGAAATTCTTTTTTTAAATTAGGAACCGTTCTCGTTAAATCCAGGGGGGTAACTTGAGGGGGATTTTAAGTCAAATATTTTTGTTCCTTTATTTTCATTTGTTTGAGATGACTGTTAAATAGAAACCCCTCAACACACACTTCTCCAACACGAGGCGTGGGGAGGAATTTTTATTTAATCGACAGCACCGTTGTAAAAATAATTTCAAAAACGAGAAGAAAAATAGGTCAAAAGATGAATAAAGACTGTCTTCCAACTGGAGCTTCTTTTTATTTTTCTTTTTTCGAGAGAGAGAGAGAGAGAGAACTCGGTAGTTACCAAGACGGACCAATAATCTCACCACATTGGAATAAAATGATGAATAAAATATTTACTCAAATCACAATTCAATCATTTTCAGTAATTGAATACCGAATGAGATGTAGCGACAAACGGGCTTCGGCTCGACCCCTCGTTTGGAGACACCAGTCAGGTGGGGAGTTTGGCTGGGAGGAGGGCCACATTGACGAAGGCTTCTAAGTCACGAACCTAAATCGATGATGGATCGTTAAGCCACATTTCTAAAGGTCAAGCTTTTACTAACGTGAGAATTTCTGTTCTCGATGGTTCGAATGTGTCTGACAAAAATTACCTAATTTGGAATGCTGCTTGAAGTCTGGTGAATTTTGGTTGGAGGTCTTAGTCTCACTGGTGAACTGCACAGTAACATTTTAAAGTGATCGATCACACGGGAGGGGTCTTGGTGATTTATTGCAACGGGAATATGTCTCAACTCGACCAGTGGGTGATCAATCCGCCCTTTGACTATGTTTTGGTCACATTTTCCGTCATTACGAAAAAGAGAAAAAAGGATGTCACGGGGTTCGAACCCGAGACCTCCGGGTCATGATTCGGCGGTCATAACCAATAAACCACCGGAGCTCCGAAAGTCCTGAACTTTTTCCCGTCATGTTGGGTTGTTTCGAGCGGTTAAAATTTTTGTGATGAGTTGGCGATTTCGCAAACTATTTTTGTGGAATTAGGGGTTTTCCCAAAAAAAAATAAAAAAAAAAAAGAATAAACAATGTTATCATTGTTTTTTTTTTTTTATCGTTCGACTTTGTTGACTAATTTCTATTTTCCGTTTTTTTTCTTTTTAAAAAATAAATAAAAAGAATTTAAAAAAAAAAAAAAAAGAATAAACAATGTAATCATTGTTTTTTTTATCGATCGACTATGTCGATTACTTTCTATTTTCCGTCCTGGTCAAGACGCTAAACTGATTGTTTTTTTTTTTTTTCAAAATTAATAAAAAAGAATAGAAAAAAAAAAAAAAATAAAAAAATAGAATAAACAATGTTATCATTGTTTTATCGTTCGACTTTGTTGACTATTTTCTATTTTCCATTTTTTTTCTTTAAAAATAAATAAAAAGAATTTAAAAAAAAAAAAAAAAAAAAGAATAAACAATATTATCATTGTTTTTTTTTTTATCGATCGACTATGTCGATCACTTTCTATTTTCCGTCCTGGTCAAGACGCTAAACTGATTGTTTTTTTTTTTCTCAAAATTAATAAAAAAGAATATAAAAAAAATACAAAAAAAAAGAATAAACAATGTTATCATTGTTTTTTTTTATCGTTCGACTTTGTCGACTAATTTCTATTTTCCGTTTTTTTTTCTTTAAAAAATAAATAAAAAGAATTTAAAATAATAAAAAGAATAAACAATGTTATCATTGTTTTCTTATCGATCGACTATGTCGATCGCTTTCTATTTTCCGTCCTGGTCAAGACGCTAAACTGATTGTTTTTTTTTTCAAAATTAATTAAAAAAAAAAATATAAAAAAAATAAAAAAAAAAGAATAAACAATGTTATCATTGTTTTTTTATCGTTCGACTTTGTCGACTAATTTCTATTTTCCGTTTTTTTTTTTTTCTTTAAAAAATAAATAAAAAAAAATTAAAAAAAAAAAGATTAAACAATGTTATCATTGATTTTTTATCGATCGACTATGTCGATTACTTTCTATTTTCCGTCCTGGTCAAGACGCTAAACTGATTTTTTTTTTTCAAAATTAATAAAAAAGAATATAAAAAAAAAAAAAAAAAAAAAAAAGAATAAACAATGTTATCATTGTTTTTTTTTTTTTATCGTTCGACTTTGTCGACTAATTTTTATTTTCCGTTTTTTTTTCTTTAAAAAATAAATAATAAGAATTTAAAAAAAAAAAAAAAAAAAGAATAAACAATGTTATCATTGTTTTTTTTATCGATCGACTATGTCGATCACTTTCTATTTTCCGTCCTGGTCAAGACGCTAAACTGATTGTTTTTTCTTTAAAATAATTAAAAGGATTTAAAAAAAAAAAAAAAAAAAAAAAATGAATAAACAATGTTATCATTGTTTTGTTTTCTATCGATCGACTATGTCGATTAATTTCTATTTTCCGTCCCGATCGAGACGCTAAACTGATTGTTTCCTTTTTTTAAATAATAAATAAAAAAAAAAAAAAAAAAAAAAAAAAGAGCATCTCCCTGCTATCCTCATATCCCCACAATAATATTATACCTTTTCTTTTTCTCTTTCCTTTTCTGGTCTTTTTTTTTTTTTTTTTTTTTTTTTTTTTTTTTTTTTTTCCTTTTTCATACAACGTTTTTTATTTATATTTTATTTTTTTTTTTTTTATTTTTTTCATGTTTGATTATTTCCTCTTCATATTTTTTTTTCTTTTCTTTCTTTTTTTTTTTTTTTTCTCTGCCTCTCTCTTAATTCTGTTCGTTTCTTTGAAACGAAAATTCATTTGAATATTATTCCTTGGTCAGCAACAGTCATTGTCGCCCTCTGGGCCTGTTAAAAAAAAAAAAAAATAAAAAGAAAGTTTACATCGGGAATAGGGCAGGAGCCAAAAGCTCCCAGTCCGTTACTTCCCACTCTATCGAATTCAACTTAACTCATGTAAGTGATCTTAACTCCTGTTAAAAAATAAATAAAAAGAATTTAAAATAAAAAAAAAGAATAAACAATGTTATCATTGTTTTTTTTATCATTCGACTTTGTCGACTAATTTCTATTTTCAGTTTTTTTTTCTTTAAAAAATAAATAAAAAGAATTTAAAATAAAAAAAAAGAATAAACAATGTTATCATTGTTTTTTTTATCGATCGACTATGTCGATTACTTTCTATTTTCCGTCCTGGTCAAGACGCTAAACTGATTGTTTTTTTTTTTCAAAGTTAATAAAAAAGAATAAAAAAAAATAAAAAAAGAATAAACAATGTTATCATTGTTTTTTTTTATCGTTCGACTTTGTCGACTAATTTCTATTTTCCGTTTTTTTTCTTTAAAAAATAAATAAAAAGAATTTAAAATAAAAAAAAAGAATAAACAATGTTATCATTGTTTTTTTTATCGATCGACTATGTCGATTACTTTCTATTTTCCGTCCTGGTCAAGACGCTAAACTGATTGTTTTTTTTTTTCAAAGTTAATAAAAAAGAATAAAAAAAAATAAAAAAAGAATAAACAATGTTATCATTGTTTTTTTTTTTATCGATCGACTATGTCGATTACTTTCTATTTTCCGTCCTGGTCAAGACGCTAAACTGATTGTTTTTTTTTTTTTTTCAAAATTAATAGAAAAGAATAAAAAAAAAAATAAAAAAAAGAATAAACAATGTTATCATTGTTTTTTTTTATCGTTCGACTTTGTCGACTAATTTCTATTTTCCGTTTTTTTTTTCTTTAAAAAATAAATAAAAAGAATTTAAAATAAAAAAAAAGAATAAACAATGTTATCATTGTTTTTTTTTTATCGATCGACTATGTCGATCACTTTCTATTTTCCGTCCTGGTCAAGACGCTAAACTGATTGTTTTTTTTTTTTAATAAATAAAAA
The DNA here is from genome assembly GCA_964019425.1 of Flectonema sp. DT1601. Taxonomy (NCBI): domain Eukaryota; phylum Euglenozoa; class Diplonemea; order Diplonemida; family Diplonemidae; genus Flectonema; species Flectonema sp. DT1601. Next base: position 319,800 of record OZ025812.1, on the reverse strand, counting down.
GAAATAAAAAAAAAAAAAAAAGAATAAACAATGTTATCATTGTTTTTTTTTTATCGTTCGACTTTGTCGACTAATTTCTATTTTCCGTTTTTTTTTCTTTAAAAAATAAATAAAAAGAATTTAAAATAAAAAAAAAGAATAAACAATGTTATCATTGTTTTTTTTTTATCGATCGACTATGTCGATTACTTTCTATTTTCCGTCCTGGTCAAGACGCTAAACAGATTGTTTTTTTTTTTTCAAAGTTAATAAAAAAGAATAAAAAAAAAAATAAAAAAAGAATAAACAATGTTATCATTGTTTTTTTTTATCGTTCGACTTTGTCGACTAATTTCTATTTTCCGTTTTTTTTTCTTTAAAAAATAAATAAAAAGAATTTAAAATAAAAAAAAAGAATAAACAATGTTATCATTGTTTTTTTATCGATCGACTATGTCGATCACTTTCTATTTTCCGTCCTGGTCAAGACGCTAAACTGATTGTTTTTTTTTTTTAATAAATAAAAAGAAATAAAAAAAAAAAAAAAAGAATAAACAATGTTATCATTGTTTTTTTATCGTTCGACTTTGTCGACTAATTTCTATTTTCCGTTTTTTTTTTCCTTTAAAAAATAAATAAAAAGAATTTAAAAAAAAAAAAGAATAAACAATGTTATCATTGTTTTTTTATCGATCGACTATGTCGATTACTTTCTATTTTCCGTCCTGGTCAAGACGCTAAACTGATTGTTTTTTTTTTTTTTTTTTTCAAAATTAATAAAAAAGAATATAAAAAAAAAAATAAAAAAAAGAATAAACAATGTTATCATTGTTTTTTTTTTATCGTTCGACTTTGTCGACTAATTTCTATTTTCCGTTTTTTTTTCTTTAAAAAATAAATAAAAAGAATTTAAAATAAAAAAAAAGAATAAACAATGTTATCATTGTTTTTTTATCGATCGACTATGTCGATCACTTTCTATTTTCCGTCCTGGTCAAGACGCTAAACTGATTGTTTTTTTTTTTAATAAATAAAAAGAAATAAAAAAAAAAAAAAAAAAAAATAAACAATGTTATCATTGTTTTTTATCGTTCGACCTTGTCGACTAATTTCTATTTTCCGTTTTTTTTTTTCCTTTAAAACATAGATGGAAGTGCCCTCCAAATTTGGAGGGCGCCTGGTGAAAATCAGCCACAAAAATTTGTAGGGCCAAAATAGGGCCATTGTAGGGCCAAAATAGGGCGCTGGAGGGCGCGTAGGGCGCTTTTTTAATTAAATTTAATATAATGCCGAGCTCATTTTGACACACCCCTGCCCTCAGCGAGGGTCGAATCGCATCTTATTTGACTTTTCTCCGGTTCGCCCGATCAAATGCGTCTCTGGGATATCAGTTTACTTGCCACCAGTAAACTTCTTTTTTTTCTCACAAGGTACCGTGAAGACCGGCCTATTAACAGGTTAGCAAGAACGCACTCTCCCTCCTCGAATCCCTCTATATTCGACTCGGTGCATTCTGCGGGCTAATCAGCTCCTTGTAGATCTGGGATGCATCGTCCACTGAAATGAGTTTCAGCTTCAGGGATTGCAGCAGGCTCCGGAAGCTCTCAAGGAGTAGCCCATTGTTTTTGCCATTGTTGACCTCCGAACCATGACCTGGAGGTCTCGGGTTCGAACCCCGTGACACCCTTTTTTCTCTTTCTCGAAAGACTGCCAAGCATGTCAAAAATTTTTTTGGCTTCTGCGTCAAAATACTTGTGCGTCAGTGTAAGTCGACGTCAATTTAGCTGTCTTATAGTAATAAAAAAGGTAAAAAAAAGCGCCCTCCAAAATAATATTTATATTAAAAGCGCCCTACAAGCGCCCTACACGCCCTCCAAATTGTAGGGCACTTCCATCTATGTTAAAAAATAAATAAAAAGAATTTAAAAAAAAAAAAGAATAAACAATGTTATCATTGTTTTTTTTATCGTTCGACTTTGTCGACTAATTTCTATTTTCAGTTTTTTTTTCTTTAAAAAATAAATAAAAAGAATTTAAAATAAAAAAAAAGAATAAACAATGTTATCATTGTTTTTTTTATCGATCGACTATGTCGATTACTTTCTATTTTCCGTCCTGGTCAAGACGCTAAACTGATTGTTTTTTTTTTTCAAAGTTAATAAAAAAGAATAAAAAAAAATAAAAAAAGAATAAACAATGTTATCATTGTTTTTTTTTATCGTTCGACTTTGTCGACTAATTTCTATTTTCCGTTTTTTTTCTTTAAAAAATAAATAAAAAGAATTTAAAATAAAGAAAAAGAATAAACAATGTTATCATTGTTTTTTTTTTTATCGATCGACTATGTCGATTACTTTCTATTTTCCGTCCTGGTCAAGACGCTAAACTGATTGTTTTTTTTTTTTTTTCAAAATTAATAGAAAAGAATAAAAAAAAAAATAAAAAAAAGAATAAACAATGTTATCATTGTTTTTTTTTATCGTTCGACTTTGTCGACTAATTTCTATTTTCCGTTTTTTTTTTCTTTAAAAAAGAATAAACAATGTTATCATTGTTTTTTTTTTATCGATCGACTATGTCGATCACTTTCTATTTTCCGTCCTGGTCAAGACGCTAAACTGATTGTTTTTTTTTTTTAATAAATAAAAAGAAATAAAAAAAAAAAAAAAAGAATAAACAATGTTATCATTGTTTTTTTTTTATCGTTCGACTTTGTCGACTAATTTCTATTTTCCGTTTTTTTTTCTTTAAAAAATAAATAAAAAGAATTTAAAATAAAAAAAAAGAATAAACAATGTTATCATTGTTTTTTTTTTATCGATCGACTATGTCGATTACTTTCTATTTTCCGTCCTGGTCAAGACGCTAAACAGATTGTTTTTTTTTTTTCAAAGTTAATAAAAAAGAATAAAAAAAAAAATAAAAAAAGAATAAACAATGTTATCATTGTTTTTTTTTATCGTTCGACTTTGTCGACTAATTTCTATTTTCCGTTTTTTTTTCTTTAAAAAATAAATAAAAAGAATTTAAAATAAAAAAAAAGAATAAACAATGTTATCATTGTTTTTTTATCGATCGACTATGTCGATCACTTTCTATTTTCCGTCCTGGTCAAGACGCTAAACTGATTGTTTTTTTTTTTTAATAAATAAAAAGAAATAAAAAAAAAAAAAAAAGAATAAACAATGTTATCATTGTTTTTTTATCGTTCGACTTTGTCGACTAATTTCTATTTTCCGTTTTTTTTTTCCTTTAAAAAATAAATAAAAAGAATTTAAAAAAAAAAAAGAATAAACAATGTTATCATTGTTTTTTTATCGATCGACTATGTCGATTACTTTCTATTTTCCGTCCTGGTCAAGACGCTAAACTGATTGTTTTTTTTTTTTTTTTTTTCAAAATTAATAAAAAAGAATATAAAAAAAAAAATAAAAAAAAGAATAAACAATGTTATCATTGTTTTTTTTTTATCGTTCGACTTTGTCGACTAATTTCTATTTTCCGTTTTTTTTTCTTTAAAAAATAAATAAAAAGAATTTAAAATAAAAAAAAAGAATAAACAATGTTATCATTGTTTTTTTATCGATCGACTATGTCGATCACTTTCTATTTTCCGTCCTGGTCAAGACGCTAAACTGATTGTTTTTTTTTTTAATAAATAAAAAGAAATAAAAAAAAAAAAAAAAAAAATAAACAATGTTATCATTGTTTTTTATCGTTCGACCTTGTCGACTAATTTCTATTTTCCGTTTTTTTTTTTCCTTTAAAACATAGATGGAAGTGCCCTCCAAATTTGGAGGGCGCCTGGTGAAAATCAGCCACAAAAATTTGTAGGGCCAAAATAGGGCCATTGTAGGGCCAAAATAGGGCGCTGGAGGGCGCGTAGGGCGCTTTTTTAATTAAATTTAATATAATGCCGAGCTCATTTTGACACACCCCTGCCCTCAGCGAGGGTCGAATCGCATCTTATTTGACTTTTCTCCGGTTCGCCCGATCAAATGCGTCTCTGGGATATCAGTTTACTTGCCACCAGTAAACTTCTTTTTTTTCTCACAAGGTACCGTGAAGACCGGCCTATTAACAGGTTAGCAAGAACGCACTCTCCCTCCTCGAATCCCTCTATATTCGACTCGGTGCATTCTGCGGGCTAATCAGCTCCTTGTAGATCTGGGATGCATCGTCCACTGAAATGAGTTTCAGCTTCAGGGATTGCAGCAGGCTCCGGAAGCTCTCAAGGAGTAGCCCATTGTTTTTGCCATTGTTGACCTCCGAACCATGACCTGGAGGTCTCGGGTTCGAACCCCGTGACACCCTTTTTTCTCTTTCTCGAAAGACTGCCAAGCATGTCAAAAATTTTTTTGGCTTCTGCGTCAAAATACTTGTGCGTCAGTGTAAGTCGACGTCAATTTAGCTGTCTTATAGTAATAAAAAAGGTAAAAAAAAGCGCCCTCCAAAATAATATTTATATTAAAAGCGCCCTACAAGCGCCCTACACGCCCTCCAAATTGTAGGGCACTTCCATCTATGTTAAAAAATAAATAAAAAGAATTTAAAAAAAAAAAAGAATAAACAATGTTATCATTGTTTTTTTTATCGTTCGACTTTGTCGACTAATTTCTATTTTCAGTTTTTTTTTCTTTAAAAAATAAATAAAAAGAATTTAAAATAAAAAAAAAGAATAAACAATGTTATCATTGTTTTTTTTATCGATCGACTATGTCGATTACTTTCTATTTTCCGTCCTGGTCAAGACGCTAAACTGATTGTTTTTTTTTTTCAAAGTTAATAAAAAAGAATAAAAAAAAATAAAAAAAGAATAAACAATGTTATCATTGTTTTTTTTTATCGTTCGACTTTGTCGACTAATTTCTATTTTCCGTTTTTTTTCTTTAAAAAATAAATAAAAAGAATTTAAAATAAAGAAAAAGAATAAACAATGTTATCATTGTTTTTTTTTTTATCGATCGACTATGTCGATTACTTTCTATTTTCCGTCCTGGTCAAGACGCTAAACTGATTGTTTTTTTTTTTTTTTCAAAATTAATAGAAAAGAATAAAAAAAAAAATAAAAAAAAGAATAAACAATGTTATCATTGTTTTTTTTTATCGTTCGACTTTGTCGACTAATTTCTATTTTCCGTTTTTTTTTTCTTTAAAAAATAAATAAAAAGAATTTAAAATAAAAAAAAAGAATAAACAATGTTATCATTGTTTTTTTTTTATCGATCGACTATGTCGATCACTTTCTATTTTCCGTCCTGGTCAAGACGCTAAACTGATTGTTTTTTTTTTTTAATAAATAAAAAGAAATAAAAAAAAAAAAAAAAGAATAAACAATGTTATCATTGTTTTTTTTTTATCGTTCGACTTTGTCGACTAATTTCTATTTTCCGTTTTTTTTTCTTTAAAAAATAAATAAAAAGAATTTAAAATAAAAAAAAAGAATAAACAATGTTATCATTGTTTTTTTTTTATCAATCGACTATGTCGATTACTTTCTATTTTCCGTCCTGGTCAAGACGCTAAACAGATTGTTTTTTTTTTTTCAAAGTTAATAAAAAAGAATAAAAAAAAAAATAAAAAAAGAATAAACAATGTTATCATTGTTTTTTTTTATCGTTCGACTTTGTCGACTAATTTCTATTTTCCGTTTTTTTTTCTTTAAAAAATAAATAAAAAGAATTTAAAATAAAAAAAAAGAATAAACAATGTTATCATTGTTTTTTTATCGATCGACTATGTCGATCACTTTCTATTTTCCGTCCTGGTCAAGACGCTAAACTGATTGTTTTTTTTTTTGGGAAAACCTCTAATTCAACAAAAATAGTTTGCGAAATCGCCAACTCCCTACAAAAAAAAGTTGTCCACCAGGACTCAAACTTGACCCAAAAATTTGGCTTGCGGCGGGTTTTTTTTTTTTAAGCTGGGAAGAGTGCAAGGGGGGGCTTGCGTCCGCCAAATTCTTGGCGGGACGCAAGCCCCCCCCCAACCCCCCCCAAGGGGGGGGAGCCCCTAATAAAAGCCCGCCTGTCCCGTACAAAGTCCAACCTGAAAAAACAAATTTGCAACTGATGACTCTCTTAAGGTAGCCAAATGCCTCGTCTTCTAATTAAAGACGCGCATGAATGGACCAATGAGATTCCTTCTGCCCCTACCTACTATCTGGCGAACAGCAGTCAAGGGAACGGACTTGAAACTGTCAGCGGGGAAAGAAGACCCTGTTGAGTTTGACTCTAGTCGGGTGTAGTTATAGGTGGGAGGTTTACCAACAATGAAATACCACTACTCTTATCGTCGCTTTACTTATCCAATGATGGGGGAACGGCAGCTGCCTCTTCGGAGGTTAGGGTCCTTTCGGACTCGTGGCTTTTCCGATTCCAGCGACAAACGGGCTTCGGCTCGACCCCTCGTTTGGAGACACCAGTCATGTTGGGAGTTTGGCTGGGACATGACGAAGGCTTCTGAGTCACGAACCTAAATCGATGATGAGGATCGTTAAGCCACATTTCTAAAGGCTTTTACTAACGTGAGAATTTCTGTTGTCGATGGTTCGAATATGCCTGACAAAAATTACCTAATTTGGAACTTGAAGTCTGGTGAATTTTGGTTGGAGGTCTTAGTCTCACTGGTGAACTGCACAGTAACATTTTAAAGTGATCGATCACACGGGAGGGGTCTTGGTGATTTATTGCAACGGGAATATGTCTCAACTCGACCAGTAGGTGATCAATCCGCCCTTTGACTATGTTTTGGTCACATTTTCCGTCATTACGAAAAAGAGAAAAAAGGATGTCACGGGGTTCGAACCCGAGACCTCCGGGTCATGATTCGGCGGTCATAACCAGTAGACCACCGGAGCTCAGAAAATTCTGAAAATTTTCCCGTCATGTTGGGTTGTTTCGAGCGGTTAAAATTTTTGTGATGAGTTGGCGATTTCGCAAACTATTTTTGTGGAATTAGGGGTTTTCCCTTTTTTTTTTAATAAATAAAAAGAAATAAAAAAAAAAAAAAAAGAATAAACAATGTTATCATTGTTTTTTTATCGTTCGACTTTGTCGACTAATTTCTATTTTCCGTTTTTTTTTTCCTTTAAAAAATAAATAAAAAGAATTTAAAAAAAAAAAAGAATAAACAATGTTATCATTGTTTTTTTATCGATCGACTATGTCGATTACTTTCTATTTTCCGTCCTGGTCAAGACGCTAAACTGATTGTTTTTTTTTTTTTTTTTTTCAAAATTAATAAAAAAGAATATAAAAAAAAAAATAAAAAAAAGAATAAACAATGTTATCATTGTTTTTTTTTTATCGTTCGACTTTGTCGACTAATTTCTATTTTCCGTTTTTTTTTCTTTAAAAAATAAATAAAAAGAATTTAAAATAAAAAAAAAGAATAAACAATGTTATCATTGTTTTTTTATCGATCGACTATGTCGATCACTTTCTATTTTCCGTCCTGGTCAAGACGCTAAACTGATTGTTTTTTTTTTTAATAAATAAAAAGAAATAAAAAAAAAAAAAAAAAAAATAAACAATGTTATCATTGTTTTTTATCGTTCGACCTTGTCGACTAATTTCTATTTTCCGTTTTTTTTTTTCCTTTAAAACATAGATGGAAGTGCCCTCCAAATTTGGAGGGCGCCTGGTGAAAATCAGCCACAAAAATTTGTAGGGCCAAAATAGGGCCATTGTAGGGCCAAAATAGGGCGCTGGAGGGCGCGTAGGGCGCTTTTTTAATTAAATTTAATATAATGCCGAGCTCATTTTGACACACCCCTGCCCTCAGCGAGGGTCGAATCGCATCTTATTTGACTTTTCTCCGGTTCGCCCGATCAAATGCGTCTCTGGGATATCAGTTTACTTGCCACCAGTAAACTTCTTTTTTTTCTCACAAGGTACCGTGAAGACCGGCCTATTAACAGGTTAGCAAGAACGCACTCTCCCTCCTCGAATCCCTCTATATTCGACTCGGTGCATTCTGCGGGCTAATCAGCTCCTTGTAGATCTGGGATGCATCGTCCACTGAAATGAGTTTCAGCTTCAGGGATTGCAGCAGGCTCCGGAAGCTCTCAAGGAGTAGCCCATTGTTTTTGCCATTGTTGACCTCCGAACCATGACCTGGAGGTCTCGGGTTCGAACCCCGTGACACCCTTTTTTCTCTTTCTCGAAAGACTGCCAAGCATGTCAAAAATTTTTTTGGCTTCTGCGTCAAAATACTTGTGCGTCAGTGTAAGTCGACGTCAATTTAGCTGTCTTATAGTAATAAAAAAGGTAAAAAAAAGCGCCCTCCAAAATAATATTTATATTAAAAGCACCCTACAAGCGCCCTACACGCCCTCCAAATTGTAGGGCACTTCCATCTATGTTAAAAAATAAATAAAAAGAATTTAAAAAAAAAAGAATAAACAATGTTATCATTGTTTTTTTATCGATCGACTATGTCGATCACTTTCTATTTTCCGTCCTGGTCAAGACGCTAAACTGATTGTTTTTTTTTCAAAATTAATAAAAAAGAATATAAAAAAATAAAAAAAAAAAGAATAAACAATGTTATCATTGTTTTTTTTTTTTATCGTTCGACTTTGTCGACTAATTTCTATTTTCCGTTTTTTTTTTTCTTTAAAAAATAAATAAAAAGAATTTAAAATAAAAAAAAAGAATAAACAATGTTATCATTGTTTTTTTATCGATCGACTATGTCGATCACTTTCTATTTTCCGTCCTGGTCAAGACGCTAAACTGATTGTTTTTTTTTTAATAAATAAAAAGAAATAAAAAAAAAAAAAAAAAGAATAAACAATGTTATCATTGTTTTTTTATCGTTCGACTTTGTCGACTAATTTCTATTTTCCGTTTTTTTTTTCCTTTAAAAAATAAATAAAAAGAATTTAAAAAAAAAAAGAATAAACAATGTTATCATTGTTTTTTTATCGATCGACTATGTCGATTACTTTCTATTTTCCGTCCTGGTCAAGACGCTAAACTGATTGTTTTTTTTTTTTTTTTTTTTCAAAATTAATAAAAAAGAATATAAAAAAAAAAAATAAAAAAAAGAATAAACAATGTTATCATTGTTTTTTTTATCGTTCGACTTTGTCGACTAATTTCTATTTTCCGTTTTTTTTTCTTTAAAAAATAAATAAAAAGAATTTAAAATAAAAAAAAAGAATAAACAATGTTATCATTGTTTTTTTATCGATCGACTATGTCGATCACTTTCTATTTTCCGTCCTGGTCAAGACGCTAAACTGATTGTTTTTTTTTTTTTCAAAATTAATAAAAAAGAATATAAAAAAAATACAAAAAAAAGAATAAACAATGTTATCATTGTTTTTTTTTATCGTTCGACTTTGTCGACTAATTTCTATTTTCCGTTTTTTTTCTTTAAAAAATAAATAAAAAGAATTTAAAATAAAAAAAAAGAATAAACAATGTTATCATTGTTTTCTTATCGATCGACTATGTCGATCGCTTTCTATTTTCCGTCCTGGTCAAGACGCTAAACTGATTGTTTTTTTTTCAAAATTAATTAAAAAAAAATATAAAAAAAATAAAAAAAAAGAATAAACAATGTTATCATTGTTTTTTTATCGTTCGACTTTGTCGACTAATTTCTATTTTCCTTTTTTTCTTTAAAAAATAAATAAAAAGAATTTAAAAAAAAAGATTAAACAATGTTATCATTGTTTTTTTATCGATCGACTATGTCGATTACTTTCTATTTTCCGTCCTGGTCAAGACGCTAAACTGATTGTTTTTTTTTTCAAAATTAATAAAAAAGAATATAAAAAAAAAAACAAAAAAAAAAAAGAATAAACAATGTTATCATTGTTTTTTTTTTATCGTTCGACTTTGTCGACTAATTTTTATTTTCCGTTTTTTTTTCTTTAAAAAATAAATAATAAGAATTTAAAAAAAATAAAAAAAATGAATAAACAATGTTATCATTGTTTTTTTATCGATCGACTATGTCGATCACTTTCTATTTTCCGTCCTGGTCAAGACGCTAAACTGATTGTTTTTTCTTTAAAATATTTAAAAGGATTTAAAAAAAAAATAAAAAAAAAAAAAAAGAATAAACAATGTTATCATTGTTTTTTTTTCTATCGATCGACTATGTCGATTAATTTCTATTTTCCGTCCCGATCGAGACGCTAAACTGATTGTTTCCTTTTTTTAAATAATAAATAAAAAAAAAAAAAAAAAAAAAAAAAAGAGCATCTCCCTGCTATCCTCATATCCCCACAATAATATTATACCTTTTCATTTTCTCTTTCCTTTTCTGGTCTTTTTTTTTTTTTTTTTTTCTTTTTTTTCCTTTTTCATACAACGTTTTTTATTTATATTTTTTTTTTTTTTTTTTATTTTTTTCATGTTTGATTATTTCCTCTTCATATTTTTTTTTTCTTTTCTTTCTTTTTTTTTTTTTTTTCTCTGCCTCTCTCTTAATTCTGTTCGTTTCTTTGAAACGAAAATTCATTTGAATATTATTCCTTGGTCAGCAACAGTCATTGTCGCCCTCTGGGCCTGTTAAAAAAAAAAAAAAAATAAAAAGAAAGTTTACATCGGGAATAGGGCAGGAGCCAAAAGCTCCCAGTCCGTTACTTCCCACTCTATCGAATTCAACAATGATAACATTGTTTATTCTTTTTTTTTTTTTTTTTTTAAATTCTTTTTTTTTTTTATTTATTTTTTAAAGAAAAAAAACGGAAAATAGAAATTAGTCGACAAAGTCGAACGATAAAAAAAAACAATGATAACATTGTTTATTCTTTTTTTTGTATTTTTTTATATTCTTTTTTATTAATTTTGAAAAAAAAACAATCAGTTTAGCGTCTTGACCAGGACGGAAAATAGAAAGTAATCGTCATAGTCGATCGATAAAAAAAAAAAAACAATGATAACATTGTTTATTCCTTTTTTTTTTATCTTTTTTATATGAGGATGTGCAGAAACCCCCCCCCCAATTTTTACCAGGCTATCCCGTGGGCACCTAACACCCAATCCGAGCCCACCACCCCACGAAAATAGTATCCAAAAAACTCAAATCCGGTACTGGGGCACCCTTTTACTGCTCACCAGTTTAAAAATTTCACTTTTTTGACTGTTTCTAGTAACATTTGCCTTGTAAGCTGTGTGGCACTGGTAGAAATTATGTTTGAAATTTTGTTTTTCTTGAAGGCCCAGATTTCCTGCGATTTAGATGCGAGTGTCAGCACAGATGTGATATTGCCAAAGTGTCAACCACATTCGGACTTGCCATGCCGACTAGGGAAAAAGTTAACCCAAGCTGATAAACCTATTTTACAGAACAGGCTGATGACGGTTGTGTTCTCAAGGTGCCTACCAGCATCAGCCCAATAGTGAATCATCTTATCATTCTCAGACATCAAGAAGAACTTATTCATAACCGGATACGTTACTATCGCATTCTGGTTGATGTGTAGGAGTAGGAAGTTGTTATGGCCACACTGAACCTCAGTTCCAAACTGTTCATGTAGTACACATCCAAGCAGACTATTTCCCCTGTTGATAGAAAGGGGAATTTGGCCCTTCTGTCATTAGAAGTCCTTTTCTTTATAATCCAGAGTCATGATATAGTCACCAGGATGGATTAGATGTATCTTCTCAATACACCTGACATGTCTCTTATCTCCAATGTGAGAATCTATTTCAATAATTCCTCTCATTGTTGTTCGCTTCTCAGCTTCGGACTTTATGAGCGCCAGAAGGAAGTTACGATGATGTTGAAGGCCCCAGAGATCCACCCATTACATCTGTCAACATCACAGATACATGTGGCGAATACTGAAGATGCCGGGAAGGCAAGCCTCTTTCAGAGATTGCTGCCTGCGAGACGGTAGTTGCACACATTCATACAGCGCCGAAACTGCTGAAACTCAACTCCAGGTAGAGAACAGTACTGTGTGTATGAGATAGTGTCTTTTAGAGGGGAGTTATTATCGACTAGTTGATACGAGGTCATCATGTTTTCAACAGTAACAGTAACTGCCTCTCTCCTTTTTTTTGATACTTGGAGGAGTTTTATATTATGGTACCACTAGTGGTTACCAGTTCTTATTGAACCTGATTTTTCATGTCAGGTGTTACAACTGACAGGCAACCACTGACTCCACCTTCTTGTCCCTATTCTTCCACAATTCCTTTCCTACTACTATCCCAGTCTTATTCACTTCTGCTACCCCCAGCCACTGGAACATAGAGCTTGTAGCAGCGTCCTCAAGCGGCTATAGATTCTAGAAAAACTCCAGTAATCCTGAGGGTGTACTTATTGTGAACAGCATGCTCACATCATGCTCAATCATCACTGCCAGCAAGGGTGACTCAGAATCACCACCCGATATCGTACTCTGCAGTTCTCACGGGATCTATGATTCTCCTGTCTCATCACTTCTCCTGTTCCTATCATTCCAGTCTTCATAGGAATCCAGGGTGTAAACAAATTTCTGCAATGTAGCTGCTAAGCTGGTTTTTGAGTATTTTGAGGGCAACCAACAGAGATACAAGGCAAAAGTACCAGAAACAGTCAAAAAATATAGAATTTTGAAACTAGTGAGCAGTTAGAGGATGCCCCAGTACCGGATTTGAGTTTTTTGGATAGTATTTTCGTGGGGTGGTGAGCTCGGATTGGGTATTAGGTGCCCACAGAATAGCCTGGTAAAAATTGGGGGGGGGGTTTCTGCACCGCCTCATATTCTTTTTTATTAATTTTGAAAAAAAAAACAATCAGTTTAGCGTCTTGACCAGGACGGAAAATAGAAAGTAATCGACATAGTCGATCGATAAAAAAAACAATGATAACATTGTTTATTCTTTTTTTTTTTTTTTTTTTAAATTCTTTTTATTTATTTTTTAAAGAAAAAAAAACGGAAAATAGAAATTAGTCAACAAAGTCGAACGATAAAAAAAAACAATGATAACATTGTTTATTCTTTTTTTTTTTATTTTTTTTTTTTAATATTTTTTTTTATTTTGAAAAAAAAACAATCAGTTTAGCGTCTTGACCAGGACGGAAAATAGAAAGTAATCGACATAGTCGATCGATAAAAAAAACAATGATAACATTGTTTATTCTTTTTTTTTTTTTTTTTTTTAAATTCTTTTTATTTATTTTTTAAAGAAAAAAAAACGGAAAATAGAAATTAGTCAACAAAGTCGAACGATAAAAAAAAACAATGATAACATTGTTTATTCTTTTTTTTTTTATTTTTTTTTTTTAATATTTTTTTTTATTTTGAAAAAAAAACAATCAGTTTAGCGTCTTGACCAGGACGGAAAATAGAAAGTGATCGACATAGTCGATCGATAAAAAAACAATGATAACATTGTTTATTCTTTTTTTTTTTTTTTTTTTTTTTTTAAATTCTTTTTATTTATTTTTTAAAGAAAAAAAAAAACGGAAAATAGAAATTAGTCAACAAAGTCGAACGATAAAAAAAACAATGATAACATTGTTTATTCTGAAATATTTCAGTTCAATAACCTGTAATGATTAAACCATTACAGGTTTGATGCCAATACTGACAAGGACTGAGTTGAATTTACCAGGTGAGATTTGGACTGTTAGCTTTTGGCTAAGGCCCTCCCTGAAGAGCAAGAACAAAAAAACTACTCACACCTGAAGAAAACATACACAAAGAACACACTGTAAGCTGTGTGTGTATTTTGTGTTTGTCACAACAGGAGAGAAAAGAAAGAATGTCAAGGTTGGTCACCTTGCCTATCAACGCACAACATTGGTGGTCTCTGTTGTGCGTTGATAGGCAAGGTGACCACCTATACCTCCAAACAAGACATCCTTCTCTCGCTTATTCTTCAGAGAGTTGATGAGCTTCGAGTGCTCGATCTGTTCACATTCGTCGGTATCATCGCTGATGGTCAGGGGGGTTCTGCCAATTATCAGTTTCTCGGTCTTCGTTAACGACCGGGGGTGCGAGCTGCGTTCCACTACAGAGGAATATCCGCCCTTCCTTTCAACACCCTTTATTAGCTTGGTGAGTTTCTTGCGAATACCCTGACCAGCTAGGCAGCAGTTGCAAACGTCTGTTTGACAAGCCAACTTTCGATATTGGTCAGGTCGCATCCGACGATAAGTCATGTGGGATACAACGCCTTTGAGCACACTGTTTGCATAGATTGAGCCGTGCGGAGGGAGGACGTTCTGTATCGTTACAGTAGAGTTGCGCTGCTTAGACAGCCGCTTCATGACGATGCTTGTCTCGGAGGATGATGCCCTGTACTCTGTATCTACTACTTGTTCTAATTCCGGACATATCTTCCTATTTTCCGTCCTGGTCAAGACGCTAAACTGATTGTTTTTTTTCAAAATTAATAAAAAAGAATATTAAAAAAAATACAAAAAAAAAAGAATAAACAATGTTATCATTGTTTTTTTTATCGTTCGACTTTGTCGACTAATTTCTATTTTCCGTTTCTTTTCTTTAAAGAATAAATAAAAAGAATTTAAAATAAAAAAAAAGAATAAACAATGTTATCATTGTTTTTTTTTATCGTTCGACTTTGTCGACTAATTTCTATTTTCCGTTTTTTTTCTTTAAAAAATAAATAAAAAGAAATTAAAAAAAAAAGAATAAACAATGTTATCATTGTTTTTTTTTATCGATCGACTATGTCGATTAGTTTCTATTTTCCGTCCTGGTCAAGACGCTAAAGTATAGAACATAGTAGGAAAAGTGGTCAGAATATGGCCAAGGTGCCGTCAGTTACCTTTGGCCCAAATAGTCCTGTACTTTTGGCACATCCTCATATAACGTTTATTTTTTTTTTATTTTTTTTTTTTTTCATGCTTGATTATTTCCTCTTCACATGGCAATGTCAGCTCGTGAAGGGATCCAGTTGGATCAAAGGTTTTCTCCCCCCACTCTATTTATCGTCATTGGTGCGCACCTTCGAACAGGAAGGCCAACATTGACGGAATTTTTTACTTCTCTTCCCAAGGTTGAACCTTGGGAAAAAAACAAACGTGGTGGATTTGGCTGATGCTTTTGGCTCAGTCAAACATCAATTAATTTTCTTTGCTTTAAAATATTTTGGAATCCACGAAAGAATAATCGGTTTCTATAAAAGGTATTATTCCTCCATGCGCGTCCAAATCAGAGTTAGAGAAGGCCTGACGCCCACTATCCCTTTCGAAGTTGGTGTCTTTCAAGGCTGCGTTTCCTCCCCAACCCTTTTTAATTTGGTATTCCAACTACTGCTCTTTTCCTTAGCAGTTCATCAACAGGAAGCCTACGAGTTTAACAATAAATCCCTCCAACTATTAATAGTTGCAGCTTTTGCTGATGATTTACAACTTACCACGTCATCAAAGGCGGGGGCAAAATTGCTAATCAAGTCGCTCGAACAGTTTCTTTCCTGGTCTCGTGGTATGAAAGCGAAACCCCAGAAATGCATTGCCCACAGCTTTGTACAAGGGAATCCAGCTAACCCGGACCTGAAGATTAACAATGTTCCGATTACGAATCTCCAGGAAGCTGGAGAGTTCAAATACCTCGGGCGTTGGTTTGAGCCGAACGCCAAAGAACAGAAATTGCGAGAGCGCCTGACCACTTTTACCAGGAATTTTTTAAAAAAAGTCGACGCCATGCCACTGTATGGGTCTCAGAAGGCTTGGTCTGTCCAACACTTGTTATTGTCAAGGTTAACATGGAGTTTAATGATCCATGACTTATCTCTCCCTTTTGCCAAAAAAATGGACAAAATTATTAAACCTTTTTTGAAGAAATGGTGGGGATTTGTCCGCTCTGCGAACACAGTCATCCTTTTTACCGGTTCAAAGAACACTGTTGGTCTCAGACACAAAAGAGTTGAGACGCTATATAAACAAGCGCAATCAATTAAACTAGACATCCTCAGATCCTCACAGGACTCTGACATGCACGGTGTCTACAATGTTATTATGGAGAAATCGTCCATTTGGTCGAAAAAGTTTTCAGCTTCTGCTGAGTGGGAGCGCCTTATTAAGTTTTTTTCTTACCGTTCTCTTGCGAAGCAATCAGCTGGTCTTGGTCACCGACTGCGCGATCTACGTACTACTCGCCCCGATCTCCTTAAGCGTTTTGAAGTGGAAGCCACAGATGAACTACTGAACTCTTTGAATAAATTACAAGTCCAAGGCCAGTGGAAGGAGTGGTCTAAATGTATGATAAACGACTTCACCTGGAATAAGGTACTTAGGGAGGGAAATCCTGCCTATATCTCATTTCAACTGAAAGCGGTTACAAACACCCTCCCCTCACAAGATAATTTAAAGAGGTGGAACATCACCAATGTGGACCAAAATTGTGTATTGTGTGGCAAAGTGAATCCTACCCTCAGGCATGTCTTAACAGGCTGTCCTGTCTCTTTAACACAAGGGAGGTTCACGTGGCGTCACGACAGCGTTCTAAAACGCATTGTTATCTTCTTGGAAGAGTTGATAATAAAAGCCAACAAAAGAAAAGAAAACCTCCCGCCTCCCAAAAACAGGGGAAAATAAACCCCTAGAAAGAATTTCTAAAGAGACAGGCGAATTTTCACTAGCGAATGATTGGGTCATCCTCGACGATGTCGGTGATAACCGCCTAATTGTTCCTCTTGAAGTGTGCCATGTCTCGTCCCCTCTAAGACCAGACATTTTTATTTATTCTTTTTTTGCGAAAAGAGCACTGATTCTGGAGCTGACGTGTCCAAATGAAGATCGTTTCGAAACCTCTCATGTCTTAAAGGAAAAAAAATACTTAAAGCTAAGAGACTCGATCATCGCTAATGGCTTCGACTGTCTTTGACATCTTTACTATTGAAGTTGGCGTATGAGGAAACATCTGCATGGACCAGCTGAACATCTGGACACGTCACATCGGTTCACCTTTAGCACCGACAAAAGCTTTATTTTGTGAATGCACCAGAATCGCCAGACAGTGCTCATATGTTCTGTTCCAGACGAGGAACCTCCCCACGTGGCATTCAAGACCACTAATGCGCAGCATTAAAGAAGAACCTGCCACTTCAAGTTTTATAAAAGATGGTAAAGAAATCTTCCCTGTGGAAGATGTCAAAATCCACAAAGTTCACAATCTCAAAATCCACAAAACTGAAAACGATCGAAAAGCTCACCATTGAAAGATCGTGGCTTGAGAAATGTTTTATCTGGCAAACTTGTTATGCATCGGCTCTTTCTAAGTAAAGTTCAACAACGAAGACATCGACATCGATCGCAGCTCTGCAGATGTCCGGCGGGTGTTTGTCTACACTGTGTTAATTGTTTGTTTTTTATCGAAAAGAACGATGACAGATCCAGTGGGATCGCTCAGAGTCTAGTAGAGACCACCAATGTTGTGCGTTGATAGGCAAGGTGACCAACCTTGACATTCTTTCTTTTCTCTCCTGTTGTGACAAACACAAAATACACACACAGCTTACAGTGTGTTCTTTGTGTATGTTTTCTTCAGGTGTGAGTAGTTTTTTTGTTCTTGCTCTTCAGGGAGGGCCTTAGCCAAAAGCTAACAGTCCAAATCTCACCTGGTAACTTAACCCAGTCTTTGTCAGTTTTGGCATCAAACCTGTAATGGTTTCATCATTGAATTTAACTACCATTTCAACAGGTTATTTATTTAAATATTTGTTCTAAAAATTGCTAAGTATTTCTCACTTAGAAATTTTTATTTTTTTATTTCAGCTCAATAGCTACAAAGTGTTTCTACTAAGTGTTTCTCACTTAGAATTTTATTTTAATGTTTGTTTTCTATCCCCTCTTCTATCCCTTTTGTTCAAAAAGCTAAGTAAAGTGACTGACGTCTCGGTGGTCGAGGAGTTAGATCCTGAAAAAGTCGAGTTCTGAAGAATTATTATTTTGAGGAATACAAACCAAATCAAACAAATCAAACCAACCCAGGTATGCGCTGAGTTTGATCCGAGCTTCTCCAATGAGAAGACAGCAGGCGATTTAAAAAGAGAAGCAGTCTGTACGGCACAAGTCGGAAAAGGAAAAGGGTGCGAAGGAGAATGGAAGGGTTCATTTGGCCACGGTTCAGAGAGAGCAATGTGTGGCAAATCGAAAGGAAAATGTGTTTACAAGAAGTGCTGGTCTCAGAGATGGAGTTATGCCATTCCTCTTGAGATAATTTACCAAAACCCACTCGTAGAATGGAACCCATACGATAGTACTTTTGATTTGATTACTCAGCTCAAAAATCGGATGAGTCTTTCTCTATGTTCTGCTAAAGAGTGACTTGTACCGTACCATTCTTATCCCATATGTTTTTCTTATCACTCTCTTCATCTACCGTCCTATGACTCTCTTATTCGACGCAAGATACCGGCTGAATAGAAAGTCGTTGTATTCAATAAAAAGCATTTGATTCTTTATAATACACAAGGAACTTACTTTTTAGTTTTTCTATCACAGGACTCTGATGATTTGAGGTTTCGTACACAACAATATAATAATTTCTTAACCCTTTAAACTTAATTATATTTATCTAAGAGATCTCAACACGTCAGGGACATCATCGTTGTAGAGGTCAAGATTGTCAGTTTCGGGTAACTGCTTTGGAAAAAAGGAAAACGAGGTCAGCTTATAATGTCTTCCTTGAACTAGACCTTATCAAGGGAATGAAACCAACAGTATAACGAAAATAATAAAAAGGGAGGTATATGCCCATGGTAGCAATAAAAGGGACCGGATCTAACCTTCGGTTGTCCCTGTCCAAACCAAATGCGGATTTCTATTTCAAACAAGCAACTTACAGTACGGATCGTTTGTGTGGTTGACTTGATGGTTGGTTTATCTGAGGATTGAGCGTAATATGACTAGTAGGTCTACCCTCAAAAAGCTCTTGTCGCTGTCTCCATATATATCTAAAGAAGTAACAGATTGCTTCTTAGTAGCCTTGAATGATATTTTATGACAGGTTATATTCTCACAGGCATATGGTGGGTCATTTTAACAAGTACTGTGAGCAGCATCAGGGATCAGGATTGTTTCTCTTGAATGCTTTTTACCATTAGGTGGTTGCTTTAATTTCTTTTGGACAGGCTCATTGTTTGCTAAACTAAATGAAGATGTCACTCGTGACATCGATGATGCTGTCCTTCAGTTTGATAGGAGCAGTATTCGGTCAATGTGAAGACATGGCTGGTGACTGGTACGATGCTGCAACGGAAGATGTAATGAAGGTTTCGGTTGTGGGATGCCAGCTGACGTCGAAATACGGAACAGCATCAGTGATGGATGGGACGATGGTAACACCGACAGACGGGATCCTGCAGACCCTGGAGTTAAAGGGGGATTACGACAGCCGAATGGGGACGATCAAATGGAGTAACGGGATCAAGTGGATTCGCTCTCTGACATCTGAACTGAGGGAGCGAATCACTTTGTTGGAACAGCAAAAGAATGAAATGGAACAGCGGATGGATGGGGTAGACGCAATTATCGCTAAGCTGCTCAATTGCACCAAATGCGACACTCCAGGCAGCAGCATGACGCAGCCACAGCAACTGCAATCGAATTCGACCGAGATTCAGGAGCTTGTAGACCAAATGCAGGTACTCAATGAATCCATCATGAATATGAATAAAACGAAGTGTTTTACCAACTGCGCAAGCCAGCCTGTGCCAACCAATTCCACGGATGTTATGAAACTCGTGGACCAAATCAAACAGTTGAACGAAACAATCACAGATGTAAACAGTTCGAAGTGCACCAGCTGCTCTGGCCAATCCGCGCCAGGGACTGATGTTACGCAACTTGAGAACCAAATCCAAGAGTTGAACGCGACAATCAACACCAAGTGTTCCAACTGTACAGGTCAGCCCCAGCCCCAGCCCCAGCCCCAGCCTCAACCCCAGCCGGTCGGAAACACGACTTCGACTCCAGTCGATGTCCAACAACTGGTGGATCAAATTCAAGTTTTGAATGAAACGATTGCCGATCTGAACTTGACTACTGGAAGGGATGGCTACTGCACCATTGAGCCGAATGTGACTGACGTGTATGTCCCTGTTACGAGGTACGTTTACAAGGCGTCAAGCAAGGGAGCCAACCAATGCACCATTGGTGGACCAGCATGGAGGGGAGGGGGGAGCACCAAGGACGCGGCCAGCATGATGACCCGCACCACAATCGAAGACGTCAACTGCCGTTGGGGCCCGAACATGCCTCGGGAACCGATGTTGGCATACAAGGGCGACACTATTGTGTTTTGGAGAAATGGAGGGCGATTCCCGTCACTGTATGAGTTTGAGGACGAGCAGGTTTGTGTTTTTCAATTATTAATTTCTCTTGATGAAGCATTTATCAGAGGAACTATAAAACAATGTTTGCATTGCAGGCATCTAATAAAAAGAAAAAAAGAAAACTGTTTTTTCACTGGTTTGTAGCACACCACCAAGCAACGGTCTACACACCCACTAGGGCATGATGTCAACCTGTGGTACGTGGCCCACGAATCGCTACATTCCTCTTTTTCAACGTTGTGTCGTCGATACCAAAAAAGGCCTCAGTTCGAGACAATTAAAAACAGGCATTCGACGAGTGTAACTTTGATCGCTCAACTCTGTTGGCATCTGTTCAAGATTTCAGTGCACTGGAGCAAGCAGGTAAGAACTACACCTTGGTAACAGACAAGTCAGGTCCTCGCTATTTCGGTTCTGATTCAGACGGGGATATCAATCCTGACCGAAAGATGAACTGCTGGGATCCGAATGTAAAGTTTCCAGGACCAGGTCAGTTCAAGAATGGTAATAAAGGAAAGGCTATTAAGATCACAATAATGGTGTTGGATCCAACAGCTGAGGTGATGGCGACATGTCCGTTGTATGATCCATCGAAGTACGGAGTTTCTGGTGGTCAAGAAGTCGACAGTGCGACTGTACAGAAATTGAAGGGAACTGTTGCTGCGATTGGAAGGCTACTCATTTCAATGGAGGTTCGGATAGCACAGCGTACCCGCTCAGAAGGCCATTCGGGTGTGTCACTGGTGAGATCAACACGGGGAGGTTCCGATGCTTACCACGCAGCAGCGTACACAGAGGGGGGAGCGGCAGCTGGTCACAACCACGCGAACACCCATCACACAATTGGTATGGGTGAGTTCCAAGCTGTTCTGAACGGTGTTTTGTTTACGACCCGCCACAATGACTTTTCGCTTCTTGAGGCCAACGACACGATGAGCGTTGCCGAGTACACCAACAACTGGCCTCCTAAATCCAAGCCGATTGAACCTGCCCCTGTTCCGACATCAGTTTTAAATGCTGGCTCTGTGTCTAATCAAGTT
Source organism: Flectonema sp. DT1601 (assembly GCA_964019425.1). Taxonomy (NCBI): domain Eukaryota; phylum Euglenozoa; class Diplonemea; order Diplonemida; family Diplonemidae; genus Flectonema; species Flectonema sp. DT1601. The sequence continues at coordinate 298,523 of OZ025812.1, read as the reverse complement.
GCTGAGATGAAAGAGTACTTCCGGGCCTTCAAGACTCAGAACGTGACTCATCGTGACTACAGACCATACTTTAGACCGATTCTTTGTTATCTTGAAGGTGCGTTTTTTTTTTTTTTTCTTTTTTTTTTTCTTTTTTTGATAGCGATCGTGTGGTGTTCCACTCACGGTGCATTTGAACCATCGAGTGTGAGGAGGGGGATGTAGCAGCCGTTCACGGATTCCTCTTTGCTTTTCGAATCTTTTGTTTTAATAATTGCTTTTATCATATTTTACCACAATCCACACAGGGGCCTGGACGGAAAGTCAGGATGACATCGCTGAGCCGTTTTCATCCGAAAGGCACCACATCGACGCGGACTCTTGGACAGACCTGAATGAGAAGATGAACTTTCTCCTGAACACCGGACAGAAGAATAATTTAGAGAACTTACCATACCTGCCGACGGCTTTCAGAGGGATGCGTACTGACGGGGAAGATACTTTTGAGCCTATTGTGGGGCAATGGTTTTACAGAATTGCTTGCAAGAAATTAAATCTCGATATACCATTGGCAAGGATGAGAGTAGTAAGTGATCTTCACAATCAGTTCAGACAAAGTCAACCTGCGACTATGGAAGTGATGGCGAGCCGTCGTGATCCAGTGTATGAATTCAATCCTACCAAGGAATCGAACTTTGATCCAGTTGATCCATGGCCAAAGGGTAAGACTAGCGACAGTTATCTAGACCAAGTGATGAGTCAAATCCCCGGCTTCGATGGTCCAAATGGCAACCTGCTGGATAACTCATTTGGTTACCAATGCAAAGACATCAACGGAGATGAATTAAACTCGGCATTCTACAACAGATACTACAGCCTAGCTGCTAAAGATGCTATGGGAAACAGTCAGAGAAAGAGATCCTTCAATGACGGATACATGTTCGCAGCTCAGACTAGCAACAAGAAGATCAGTCCACAAGAGGTATGAAATTATTATTAATTCGTATTTGAGTGAAATGAAATGAAATGAAATGAAATGAAATGAAATGAAATGAAATGAAATGAAATGAAGTGAAGTGACTGATGTCTCGCTAGTTGAGGAGTTGGATCCTGAAAAAGTCGAGTTCTGAAGAATTATTATTTTGAGGAATACAAACCAAATCAAACAAATCAAACCAACCCAGGTATGCGCTGAGTTTGATCCGAGCTTCTCCAATGAGAAGACAGCAGGCGATTTAAAAAGAGAAGCAGTCTGTACGGCACAAGTCGGAAAAGGAAAAGGGTGCGAAGGAGAATGGAAGGGTTCATTTGGCCACGGTTCAGAGAGAGCAATGTGTGGCGAATCGAAAGGAAAATGTGTTTACAAGAAGTGCTGGTCTCAGAGATGGAGTTATGCCATTCCTCTTGAGATAATTTACCAAAACCCACTCGTAGAATGGAACCCATACGATATTGTTTATTATCCGGATGATGCTACTGCCACTAGGGTGACAGCAGGTGGTAAGAATGGTAAAAAGGGCAAGGCGTACGATGGAGCCAGTCATAAGTTGTTCTTCAGAACACCGGCTTCGTTATTCGCAGATCGAAAGGGTGTCAGCAACGCCGACACCTCAGGCGGGCTGACGCACGTGTTGGACAAGAAGGGAAATGAACGCGAAGTGGTTGCTTCTGGCCATTGGATTAACATGCCAGAGATTCCAGGTATCCCAGGCTCTATTAGACAGAGATACCCAGTATTCCCTGTTCATGAACACGGTTCCACAGAGTGGAAAGAAATAAAAGCACTGCAAGAAATGGTTGTAAACAAGAACGATGCCGACATCAAGAAGATCTTGGAGGAAGTTCGTATCTCAGCTTACGGAGCTGAACTGAAGTTGAAAGGAGGAGGTCATGATCACACGATTACGATAACACCAAAGGAACTAAGAGAGCTACAGCAAGGTGTGAAGACTCAGGTTGAGAAGACTTCATCAATAGCAGAGGCTCATTCTCATAAAGTGTTGGTTAAGTTTGATGGTTCACAAGTATCTGTTTATGATCAGTGGTCTATTGTTTGGTGCTCGCAAACCGACAAGAGCTGTGGTGCCAAAACAGACTCTTTAGCTCCTGGAGAGTGTACTACGTCAACGAACCCTTCTTGTTGTCGTGAACAATGTCCTGACTTACACGACTCTGTAGAAGTAATTATTCACTAGTAGGCAATCGCTACATCTCATTCGGTATTCAATTACTGAAAATGATTGAATTGTGATTTGAGTAAATATTTTATTCATCATTTTATTCCAATGTGGTGAGATTATTGGTCCGTCTTGGTAACCACCGAGTTCTCTCTCTCTCTCTCGAAAAAAAAAAAGAAAAAAATAAAAAAAAAAAAATAAAAAGAAGCTCCAGTTGGAAGACAGTCTTTATTCATCTTTTGACCTATTTTTCTTCTCGTTTTTGAAATTATTTTTACAAGCGTGCTATCGATTAAATAAAAATTCCTCCCCACACCTCGTGTTGGAGAAAGTGTGTGTTGAGGGGTTTCTATTTAACAGTCATCTCAAACAAATGAAAACAAAAGAATAAAAATATTTGACTTTATGAACACCTGCTGTTCGTCTAAAAGTTTTTAAAAATAGAGGATGTTTGTTGATGACATATACTATGGAATATTAAATTCAGTTGTAAGTTATTTCACAATCAGACTGACCTCACTGTGAACAACAGGTCCGTCGCAGTTATGACCTTAAACTGTCTGTCGTCTTAAGGGAAGGAATCTTACCCCAAGTGGATTGAAAATTCATTCCTGGTAGCAACTCTTATTCGTAAAGGGATGCGCCCCCCCCTCTTATTATAATGTAAAGTATTTACGTCAATCGCAGAGTGTATACCTACACTAACATTACCTTTAGTCACTGTATCTCAGAACTAATGTTAAATTATCGTTATGTTGTTTATGATACAAAACATTTGTATTTTACGTACAAACTCGAACAGTTAACCCCCCTCTGATTTTCTACACCATACTGATGATGAGAGAATAGAGGTGAGAGTTATATGGATTACTCTCGAAACCTAATAGTTACTTTAAAAGGCTAAGTTACGCATCACACCTAGTCACTGCATCTAAAACTAATGTTAAATTATCGTTATGTTGTTTATGATAAAAAACATTTGTATTACGTACAAAATCAAAACAGTTAACCCCCCTGATATTTTCAGACTCGAAAAAAAAAAAAAAAAAAAAAAAAAAACTTGCACGCATGTAATCTCTTGCAATCACAAGTAATCAGGTTATAAGTAAGTTCCTAATGATAAAAAATGAATTATCCAGCATAAAATATTATTTTCCCTTCCCTTTTTTTTTTGAAAAAAAAAACCCTTTTAATAGTGGTATTTATGTCTTTATTGATTCTCTTTCCAAAAGATTAGTTTTTTTTGTTCTTCGGCATTTTGAAAAAAAAAAAAAAAAAAAAAAAAATAATAACTAACTTAGCAAACCAACTATTTAGTCACCCCGCCGGGATTTGAGGTCACAACTTACGTTCATCGGAAAAGAAATTCACTTCTTCTTTATCCATGGCAACGGACCAGAGAGAAAAAAAAAATGATAAAAAACAAAAAACAAAACAAAGCAAAAAATACCTGATTGAACTGTGAAAGTACATTTTTTTATTTCCATTTTTTATTTATTTTTTAAGTATTTCTTTTTACTATCATTCTATAATAAAATTAATCCAACGTTTTCTTTCTTTTTCCTTCCTTCCCAATCAAGAGGATGGTTCTGATAAAACAGTCCCACCTTATTGGAACTCAGCTGAGTATTATTAGCTGATGGTGGTAAACGCGGACTTAAAGTCTACCGTACGTTTGATGTGCTGTCTACTAAAAGAGTGTTTTATGTTCTTTTTTTTTGGTTTCTTTCTGAGAAACGAAAAAAAAGAAAATATCAAATCAAGTAGACGGCATCATTTATTTCAGCTCTCTTCGTCTCTCTGGCAACTTCAGTTCCTTAGTGACATTTTTGTTGTTTTTGTTTCAGGCTTCCTCAAGCCGTGTACTTTGTGTGTCGCTGTACAAGTTAATTTCCCTTGAGTATAATAATTACTGTAAGATAGTTGTTTTACTGGTGATACGAATATGAAAACAATAAACCATATCCATCTAACTCCTCATAGCCAATTCTGTTGAATATTTTATTGGATTGATATCGGTTGGTACTTTTTCTGTTTGAAATATTTCAATAGCTAGAGAGAGTGACTTGTACCGTACCAGTCTTATCCCATATGTTTTTCTTATCGCTCTCTTCATCTACCGTCCTATGACTCTCTTATTCGACGCAAGATACCGGCTGAATAGAAAGTCGTTGTATTCAATAAGAAGCATTTGATTCTATAATACACAAGGAACTTACTTTTTAGTTTTTCTATCACAGGACTCTGATGATTTGAGGTTTCGTACACAACAATATAATAATTTCTTAACCCTTTAAACTTAATTATATTTATCTAAGAGATCTCAACACGTCAGGGACATCATCGTTGTAGAGGTCAGGATACAAAGAAACTCTCAGAAACGTATCAAATCAGACGAACCAACTCTGCTAGCCAACCTCAAGAACTCAGTCAATGTCTGCGTCATTCTGATCGACTCCCACGCCTATACGGAATGATTAAATTACACAAATCAGCTATCGGGATGAGATGGATTACTGGTGTCTCATCCTTCACGGGTACAGCGGAACAACGACAATACGATAAGAATCATAATCTTGCACCCGCAACAGCGAACAAAAGTAACTACACTCCAGTCCTGCAAACTGGAGTGCTTCAGTCTTAATAATTGATTGACTTACTTCTACACCATACTGATGATGAGAGAATAGAGGTAAGAGGTTTATGGATTACTCTCGAAACCTAATAGTTACTTTAAAAGGCTAAGTTAAGCATCACCATAGTCACTGTATCCTTAACAGATGTTAAACCATCGCTATGTTACGCGATACAAAACAGTTGTATTTTACAAATTCAAACATTCAACCCGCAACAGCAACAACACATGCGTACCAACATCTCTCTAGTGCAATTAATATATTAGAATAGAAAGATATGCATTCACAATTCAAACGATACTGGATTATGGAATCAGACGATGAAGTCTCTAGTTCGATTAAACAGAATTTGATGGGTTTGAAAAATTTATCTGCTAAGACCTTTGATTTCACTACAGTGTACACCCCGCCTACCATACGATGATAGTAAAACACAAGTCTGCAAGAAGCCTTTAGTTTCAAAAATATTTTATCTCTTGAATCGAGCGACCCTACACGATTCCCTTCTCTCTCGCGCTTGCAGAATATCAAAAATGACTTGAAATCTGTATTGACTCCTCCATTGTTGCATTGAGGGGGTTCTTTTTAGAGACAAGTTATTGGCATTCCAATGGGTGTAGCGATATAGCAAATCTCTATTGCTACAGAGTCGAATCCGCATATATCGATTCTTTAGTCGAAGCAAATAATCTAGATTTAGCTCGGCAGCATGACCACTCGTGTAGATCGGGAGCAGAATCAGGGATCAGGATTGTTTTCTCTTGAATGCTTTTTACCATTAGGTGGTTGCTTTAATTTTATTTGGACAGGCTCATTGTTTGCTAAACTAAATGAAGATGTCACTCGTGACATCGATGATGCTGTCCTTCAGTTTGATAGGAGCAGTATTCGGTCAATGTGAAGACATGGCTGGTGACTGGTACGATGCTGCAACGGAAGATGTAATGAAGGTTTCGGTTGTGGGATGCCAGCTGACGTCGAAATACGGAACAGCATCAGTGATGGATGGGACGATGGTAACACCGACAGACGGGATCCTGCAGACCCTGGAGTTAAAGGGGGATTACGACAGCCGAATGGGGACGATCAAATGGAGTAACGGGATCAAGTGGATTCGCTCTCTGACATCTGAACTGAGGGAGCGAATCACTTTGTTGGAACAGCAAAAGAATGAAATGGAACAGCGGATGGATGGGGTAGACGCAATTATCGCTAAGCTGCTCAATTGCACCAAATGCGACACTCCAGGCAGCAGCATGACGCAGCCACAGCAACTGCAATCGAATTCGACCGAGATTCAGGAGCTTGTAGACCAAATGCAGGTACTCAATGAATCCATCATGAATATGAATAAAACGAAGTGTTTTACCAACTGCGCAAGCCAGCCTGTGCCAACCAATTCCACAGATGTTATGAAACTCGTGGACCAAATCAAACAGTTGAATGAAACAATCACAGATGTAAACAGTTCGAAGTGCACCAGCTGCTCTGGCCAATCCGCGCCAGGGACTGATGTTACGCAACTTGAGAACCAAATCCAAGAGTTGAACGCGACAATCAACACCAAGTGTTCCAACTGTACAAGTCTGCCCCAGCCCCAGCCCCAGCCTCAACCCCAGCCGGTCGGAAACACGACTTCGACTCCAGTCGATGTCCAACAACTGGTGGATCAAATTCAAGTTTTGAATGAAACGATTGCCGATCTGAACTTGACCACTGGAAGGGATGGCTACTGCACCATTGAGCCGAATGTGACTGACGTGTATGTCCCTGTTACGAGGTACGTTTACAAGGCGTCAAGCAAGGGAGCCAACCAATGCACCATCGGTGGACCAGCATGGAGGGGAGGGGGGAGCACCAAGGACGCGGCCAGCATGATGACCCGCACCACAATCGAAGACGTCAACTGCCGTTGGGGCCCGAACATGCCTCGGGAACCGATGTTGGCATACAAGGGCGACACTATTGTGTTTTGGAGAAATGGAGGGCGATTCCCGTCACTGTATGAGTTTGAGGACGAGCAGGTTTGTGTTTTTCAATTATTAATTTCTCTTGATGAAGCATTTATCAGAGGAACTATAAAACAATGTTTGCATTGCAGGCATCTAATAAAAAGAAAAAAAGAAAACTGTTTTTTCACTGGTTTGTAGCACACCACCAAGCAACGGTCTACACACCCACTAGGGCATGATGTCAACCTGTGGTACGTGGCCCACGAATCGCTACATTCCTCTTTTTCAACGTTGTGTCGTCGATACCAAAAAAGGCCTCAGTTCGAGACAATTAAAAACAGGCATTCGACGAGTGTAACTTTGATCGCTCAACTCTGTTGGCATCTGTTCAAGATTTCAGTGCACTGGAGCAAGCAGGTAAGAACTACACCTTGGTAACAGACAAGTCAGGTCCTCGCTATTTCGGTTCTGATTCAGACGGGGATATCAATCCTGACCGAAAGATGAACTGCTGGGATCCGAATGTAAAGTTTCCAGGACCAGGTCAGTTCAAGAATGGTAATAAAGGAAAGGCTATTAAGATCACAATAATGGTGTTGGATCCAACAGCTGAGGTGATGGCGACATGTCCGTTGTATGATCCATCGAAGTACGGAGTTTCTGGTGGTCAAGAAGTCGACAGTGCGACTGTACAGAAATTGAAGGGAACTGTTGCTGCGATTGGAAGGTTACTCATTTCAATGGAGGTTCGGATAGCACAGCGTACCCGCTCAGAAGGCCATTCGGGTGTGTCACTGGTGAGATCAACACGGGGAGGTTCCGATGCTTACCACACAGCAGCGTACACAGAGGGGGGAGCGGCAGCTGGTCACAACCACGCGAACACCCATCACACAATTGGTATGGGTGAGTTCCAAGCTGTTCTGAACGGTGTTCTGTTTACGACCCGCCACAATGACTTTTCGCTTCTTGAGGCCAACGACACGATGAGCGTTGCCGAGTACACCAACAACTGGCCTCCTAAATCCAAGCCGATTGAACCTGCCCCTGTTCCGACATCAGTTTTAAATGCTGGCTCTGTGTCTAATCAAGTTGCTGAGATGAAAGAGTACTTCCGGGCCTTCAAGACTCAGAACGTGACTCATCGTGACTACAGACCATACTTTAGACCGATTCTTTGTTATCTTGAAGGTGCGTTTTTTTTTTTTTTTTTTTTTTTTTTTTTGATAGCGATCGTGTGGTGTTCCACTCACGGTGCATTTGAACCATCGAGAGTGTGAGGAGGGGGATGTAGCAGCCGTTCACGGATTCCTCTTTGCTTTTCGAATCTTTTGTTTTAATAATTGCTTTTATCATATTTTACCACAATCCACACAGGGGCCTGGACGGAAAGTCAGGATGACATCGCTGAGCCGTTTTCATCCGAAAGGCACCACATCGACGCGGACTCTTGGACAGACCTGAATGAGAAGATGAACTTTCTCCTGAACACCGGACAGAAGAATAATTTGGAGAACTTACCATACCTGCCGACGGCTTTCAGAGGGATGCGTACTGACGGGGAAGATACTTTTGAGCCTATTGTGGGGCAATGGTTTTACAGAATTGCTTGCAAGAAATTAAATCTCGATATACCATTGGCAAGGATGAGAGTAGTAAGTGATCTTCACAATCAGTTCAGACAAAGTCAACCTGCGACTATGGAAGTGATGGCGAGCCGTCGTGATCCAGTGTATGAATTCAATCCTACCAAGGAATCGAACTTTGATCCAGTTGATCCATGGCCAAAGGGTAAGACTAGCGACAGTTATCTAGACCAAGTGATGAGTCAAATCCCCGGCTTCGATGGTCCAAATGGCAACCTGCTGGATAACTCATTTGGTTACCAATGCAAAGACATCAACGGAGATGAATTAAACTCGGCATTCTACAACAGATACTACAGCCTAGCTGCTAAAGATGCTATGGGAAACAGTCAGAGAAAGAGATCCTTCAATGACGGATACATGTTCGCAGCTCAGACTAGCAACAAGAAGATCAGTCCACAAGAGGTATGAAATTATTATTAATTCGTGTTTGAGTGAAATGAAATGAAATGAAATGAAATGAAGTGAAGTGACTGATGTCTCGCTAGTTGAGGAGTTGGATCCTGAAAAAGTCGAGTTCTGAAGAATTATTATTTTGAGGAATACAAACCAAATCAAACAAATCAAACCAACCCAGGTATGCGCTGAGTTTGATCCGAGCTTCTCCAATGAGAAGACAGCAGGCGATTTAAAAAGAGAAGCAGTCTGTACGGCACAAGTCGGAAAAGGAAAAGGGTGCGAAGGAGAATGGAAGGGTTCATTTGGCCACGGTTCAGAGAGAGCAATGTGTGGCGAATCGAAAGGAAAATGTGTTTACAAGAAGTGCTGGTCTCAGAGATGGAGTTATGCCATTCCTCTTGAGATAATTTACCAAAACCCACTCGTAGAATGGAACCCATACGATATTGTTTATTATCCAGATGATGCTACTGCCACTAGGGTGACAGCAGGTGGTAAGAATGGTAAAAAGGGCAAGGCGTACGATGGAGCCAGTCATAAGTTGTTCTTCAGAACACCGGCTTCGTTATTCGCAGATCGAAAGGGTGTCAGCAACGCCGACACCTCAGGCGGGCTGACGCACGTGTTGGACAAGAAGGGAAATGAACGCGAAGTGGTTGCTTCTGGCCATTGGATTAACATGCCAGAGATTCCAGGTATCCCAGGCTCTATTAGACAGAGATACCCAGTATTCCCTGTTCATGAACACGGTTCCACAGAGTGGAAAGAAATAAAAGCACTGCAAGAAATGGTTGTAAACAAGAACGATGCCGACATCAAGAAGATCTTGGAGGAAGTTCGTATCTCAGCTTACGGAGCTGAACTGAAGTTGAAAGGAGGAGGTCATGATCACACGATTACGATAACACCAAAGGAACTAAGAGAGCTACAGCAAGGTGTGAAGACTCAGGTTGAGAAGACTTCATCAATAGCAGAGGCTCATTCTCATAAAGTGTTGGTTAAGTTTGATGGTTCACAAGCATCTGTTTATGATCAGTGGTCTATTGTTTGGTGTTCGCAAACCGACAAGAGCTGTGGTGCCAAAACAGACTCTTTAGCTCCTGGAGAGTGTACTACGTCAACGAACCCTTCTTGTTGTCGTGAACAATGTCCTGACTTACACGACTCTGTAGAAGTAATTATTCACTAGTAGGCAATCGGAAAAGCTACGAGTTTCGAAATCCGAAAGGACCCTATCCTCCGAAGAGGCAGCTGCCGTTCCCCCATCATTGGATAAGTAAAGCGACGATAAGAGTAGTGGTATTTCATTGTTGGTAAACCTCCCACCTATAACTACACCCCCTATGTCACTGCACAAAGTCAGACTAGAGTCAAACTCAACAGGGTCTTCTTTCCCCGCTGACAGTTTCAAGTCCGTTCCCTTGACTGCTGTTTCGCCAGATAGTAGGTAGGGACAGAAGGAATCTCATTAGTCCATTCATGCGCGTCTTTAATTAGAAGACGAGGCATTTGGCTACCTTAAGAGAGTCATCAGTTGCAAATTTTTTTTTTCAGGTTGGACTTTGTACGGAACAGGCGGGCTTTTATTAGCGGCTCCCCCCCCCCTGGGGGGGGGGGTTGGGGGGGGGGGGGGGGGGCTTGCGTCCCGCCAAGAATTTGGCGGACGCAAGCCACCCTTGCACTCTTCCCAGCTTGGTAGGCTAAAAAACAAAAAACCCGCCGCAAGCCAAATTTTTGGGTCAAGTTCGAGTCCTGGTGGACAACTTTTTTTTGTAGGGAGTTGGCGATTTCGCAAACTATTTTTGTTGAATTAGAGGTTTTCCCTTTTTTTTATATTCTTTTTTATTAATTTTGAAAAAAAAAACAATCAGTTTAGCGTCTTGACCAGGACGGAAAATAGAAAGTGATCGACATAGTCGATCGATAAAAAAACAATGATAACATTGTTTATTCTTTTTTTTTTTTTTTTAAATTCTTTTTATTTATTTTTTAAAAAGAAAAAAAACGGAAAATAGAAATTAGTCAACAAAGTCGAACGATAAAAAAAAAAAACAATGATAACATTGTTTATTCTTTTTTTTTTTTATTTTTTTTTATATTCTTTTTTATTAATTTTGAAAAAAAAAAACAATCAGTTTAGCGTCTTGACCAGGACGGAAAATAGAAAGTGATCGACATAGTCGATCGATAAAAAAACAATGATAACATTGTTTATTCTTTTTTTTTTATTTTTAAAGAAAAAAAACGGAAAATAGAAATTAGTCGACAAAGTCGAACGATAAAAAAAACAATGATAACATTGTTTATTCTTTTTTTTATTTTTTTTTTATATTCTTTTTTATTAATTTTGAAAAAAAAAACAATCAGTTTAGCGTCTTGACCAGGACGGAAAATAGAAAGTAATCGACATAGTCGATCGATAAAAAAAACAATGATAACATTGTTTATTCTTTTTTTTTACTTTAAATTCTTTTTATTTATTTTTTAAAGAAAAGAAACGGAAAATAGAAATTAGTCGACAAAGTCGAACGATAAAAAAACAATGATAACATTGTTTATTCTTTTTTTTTAATTTTTTTTTATATTCTTTTTTATTAATTTCGAAAAAAAAAACAATCAGTTTAGCGTCTTGACCAGGACGGAAAATAGAAAGTGATCGACATAGTCGATCGATAAAAAAACAATGATAACATTGTTTATTCTTTTTTTTTATTTTAAATTCTTTTTATTTATTTTTTAAAGAAAAGAAACGGAAAATAGAAATTAGTCGACAAAGTCGAACGATAAAAAAACAATGATAACATTGTTTATTCTTTTTTTTTAATTTTTTTATATTCTTTTTTATTAATTTCGAAAAAAAAAACAATCAGTTTAGCGTCTTGACCAGGACGGAAAATAGAAAGTGATCGACATAGTCGATCGATAAAAAAACAATGATAACATTGTTTATTCTTTTTTTTTATTTTAAATTCTTTTTATTTATTTTTTAAAGAAAAGAAACGGAAAATAGAAATTAGTCGACAAAGTCGAACGATAAAAAAACAATGATAACATTGTTTATTCTTTTTTTTTTTTTTTTTTTATTTCTTTTTATTTATTAAAAAAAAAAACAATCAGTTTAGCGTCTTGACCAGGACGGAAAATAGAAAGTGATCGACATAGTCGATCGATAAAAAAACAATGATAACATTGTTTATTCTTTTTTTTTGTATTTTTTTTATATTCTTTTTTATTAATTTTGAGAAAAAAAAAAACAATCAGTTTAGCGTCTTGACCAGGACGGAAAATAGAAAGTGATCGACATAGTCGATCGATAAAAAAAAAAACAATGATAATATTGTTTATTCTTTTTTTTTTTTTTTTTTTTAAATTCTTTTTATTTATTTTTAAAGAAAAAAAATGGAAAATAGAAAATAGTCAACAAAGTCGAACGATAAAACAATGATAACATTGTTTATTCTATTTTTTTATTTTTTTTTTTTTTTCTATTCTTTTTTATTAATTTTGAAAAAAAAAACAATCAGTTTAGCGTCTTGACCAGGACGGAAAATAGAAAGTAATCGACATAGTCGATCGATAAAAAAAACAATGATAACATTGTTTATTCTTTTTTTTTTTTTTTTAAATTCTTTTTATTTATTTTTTAAAAAGAAAAAAAACGGAAAATAGAAATTAGTCAACAAAGTCGAACGATAAAAAAAAAAAAACAATGATAACATTGTTTATTCTTTTTTTTTTTTATTTTTTTTATATTCTTTTTTATTAATTTTGAAAAAAAAAACAATCAGTTTAGCGTCTTGACCAGGACGGAAAATAGAAAGTGATCGACATAGTCGATCGATAAAAAAACAATGATAACATTGTTTATTCTTTTTTTTTTTTTTTTAAATTCTTTTTATTTATTTTTTAAAAAGAAAAAAAACGGAAAATAGAAATTAGTCAACAAAGTCGAACGATAAAAAAAAAAAACAATGATAACATTGTTTATTCTTTTTTTTTTTTATTTTTTTTTATATTCTTTTTTATTAATTTTGAAAAAAAAAAACAATCAGTTTAGCGTCTTGACCAGGACGGAAAATAGAAAGTGATCGACATAGTCGATCGATAAAAAAAACAATGATAACATTGTTTATTCTTTTTTTTTATTTTAAATTCTTTTTATTTATTTTTTAAAGAAAAGAAACGGAAAATAGAAATTAGTCGACAAAGTCGAACGATAAAAAAACAATGATAACATTGTTTATTCTTTTTTTTTTTTTTTTTTTATTTCTTTTTATTTATTAAAAAAAAAAACAATCAGTTTAGCGTCTTGACCAGGACGGAAAATAGAAAGTGATCGACATAGTCGATCGATAAAAAAACAATGATAACATTGTTTATTCTTTTTTTTTTTTTTTAGATTCTTTTTATTTATTTTTTAAAGAAAAGAAACGGAAAATAGAAATTAGTCGACAAAGTCGAACGATAAAAAAACAATGATAACATTGTTTATTCTTTTTTATTAATTTCGAAAAAAAAACAATCAGTTTAGCGTCTTGACCAGGACGGAAAATAGAAAGTGATCGACATAGTCGATCGATAAAAAAACAATGATGACATTGTTTATTCTTTTTTTTTATTTTAAATTCTTTTTATTTATTTTTTAAAGAAAAGAAACGGAAAATAGAAATTAGTCGACAAAGTCGAACGATAAAAAAACAATGATAACATTGTTTATTCTTTTTTTTTAATTTTTTTTATATTCTTTTTTATTAATTTCGAAAAAAAAACAATCAGTTTAGCGTCTTGACCAGGACGGAAAATAGAAAGTGATCGACATAGTCGATCGATAAAAAAACAATGATAACATTGTTTATTCTTTTTTTTTATTTTAAATTCTTTTTATTTATTTTTTAAAGAAAAGAAACGGAAAATAGAAATTAGTCGACAAAGTCGAACGATAAAAAAAACAATGATAACATTGTTTATTCTTTTTTTTTATTTTAAATTCTTTTTATTTATTTTTTAAAGAAAAGAAACGGAAAATAGAAATTAGTCGACAAAGTCGAACGATAAAAAAACAATGATAACATTGTTTATTCTTTTTTTTTATTTTAAATTCTTTTTATTTATTTTTTAAAGAAAAAAAAAAACGGAAAATAGAAATTAGTCGACAAAGTCGAACAATAAAAAAAACAATGATAACATTGTTTATTCTTTTTTATTAATTTCGAAAAAAAAACAATCAGTTTAGCGTCTTGACCAGGACGGAAAATAGAAAGTGATCGACATAGTCGATCGATAAAAAAACAATGATGACATTGTTTATTCTTTTTTTTTATTTTAAATTCTTTTTATTTATTTTTTAAAGAAAAGAAACGGAAAATAGAAATTAGTCGACAAAGTCGAACGATAAAAAAACAATGATAACATTGTTTATTCTTTTTTTTTAATTTTTTTTATATTCTTTTTTATTAATTTCGAAAAAAAAACAATCAGTTTAGCGTCTTGACCAGGACGGAAAATAGAAAGTGATCGACATAGTCGATCGATAAAAAAACAATGATAACATTGTTTATTCTTTTTTTTTATTTTAAATTCTTTTTATTTATTTTTTAAAGAAAAGAAACGGAAAATAGAAATTAGTCGACAAAGTCGAACGATAAAAAAAACAATGATAACATTGTTTATTCTTTTTTTTTATTTTAAATTCTTTTTATTTATTTTTTAAAGAAAAGAAACGGAAAATAGAAATTAGTCGACAAAGTCGAACGATAAAAAAACAATGATAACATTGTTTATTCTTTTTTTTTATTTTAAATTCTTTTTATTTATTTTTTAAAGAAAAAAAAAACGGAAAATAGAAATTAGTCGACAAAGTCGAACGATAAAAAAAACAATGATAACATTGTTTATTCTTTTTTTTTATTTTATTTTTATATTCTTTTTTATTAATTTTGAAAAAAAAAAACAATCAGTTTAGCGTCTTGACCAGGACGGTAAATAGAAAGTAATCGACATAGTCGATCGATAAAAAAAACAATGATAACATTGTTTATTCTTTTTTTTTATTTTAAATTCTTTTTATTTATTTTTTAAAGAAAAGAACGGAAAATAGAAATTAGTCGACAAAGTCGAACGATAAAAAAACAATGATAACATTGTTTATTCTTTTTTTTTTTTTTTTTTTTATTTCTTTTTATTTATTAAAAAAAAAAACAATCAGTTTAGCGTCTTGACCAGGACGGAAAATAGAAAGTGATCGACATAGTCGATCGATAAAAAAAAC
Organism: Flectonema sp. DT1601; assembly: GCA_964019425.1. Taxonomy (NCBI): domain Eukaryota; phylum Euglenozoa; class Diplonemea; order Diplonemida; family Diplonemidae; genus Flectonema; species Flectonema sp. DT1601. The sequence goes on along the minus strand of OZ025812.1, from coordinate 283,466 downwards.
AATGATAACATTGTTTATTCTTTTTTTTTATTTTAAATTCTTTTTATTTATTTTTTAAAGAAAAAAACTGAAGGGTTGAATTTCCAGGTGAGATTTGGACTGTTAGCTTTTGGCTAAGGCCCTCCCTGAAGAGCAAGAACAAAAAAAACTACTCACACCTGAAGAAAACATACACAAAGAACACACTGTAAGCTGTGTGTGTATTTTGTGTTTGTCACAACAGGAGAGAAAAGAAAGAATGTCAAGGTTGGTCACCTTGCCTATCAACGCACAACATTGGTGGTCTCTACTAGACCCTGAGTGATCCCACTGGATCTCTCATCGTTCATAGTACCCTGTGTGAAGTTATAAAATCAAAGGTAAACTATGAACTACAAATGACTTAGCCTGTTATTATAATGCCACAGGCAGGCCCTGCATTCAGCAACTATCCAGCAGTGCTTGGATGTCCTGATCTTCTTCTAAAAAAAAGAAAGAAAAACAAAACTGTAGCTGGGATCACTCAGGATCAACAGACTACCAATGCTACCTGTTGTACTTGCTCACTATGGGGGGTGATGCCAAACACCCAGAAGTACTAAACTGCTTTCCTTCTTGCTGCCCAGGAGTTTCTGACCAGAACTAATAGAAAATAAAAAGTAGATGGGAAACAATAAAAAGTAAAATGGATATAACTGAAGTTAAACAAGACAAATGAAGTAACAGACCAGAACAGAAAGAGGATTGTAATAGAAGATTACAAATAAAAAAAATGCAAGTATCAACACATAATCAAGATACACCAGCAGCTAACAAACAACATAAAATTGAAGATCAGTTGCCAGAGTATTTCAACCATGGTAGAATACTCGCCCCTCTGGCAGGGATTATCCCAGACTTGTCCTTTAATTTAGTTGGACACCATGGCTTACAACCCTTCCAGAGGGAAGCACCATTATGACTTCTATTTTTTTTCTTCAAGAATTTCGATAAAGTGGGAAGTAACGGACTGGGAGCTTTTGGCTCCTGCCCTATTCCCGATGTAAACTTTCTTTTTATTTTTTATTTTTTTTAACAGGCCCAAAGGGCGACAATGATGGTTGCTGACCAAGGAATAATATTCAAATGAATTTTCGTTTCAAAGAAACGAACAGAATTAAGAGAGAGGCAGAGAAAAAAAAAAAAAAAAGAAAGAAAAGAAAAAAGAAAAAAAATATGAAGAGGAAATAATCAAACATGAAAAAAAAAAAAAAAAAAATATATAAATAAAAAAACGTTGTATGAAAAAGGAAAAAAAAAAAAAAAATAAAGACCAGAAAAGGAAAGAGAAAATGAAAAGGTATAATATTATTGTGGGGATATGAGGGATAGCAGGGAGATGCTCTTTTTTTTTTTTTTTTTATTTTTTTTTTTTTTATTTATTATTTAAAAAAAGGAAACAATCAGTTTAGCGTCTCGATCAGGACGGAAAATAGAAATTAATCGACATAGTCGATCGATAGAAAAAAAACAATGATAACATTGTTTATTCTTTTTTTTTTTTTTTTTTTTTTTTTAAATCCTTTTAATTATTTTAAAGAAAAAACTTCCGTTTAGCGTCTTGATCAGGACAGAAAATAGAAAGTAATCGACATAGTCGATCGATAAAAAAAAAACAATGATAACATTGTTTATTCCTTTTTTTTTTTTTTTTTTTTTTTTAACTTTTTATTTATTTCTTAAAGAAAAAACAATCAGTTTAGCGTCCTGACCAGGACGGAAAATAGAAAGTAATCGACATAGTCGATCGATAAAAAAAACAATGATAACATTGTTTATTCCTTTCATAAGGTGGGAACAAAGAAAAATGCTAAGAGGAACCCCCTATTAACACCTAAGACATCTAAACTGCAGCCCAGCCTATGCCCAATGCACTAACAGGTCATTCCCTCACACTCAGATCAAAAAATCAAAGTTCAGAGTGCATCTTAGCGTGAATGAGAGAATTTCCTCCCGCTTATTTTGAACAAAAGGGATAGGAGAAGGGATAGAAAACGAACATAAAAATAAAATTCTAAGTGAGAAACACTTAGCAGAAACACTTAGCAGCTTTTAAGGAGCTGAAAAGCAAAAAAAAAATCTAAGTGAGAAACACTTAGTAGAAACAATTTGTAGCTAATTAAGCTGAAAATAAAAAAATAAAAAAATTCTAAGTGAGAAATACTTAGCAACTTTTAGAACAAATATTTCAGTAAATAACCTGTAATGATTAAACCATTACAAGTTTGATGCCAAAACTGACAAGGACTGAGTTGAATTTCCAGGTGAGATTTGGACTGTTAGCTTTTGGCTAAGGCCCTCCCTGAAGAGCAAGAACAAAAAAAACTACTCACACCTGAAGAAAACATACACAAAGAACACACTGTAAGCTGTGTGTGTATTTTGTGTTTGTCACAACAGGAGAGAAAAGAAAGAATGTCAAGGTTGGTCACCTTGCCTAGAAATTAGTCGACAAAGTCGAACGATAAAAAAAACAATGATAACATTGTTTATTCTTTTTTTTTTTATTTTAAATTCTTTTTATTTAATTTTTTAACAGGAGTTAAGATCACTTACATGAGTTAACACAACACAGATACGAGAGTCGCAAACTGAGGTAACACTACCAATTCAACAAAAAATAATCAGGATCGGACACAAGGAGGAGAGTTCATTCTACCTCTCATTGTCCTTGCTGGTATCTTAAGTGTCTTGGTATCTCTTGTGTGTCGGTATCTCGGAAGTGCTGGTATCTCGTATGTGCGTTGGTATCTCTTGCGTGTTGGTATCTCTTGCACATAAAAAAAAAAAATATTGAGTTAACATGATCAGTTTTATTTAACATTAGAGACAGACCGGAACTATTTGAAAATAAAATGTAGATGGGAAACAGTGAAAATTAAAATGAATGATAAAATTAAATGAGATTTATGACATAACAGACCAGATAGAGAGTAATAAAGGGAAAAGGAAAACGGGAAGGGTTCATTCACTTAGTTAAAGTTAAGACCGATTAGTCAGTTTAAGGTCTTGACTAGGACCAACAAAAAAAAAAAAATAAATAAATAAATAAATAAATAACGATCAAGCTGAGCTGATCTTGTTTTTATTAAAATAAGGGGAGCGGGAGGGATGGGAGGAATAAAGGAAAAAAAAGAAAAGGTCGATCAATTGGGTCTGATCGTCGAGAAGAAGAAGACAATTATTTTAAAGGTCGATCGGCATAGCCGATCGTTGAGAAAAAATAACCAGATATAAATACAATCAGTTTAAATTTAAAAAAAAAAAAAAAAAAGATTAACGATCAAGCTGAGCTGATCTTGTTTTTATTAAAATAAGGGGAGCGGGAGGGATGGAAGGAATAAAGGAAAAAAAAAAAAAGGTCGATCAATTAGATCTGATCGTCGAGAAGAAGAAAACAATTATTTTAAAAAAATGATCGGTATAGCCGATCGTTGAGAAAAGAACAGATATAAATACAATCGGTTTTGGTGATCGACGAGTGGAGCGATCACTTGACAAGAAGGAAAAAAGAAAGGACCGATTAATTGGGGCTTTGGTTGTATTCCCAAGGCATGTTTTTTTTTTTTTTTATTATTCATTTACATTATTTTTTTTTTTTTTTTTTTAAATTAATAATCACATTTTGTTCAAAAATATTTCATATTAGAGTAAAAGAAAAAGGAAAAAAAAAAGAGATAGGAGAAAAAAAAAAAAAACCATTGCTGGCCCCCTCACCACTCATAGAGGATGAGGAGGCCAGTAAGGCGTCACTCAAAAACTATGCCAAGCCTTGGGAACTTGGATTGGGGTTTAGACCATTTACAATTAACAATTAACAATTACTGCAACTGGAAATATTACTGCACGGAAAAAACCGCACTAATTTCCAAATCTGCAAAAAACCGCACTAATTTTTCCACGCAGTAATATTTCCACCACACTAATATTTCTACTCAGAATCGACTTTTTTCCAGCTGCATTTTTCTGCTGGTGCCTTACACAGCAAAAAAGCAACCAAATTTTTTTCTACCACCAAGTGGAAAAAACCGCACTAATTTTTTCTCAAAAAAACCGCACTAATTTTTCCGCGCAGTAATATTTCCCCGCAGTAATGATGAGGATGAGGATGAGCTCACTGGACTCTCCTTGTCATTCTCTTCTATTTCTTCCATCTCTTTCCAGACTCCCCCACCTGAACTCATGTCAACGGGATCGCAAACACTTCCTGCTGATTTCGCTATAGTGATAAGAACTCAATCTGACATGGGTTCTCAAACCCCCTTGTACAAAAAAAAAGAAGGAAAATTAAGGCTGAAACTTTCCTTGAAATGCCAGATTTTAGAAAACGAATTAGAGCAAATGAAAGAACGAATTTTTTATGTTCTATTTTTATTTTACTTTAATGCGATGTCAGCCTCCCTCGAGAAAGACAAGCAGTTACTAAATGGATTACCTGTTGAGATCAAAGCTACCAACCAGGATCCATCCTCACTTCCTCCTGCGCCCCCTGTTTTAATTATTGAAAAAGATAGAAAAGAATATGAACTTCTGGAAGGAGTAATTCAACGGTTAACAGCAGAACGCGATGAATCGAAGACTTCTCTTTCTGCACTAGTTCGACAATATGACTTAGTGGAAGATTACAGGAAACGTGAGCTCGCAAATCTGACTCAGAGAGCAGACCTATCGGAAATGGCGCTCTTTAATTACCATCAAAGGTTTGTTCTTCTGTCGAACGAATTGGAGACCACCTCTTGTGTATGTTTTCTTCAGGTGTGAGTAGTTTTTCTGTTCTTGCTCTTCAGGGAGGGCCTTAGCCAAAAGCTAACTGTCCAAATCTCACCTGGTAATTCAACTCAGTCCTTGTCAGTTTTGACATCAAACCTGTAATGGTTTAATCATTACAGGTTATTTACTGAAATATTTGTTCTAAAAGTTGCTAAGTATTTCTCACTTAGAAATTTTTTATTTTTTTATTTTCAGCTTAATTAGCTACGAATTGTTTCTACTAAGTGTTTCTCACTTAGATTTTTTTTTTGCTTTTCAGCTCCTTAAAAGCTGCTAAGTGTTTCTGCTAAGTGTTTCTCACTTAGAATCTTATTTTTATGTTCGTTTTCTATCCCTTCTCCTATCCCTTTTGTTCAAAATAAGCGGGAGGAAATTCTCTCATTCACGCTAAGATGCACTCTGAACTTTGATTTTTTGATCTGAGTGTGAGGGAATGACCTGTTAGTGCATTGGGCATAGGCTGGGCTGCAGTTTAGATGTCTTAGGTGTTAATAGGGGGTTCCTCTTAGCATTTTTCTTTGTTACCACCTTATGATTTTCTTGAAGAAAAAAAATAGAAGTCATAATGGTGCTTCCCTCTGGAAGGGTTGTAAGCCATGGTGTCCAACTAGATTAAAGGACAAGTCTGGGATAATCCCTGCCAGAGGGGCGAGTATTCTACCATGGTTGAAATACTCTGGCAACTGATCTTCAATTTTATGTTGTTTGTTAGCTGCTGGTGTATCTTGATTATGTGTTGATACTTGCATTTTTTTTTATTTGTAATCTTCTATTACAATCCTCTTTCTGTTCTGGTCTGTTACCTCATTTGTCTTGTTTAACTTCAGTTATATCCATTTTACTTTTTATTGTTTCCCATCTACTTTTTATTTTCTATTAGTTCTGGTCAGAAACTCCTGGGCAGCAAGAAGGAAAGTAGTTAAGTACTTCTGGGTGTTTGGCATCACCCCCCATAGTGAGCAAGTACAACAGGTAGCATTGGTAGTCTGTTGATCCTGAGTGATCCCAGCTACAGTTTTGTTTTTCTTTCTTTTTTTTAGAAGAAGATCAGGACATCCAAGCACTGCTGGATAGTTGCTGAATGCAGGGCCTGCCTGTGGCATTATAATAACAGGCTAAGTCATTTGTAGTTCATAGTTTACCTTTGATTTTATAACTTCACACAGGGTACTATGAACGATGAGAGATCCAGTGGGATCACTCAGGGTCTAGTAGAGACCACCAATGTTGTGCGTTGATAGGCAAGGTGACCAACCTTGACATTCTTTCTTTTCTCTCCTGTTGTGACAAACACAAAATACACACACAGCTTACAGTGTGTTCTTTGTGTATGTTTTCTTCAGGTGTGAGTAGTTTTTCTGTTCTTGCTCTTCAGGGAGGGCCTTAGCCAAAAGCTAACTGTCCAAATCTCACCTGGTAATTCAACTCATGTAATGAGGAAAGAGAAAGTAAAATAAGACTTTTCTATACTCAACAGGAGGTCGAGAGTTTGCGTGCCGCGCGTCCCCGTATGACCCACTTTAGTCAACAAGTTTCCCCCCGAACCCCCGTTCTGTATGAATCTGTTGCTATGATGAAGATAGCAAAGAACTACCTCTCGCTCTTTACAACTACGAGTAGTCTTTTTACTCCTCTTATTAAACCCCTTATCCCTACCCTTAATTATATCACCCCTCTTTGTCCTCTAGCCTCAATTCCTCCGACAATGCCGCAGAGTGAAGCTCTCGACCGCACGCCGACCAAGATTTTACGACAAGAGAGTCACGTTATCTCCGTTAAAGAGAATACACCTATTGCGAGACAATGGTCCGAGGGTAGGATTGACTTACTCGAGAATTACTGTCGAGCAGTAGATGACTCTCTCGAAACAAACGAGAAAGCGGCAGAGCTCTCAGAACAACTTCTGGATGCCCAACTTCGCCTCTCGGAGCTGAATCACCAACGGTGTACAACTCACGCAGAGCAGCTTGAGCAATCCATGATGTTAACGGGACTGGCGAGCGATTTAAATGCTCAACTCGCCTTGGCACGGTCTCAAATTGCGGCCCTGAAGTTCCAATTAGCTTCATGGGCAGAAGGTTTGAGTCCGCCAGACACAGAAGAACATGAGGAAAATGAAACTCCGCCGAGAAAGTCTGAGCGTTCAACTCTGAAAAAACGAACCCCTCCATCAAGATATCGTTACAATCGAAGGAGATGTTCTGCTGATGACGTTCACGGTGACTCCACCCCCTTGTAATTCTCTTTTTCCTTACTTTCACATCACTTTGTTTAGTTAGTTTTTTAGCTTATTTATTATTTATTGTTCGTTTTTGTTTGTATTATTTTATCGATATGTTTATGTCCGTCAGATCATAACGTTAATCAGGTTAATTGTTAATTGTTAATTATAAATGGTCTAAACCCCAATCCAAGTTCCCAAGGCTTGGCATAGATTTGAGTGACGCCTTACTGGCCTCCTCATCCTCTATGAGTGGTGAGGGGGCCAGCAATGGTTTTTTTTTTTTTTTTTTTTCTCTTATTTCTTTTTTTCTTTTTCTTTTACTCTAATATGAAATATTTTTGAACAAAATGTGATTATTAATTTAAAAAAAAAAAAAAAAAATAATAATGTAAATGAATAATAAAAAAAAAAAAAAAAAAAACATGCCTTGGGAATACAATCAAAGCCCCAATTAATCGGTCCTTTCTTTTTCCTTCTTGTCAAGTGATCGCTCCACTCGTCGATCACCAAAACCGATTGTATTTATATCTGTTCTTTTCTCAACGATCGGCTATACCGACCATTTTTTTTTTATAAATAATTGTTTTCTTCTTCTCGACGATCAGATCCAATTGATCGACCTTTTTTTTTTTTTTTTTTCCTTTATTCCTTCCATCCCTCCCGCTCCCCTAATTTTAAATAAAAACAAGATCAGCTCAGCTTGATCGTTAATCTTTTTTTCTTTTTTTAATTTAAACTGATTGTATTTATATCTGTTTATTTTTCTCGACGATCGGCTATACCGATCAACCTTTAAAATAATTTCTTCTTCTCGACGATCAGATCCAATTGATCAACCTTTTCTTTTTTTTTCCTCTATTCCTTCCATCCCTCCCGCTCCCCTATTTGTAATAAAAACAAGATCAGCTCAGCTTGATCGTTAATCTTTTTTTCTTTTTTTAATTTAAACTGATTGTATTTATATCTGTTTATTTTTCTCAACGATCGGCTATACCGATCAACCTTTAAAAAAATTTCCTCTTCTCGACGATCAGATCCAATTGATCAACCTTTTCTTTTTTTTTTCCTCTATTCCTTCCATCCCTCCCGCTCCCCTATTTGTAATAAAAACAAGATCAGCTCAGCTTGATCGTTAAATTTTTTTTTCTTTCTTTTTTGTTGGTCCTAGTCAAGACCTTAAACTGACTAACCGGTCTTAATTTTAAATAAGTGTTAACCTAGTTTCTCTTTTCCTTTTCAATTTCCTTTTAATACTCTCTATCTGGTCTGTTATGTCATATTTCTCATTTAATTTTATCATCCATTTTACTTTTCACTGTTTCCCATCTACATTTTATTTTCAAATAGTTACGGTCTGTTAAAAAAAAAAAAAAAGTTTAAATAAGTTAAATTGAACATGTTAACTCAATTCCTCAATTCTTCCGTCATGGTCATGACATTCTTTTTCGTTTCTCTAATGCACAAGAGATACCATCACTCATGAGATACCAACGCACATACGAGATACCAGCACTCCAGAGATACCGACACGCTAGAGATACCAAGTCACTTGAGATACCTCCTTGTAAATTAATTCCCGGTATTTCAAATTTGAATTGATAGTGTCAACTCTGCTTGCTGCTCTTGTTAATGTGTTGTCTCCTGAAAGTGATCTTAACTCCTGTAAAAAGAAAAAAAAAAAGAAATCAAAAAAGAAGAATTTTCAAACGAAGTTATAACAACCCCTACCACCCATTATGATCAATTCCGCTTGTTTTTTTTTTTTTTTTTTAAAACAAAAAAAAAAATAAAAAATTATAAAAGATTAAACAATGTTATCATTGTATTTTTATCGATCGACTATGTCGATTACTTTCTATTTTCCGTCCTGGTCAAGACGCTAAACTGATTGTTTTTTTTTTTTTTTCAAAATTAATAAAAAAGAATATAAAAAAAAAAATAAAAAAAAGAATAAACAATGTTATCATTGTTTTTTTATCGTTCGACTTTGTCGACTAATTTCTATTCTCCGTTTTTTTCTTAAAAAATAAATAAAAAGAATTTAAAAAAAAAAAAAAAAAAAAAAGAATAAACAATGTTATCATTGTTTTTTTATCGATCGACTATGTCGATTACTTTCTATTTTCCGTTTTTTTCTTTAAAAATAAATAAAAAGAATAAAAAAAAAAAAAAAAGGAATAAACAATGTTATCATTGTTTTTATTTTATCGATCGACTATGTCGATTACTTTCTATTTTCCGTCCTGGTCAAGACGCTAAACTGATTGTTTTTTCTTTAAAAAATAAAAAGAAGGATTTAAAAAAAAGAAGAAAAAAAAAAAAAAGAATAAACAATGTTATCATTGTTTTTTTATCGATCGACTATGTCGATCACTTTCTATTTTTCGTCCTGGTCAAGACGCTAAACTGATTGTTTTTTCTTTAAAAATAATAAAAAGGATTTAAAAAAAAAAAAAAAAAAAAAAAGAATAAACAATGTTATCATTGTTTTTTTATCGATCGACTATGTCGATCACTTTCTATTTTCCGTCCTGGTCAAGACGCAAAACTGATTGTTTTTTTTTCAAAATTAATAAAAAAGAATACAAAAAAAAATAAAAAAAAAAAGAATAAACAATGTTATCATTGTTTTTTTTTTTATCGTTCGACGTTGTTGACTAATTTCTATTTTCCGTTTTTTTTTTTTCTTTTTAAAAAATAAATAAAAAGATTTAAAAAAAAAAAAAAAAAGAATAAACAATGTTATCATTGTTTTTTTTATCGATCGACTATGTCGATTACTTTCTATTTTCCGTCCTGGTCAAGACGCTAAACTGATTGTTTTTTCTTTAAAAAAAAAAAAAGGATTTAAAAAAAAAAAAAAAAAAAAAAAAAAAAAAGAATAAACAATGTTATCATTGTTTTTTTTTTATCGATCGACTATGTCGATCACTTTCTATTTTCCGTCCTGGTCAAGACGCTAAACTGATTGTTTTTTTTTTCAAAATTAATAAAAAAGAATATAAAAAAAAAAATAAAAAAAAAAGAATAAACAATGTTATCATTGTTTTTTTTTTTATCGTTCGACTTTGTTGACTAATTTCTATTTTCCGTTTTTTTTCTTTTTAAAATAAAAAGAATTTAAAAAAAAAAAAAAAAAAGAGTAAACAATGTTATCATTGTTTTTTTTATCGATCGACTATGTCGATTACTTTCTATTTTCCGTCCTGGTCAAGACGCTAAACTGATTGTTTTTTTTTCAAAATTAATAAAAAAGAATATAAAAAAAAACAAAAAAAAAAAGAATAAACAATGTTATCATTGTTTTTTTTTATCGTTCGACTTTGTCGACTAATTTTTATTTTCCGTTTTTTTTCTTTAAAAATAAATAAAAAGAATTTAAAAAAAAAAAAAAAAAAAGAATAAACAATGTTATCATTGTTTTTTTATCGATCGACTATGTCGATCACTTTCTATTTTCCGTCCTGGTCAAGACGCTAAACTGATTGTTTTTTCTTTAAAATAATAAAAAGGATTAAAAAAAAAAAAAAAAAAAAAAAAGAATAAACAATGTTATCATTGTTTTTTATCGATCGACTATGTCGATCACTTTCTATTTTCCGTCCTGGTCAAGACGCTAAACTGATTGTTTTTTCTTTAAAAAATAATTAAAAGGTTTAAAAAAAAAAAAAAAAAAAAAAAAAAGAATAAACAATGTTATCATTGTTTTTTTATCGATCGACTATGTCGATCACTTTCAATTTTCCGTCCTGGTCAGGACGCTAAACTGATTGTTTTTTCTTTAAAAATAAATAAAAAGAATAAAAAAAAAGAAAAAAAAAAGGAATAAACAATGTTATCATTGTTTTTTTTTTATCGATCGACTATGTCGATTACTTTCTATTTTCCGTCCTGGTCAGGACGCTAAACTGATTGTTTTTTCTTTAAAAATAAATAAAAAGAATAAAAAAAAAAGAAAAAAAAAAGGAATAAACAATGTTATCATTGTTTTTTATCGATCGACTATGTCGATCACTTTCTATTTTCCGTCCTGGTCAAGACGCTAAACTGATTGTTTTTTCTTTAAAATAATTAAAAGGATTTAAAAAAAAAAAAAAAAAAAAAAAAAAGAATAAACAATGTTATCATTGTCTTTTTTCTATCGATCGACTATGTGGATCACTTTCAATTTTCCGTCCTGGTCAGGACGCTAAACTGATTGTTTTTTCTTTAAAAATAAATAAAAAGAATAAAAAAAAAAAAAAAAAAAAGGAATAAACAATGTTATCATTGTTTTTTTTCTATCGATCGACTATGTCGATTAATTTCTATTTTCCGTCCTGATCGAGACGCTAAACTGATTGTTTCCTTTTTTTAAATAATAAATAAAAAAAAAAAAAAAAAAAAAAAAAAAAAAAAGAGCATCTCCCTGCTATCCTCATATCCCCACAATAATATTATACCTTTTCATTTTCTCTTTCCTTTTCTGGTCTTTTTTTTTTCTTTTTTTCCTTTTTCATACAACGTTTTTTATTTATATTTTATTTTTTTTTTTTTTTTTCATGTTTGATTATTTCCTCTTCATATTTTTTTTCTATTCTTTCTTTTTTTTTTTTTTTTTTTTTTTCTCTACCTCTCTCTTAATTCTGTTCGTTTCTTTGAAACGAAAATTCATTTGAATATTATTCCTTGGTCAGCAACCATCATTGTCGCCCTTTGGGCCTGTTAAAAAAAAAAAAAAAATAAAAAGAAAGTTTACGTCGGGAATAGGGCAGGAGCCAAAAGCTCCCAGTCCGTTACTTCCCACTTATCGAAATTCAGCCTTTTGTGGAGCTATCCACTCTGCGGTCTTTTTAGGCCCCTCTATCTACTTTGCTTTATAAGACCCAATGTTTCTTCTCATCCAATTGCTTTTCTCAAGTTGCCTCTTCGGCATTCATTTGCCAACCACATTATTTATCAAAATATATATTATAAACAAGTAGTTACTCCGATTTTTCTGTTTTAGAGCGTAGCTCGTTTTCCTTTAAACAGTATTTACCAAAAAAAACTCTAGGGTTAGCTGCCCGAAATTAAAAAAAAAGGAATAGTTTAAAAAAAAAGATCTTAACTCATCGATATTGTTTCTGAGCCATTCTCTTTTCTATTTTTTTTTTTTTTTATTATTGCTACTTCACAACAAAAAAAAAAAGAAACACCGGGCCGGCGGTGTCATAAAGATACTGGCAACCATCTCTCAGCCAACCCAGCCCCCGAGGCTTTGCAAGAGGCTATTTCGAGATCGGCTCTGGATGGGGATAAAACTTTAGTAGCCAAATGTCCTTTATGTTTTGAGACATACCTCAAAGGTCCAGTTGCGCATTTTAGACGTAACTGTAAGTTTAGTAAGGAATTTAAGGACTATAAGTCACGTTTTCCCCCATCTACCCACTCCCAAGTTAAAGATTGTTACCACTTACCTTGTCCAGAATGTGGTAAGCTTTTCAAAAGTATCGCTACGAGAGCGAAACACTGTGTTAACGGTACATGTAAAGGTACACCTCTGTCTCCCCTCACAGGGAATAATTCAGACCTGGAACCTCCCTTTGTAGGAGAATCTGTAGATTTTAAAACTTCACAAACAGCTTTCGTTCCTTATAACTCTACAACACCCACTTTTACCCCGTTACACCCGTCTCGTCTCAAATTCCGATCTTTTGGAACTGAATGGAAGGACATCGACGTTTCTGCTGCAGAAAAACTTCAAACTTTCACCGTCGAAACAGAAAATTCTTCAAAACCTGCCGACCAACTTGATAAACTACTCAAAACGGTTTATCAAATATGTAGCGGTTTCTTTGAAGAAACAAAGCGGAATTTACCCCGCAAACAGAAATCAAGGGAAGAGGTCATCCTCGACCAAGAAAAACTTGAATGTCGTCTGGAAATGAAACAGCTAAGACAGGAGCTCCGCAAATCTGGGCCTTCTATAGAGAACGCTGTCAAATGGAAAGAGGCAAGAACGAGAATGAAAAGGATTTTCCGAATGTATCGGAATTTAGAAAAGAAAAATTTATTCAAAAAATTACAAGATAAATTTCGTCAAAATCCGTTTACTGCCATAAAAGAAGAACTCCAAAAAGAAGATCCTCAACCCCCCTCCCTTGATATTCCAGAGGAAAAAATAATTGAACATTTTAAAAACAACTATTGTGACAATGAAAAAAAAAAAACTGATTTCACCCATCCCTCTTTTTTACCTAAGTCTGACTACAAGACAATGGATGATATCCAGTTCCCGAGCTTCGAACAGTTTGGTATTCTCTTATCAAAGAAAAAAAACAAATGTGCCCCTGGTCCCAATTGCATACCTTATGTTGTATGGAAAAAGGTCCCAACTTTTATGGAAGCACTTTACAAGGTATTAAAGAGAATTTTCGAACTCAAGGCCTATCCGGATAGTTGGGGCTTAGCATTTGTAACAATGCTCCCAAAGCCCAACTCCGATGGGAAAGACATCTCGAAAACGAGACCGATAGCTGTGGGCAACTGCGACGGGAAAATTTTTAATACGGTTATTCAGGAAGCCGTCGCAAACCACACTCTTTCTAAATTTAATTTTCAAAAAGGCTTTAGGAAAGGTGTCTCTGGATGTATCGAACATGCCACGATCACCTCAGAGATTTTTAAAGAAGTGAAAGCTCTCCGGAAAAACCTAACAATTGTCTGGGTGGATTTGGCAGATGCTTTCGGCTCAGTCAAACATCAATTAATTTTCTTTGCTTTAAAATATTTCGGAATTCACGAAAGAATAATCGGTTTCTATAAAAGGTATTATTCCTCCATGCGCGTCCAAATCAGAGTTGGAGAAGGCCTGACGCCCACTATCCCTTTTGAAGTTGGTGTCTTTCAAGGCTGCGTTTCCTCCCCAACCCTTTTTAATTTGGTATTCCAACTACTGCTCTTTTCCTTAGCAGTTCATCAACAGGAAGCCTACGAGTTTAACAATAAATCCCTCCAACTATTAGTTGCAGCTTTTGCTGATGATTTACAACTTACCACGTCATCAAAGGCGGGGGCAAAATTGCTAATCAAGTCGCTCGAACAGTTTCTTTCCTGGTCTCGTGGTATGAAAGCGAAACCCCAGAAATGCATTGCCCACAGCTTTGTACAAGGGAAACCAGCTAACCCGGACCTGAAGATTAACAATGTTCCGATTACGAATCTCCAGGAAGCTGGAGAGTTCAAATACCTCGGGCGTTGGTTTGAGCCGAACGCCAAAGAACAGAAATTGCGAGAGCGCCTGACCACTTTTACCAGGAATTTTTTAAAAAAAGTCGACGCCATGCCACTATATGGGTCTCAGAAGGCTTGGTCTGTCCAACACTTGTTATTGTCAAGGTTAACATGGAGTTTAATGATCCATGACTTATCTCTCCCTTTTGCCAAAAAAATGGACAAAATTATTAAACCTTTTTTGAAGAAATGGTGGGGATTTGTCCGCTCTGCGAACACAGTCATCCTTTTTACCGGTTCAAAGAACACTGTTGGTCTCAGACACAAAAGAGTTGAGACGCTATATAAACAAGCGCAATCAATTAAACTAGACATCCTCAGATCCTCACAGGACTCTGACATGCACGGTGTCTACAATGTTATTATGGAGAAATCGTCCAACTGGTCGAAAAAGTTTTCAGCTTCTGCTGAGTGGGAGCGCCTTATTAAGTTTTTTTCTTACCGTTCTCTTGCGAAGCAATCAGCTGGTCTTGGTCACCGATTGCGCGATCTACGTACTACTCGCCCCGATCTCCTTAAGCGTTTTGAAGTGGAAGCCACAGATGAACTACTGAACTCTTTGAATAAATTACAAGTCCAAGGTCAGTGGAAGGAGTGGTCTAAATGTATGATAAACGATTTCACCTGGAATAAGGTACTTAGGGAGGGAAATCCTGCCTATATCTCATTTCAACTGAAAGCGGTTACAAACACCCTCCCCTCACAAGATAATTTAAAGAGGTGGAACATCACCAATGTGGACCAAAATTGTGTTTTGTGTGGCAAAGTGAATCCTACCCTCAGGCATGTCTTAACAGGCTGTCCTGTCTCTTTAACACAAGGGAGGTTCACGTGGCGTCACGACAGCGTTCTAAAACGCATTGTTATCTTCTTGGAAGAGTTGATAATAAAAGCCAACAAAAGAAAAGAAAACCTCCCGCCTCCCTCTCAAACTTTTTTAAAAACAGGGGAAAATAAACCCCTAGAAAGAATTTCTAAAGAGACAGGCGAACTTTCACTAGCGAATGATTGGGTCATCCTCGACGATGTCGGTGATAACCGCCTAATTGTTCCTCTTGAAGTGTGCCATGTCTCGTCCTCTCTAAGACCAGACATTTTTATTTATTCTTTTTTTGCGAAAAGAGCACTGATTCTGGAGCTGACGTGTCCAAATGAAGATCGTTTCGAAACCTCTCATGTCTTAAAGGAAAAGAAATACCTAAAGCTAAGAGACTCGATCATCGCTAATGGCTTCGACTGTAACATTTTTACTATTGAAGTTGGCGTACGAGGAAACATCTGCATGGACCAGCTGAACATCTGGACACGTCACATCGGTTCACCTTTAGCACCAACAAAAGCTTTATTTTGTGAATGCACCAGAATCGCCAGACAGTGCTCATATGTTCTGTTCCAGACGAGGAACCTCCCCACGTGGCATTCAAGACCACTAATGCGCAGCATTAAAGAAGAACCTGCCACTGCAAGTTTTATAAAAGATGGTAAAGAAATCTTCCCTGTGGAAGAAGTCAAAATCCACAAAGTAACAAAACTGAAAACGATCGAAAAGCTCACCATTGAAAGATCGTGGCTTGAGAAATGTTTTATCTGGCAAACTTGTTACGCATCGGCTCTTTCTATTCTACTTATTGCCAATGGTTCTTCCTCCCCGGCCCCTTCTGTTTTGTTAGATGAGGATGAGCTCACTGGACTCTCCTTGTCATTCTCTTCTATTTCTTCCATCTCTTTCCAGACTCCCCCACCTGAACTCATGTCAACGGGATCGCAAACACTTCCTGCTGATTTCGCTATAGTGATAAGAACTCAATCTGACATGGGTTCTCAAACCCCCTTGTACAAAAAAAAAGAAGGAAAATTAAGGCTGAAACTTTCCTTGAAATGCCAGATTTTAGAAAACGAATTAGAGCAAATGAAAGAACGAATTTTTTATGTTCTATTTTTATTTTACTTTAATGCGATGTCAGCCTCCCTCGAGAAAGACAAGCAGTTACTAAATGGATTACCTGTTGAGATCAAAGCTACCAACCAGGATCCATCCTCACTTCCTCCTGCGCCCCCTGTTTTAATTATTGAAAAAGATAGAAAAGAATATGAACTTCTGGAAGGAGTAATTCAACGGTTAACAGCAGAACGCGATGAATCGAAGACTTCTCTTTCTGCACTAGTTCGACAATATGACTTAGTGGAAGATTACAGGAAACGTGAGCTCGCAAATCTGACTCAGAGAGCAGACCTATCGGAAATGGCGCTCTTTAATTACCATCAAAGGTTTGTTCTTCTGTCGAACGAATTGGAGACCAAATGTAATGAGGAAAGAGAAAGTAAAATAAGACTTTTCTATACTCAACAGGAGGTCGAGAGTTTGCGTGCCGCGCGTCCCCGTATGACCCACTTTAGTCAACAAGTTTCCCCCCGAACCCCCGTTCTGTATGAATCTGTTGCTATGATGAAGATAGCAAAGAACTACCTCTCGCTCTTTACAACTACGAGTAGTCTTTTTACTCCTCTTATTAAACCCCTTATCCCTACCCTTAATTATATCACCCCTCTTTGTCCTCTAGCCTCAATTCCTCCGACAATGCCGCAGAGTGAAGCTCTCGACCGCACGCCGACCAAGATTTTACGACAAGAGAGTCACGTTATCTCCGTTAAAGAGAATACACCTATTGCGAGACAATGGTCCGAGGGTAGGATTGACTTACTCGAGAACTACTGTCGAGCAGTAGATGACTCTCTCGAAACAAACGAGAAAGCGGCAGAGCTCTCAGAACAACTTCTGGATGCCCAACTTCGCCTCTCGGAGCTGAATCACCAACGGTGTACAACTCACGCAGAGCAGCTTGAGCAATCCATGATGTTAACGGGACTGGCGAGCGATTTAAATGCTCAACTCGCCTTGGCACGGTCTCAAATTGCGGCCCTGAAGTTCCAATTAGCTTCATGGGCAGAAGGTTTGAGTCCGCCAGACACAGAAGAACATGAGGAAAATGAAACTCCGCCGAGAAAGTCTGAGCGTTCAACTCTGAAAAAACGAACCCCTCCATCAAGATATCGTTACAATCGAAGGAGATGTTCTGCTGATGACGTTCACGGTGACTCCACCCCCTTGTAATTCTCTTTTTCCTTACTTTCACATCACTTTGTTTAGTTAGTTTTTTAGCTTATTTATTATTTATTGTTCGTTTTTGTTTGTATTATTTTATCGATATGTTTATGTCCGTCAGATCATAACGTTAATCAGGTTAATTGTTAATTGTTAATTATAAATGGTCTAAACCCCAATCCAAGTTCCCAAGGCTTGGCATAGATTTGAGTGACGCCTTACTGGCCTCCTCATCCTCTATGAGTGGTGAGGGGGCCAGCAATGGTTTTTTTTTTTTTTTTTTTTCTCTTATTTCTTTTTTTCTTTTTCTTTTACTCTAATATGAAATATTTTTGAACAAAATGTGATTATTAATTTAAAAAAAAAAAAAAAAAATAATAATGTAAATGAATAATAAAAAAAAAAAAAAAAAAAACATGCCTTGGGAATACAATCAAAGCCCCAATTAATCGGTCCTTTCTTTTTCCTTCTTGTCAAGTGATCGCTCCACTCGTCGATCACCAAAACCGATTGTATTTATATCTGTTCTTTTCTCAACGATCGGCTATACCGACCATTTTTTTTTTATAAATAATTGTTTTCTTCTTCTCGACGATCAGATCCAATTGATCGACCTTTTTTTTTTTTTTTTTTCCTTTATTCCTTCCATCCCTCCCGCTCCCCTAATTTTAAATAAAAACAAGATCAGCTCAGCTTGATCGTTAATCTTTTTTTCTTTTTTTAATTTAAACTGATTGTATTTATATCTGTTTATTTTTCTCGACGATCGGCTATACCGATCAACCTTTAAAATAATTTCTTCTTCTCGACGATCAGATCCAATTGATCAACCTTTTCTTTTTTTTTCCTCTATTCCTTCCATCCCTCCCGCTCCCCTATTTGTAATAAAAACAAGATCAGCTCAGCTTGATCGTTAATCTTTTTTTCTTTTTTTAATTTAAACTGATTGTATTTATATCTGTTTATTTTTCTCAACGATCGGCTATACCGATCAACCTTTAAAAAAATTTCCTCTTCTCGACGATCAGATCCAATTGATCAACCTTTTCTTTTTTTTTTCCTCTATTCCTTCCATCCCTCCCGCTCCCCTATTTGTAATAAAAACAAGATCAGCTCAGCTTGATCGTTAAATTTTTTTTTCTTTCTTTTTTGTTGGTCCTAGTCAAGACCTTAAACTGACTAACCGGTCTTAATTTTAAATAAGTGTTAACCTAGTTTCTCTTTTCCTTTTCAATTTCCTTTTAATACTCTCTATCTGGTCTGTTATGTCATATTTCTCATTTAATTTTATCATCCATTTTACTTTTCACTGTTTCCCATCTACATTTTATTTTCAAATAGTTACGGTCTGTTAAAAAAAAAAAAAAAGTTTAAATAAGTTAAATTGAACATGTTAACTCAATTCCTCAATTCTTCCGTCATGGTCATGACATTCTTTTTCGTTTCTCTAATGCACAAGAGATACCATCACTCATGAGATACCAACGCACATACGAGATACCAGCACTCCAGAGATACCGACACGCTAGAGATACCAAGTCACTTGAGATACCTCCTTGTAAATTAATTCCCGGTATTTCAAATTTGAATTGATAGTGTCAACTCTGCTTGCTGCTCTTGTTAATGTGTTGTCTCCTGAAAGTGATCTTAACTCCTGTAAAAAGAAAAAAAAAAAGAAATCAAAAAAGAAGAATTTTCAAACGAAGTTATAACAACCCCTACCACCCATTATGATCAATTCCGCTTGTTTTTTTTTTTTTTTTTTAAAACAAAAAAAAAAATAAAAAATTATAAAAGATTAAACAATGTTATCATTGTATTTTTATCGATCGACTATGTCGATTACTTTCTATTTTCCGTCCTGGTCAAGACGCTAAACTGATTGTTTTTTTTTTTTTTTCAAAATTAATAAAAAAGAATATAAAAAAAAAAATAAAAAAAAGAATAAACAATGTTATCATTGTTTTTTTATCGTTCGACTTTGTCGACTAATTTCTATTCTCCGTTTTTTTCTTAAAAAATAAATAAAAAGAATTTAAAAAAAAAAAAAAAAAAAAAAGAATAAACAATGTTATCATTGTTTTTTTATCGATCGACTATGTCGATTACTTTCTATTTTCCGTTTTTTTCTTTAAAAATAAATAAAAAGAATAAAAAAAAAAAAAAAAGGAATAAACAATGTTATCATTGTTTTTATTTTATCGATCGACTATGTCGATTACTTTCTATTTTCCGTCCTGGTCAAGACGCTAAACTGATTGTTTTTTCTTTAAAAAATAAAAAGAAGGATTTAAAAAAAAGAAAAAAAAAAAAAAAAGAATAAACAATGTTATCATTGTTTTTTTATCGATCGACTATGTCGATCACTTTCTATTTTTCGTCCTGGTCAAGACGCTAAACTGATTGTTTTTTCTTTAAAAATAATAAAAAGGATTTAAAAAAAAAAAAAAAAAAAAAAAAGAATAAACAATGTTATCATTGTTTTATTTTATCGATCGACTATGTCGATCACTTTCTATTTTTCGTCCTGGTCAAGACGCTAAACTGATTGTTTTTTCTTTAAAAATAATAAAAAGGATTTAAAAAAAAAAAAAAAAAAAAAAAAAAAAGAATAAACAATGTTATCATTGTTTTTTTTATCGATCGACTATGTCGATCACTTTCTATTTTCCGTCCTGGTCAAGACGCAAAACTGATTGTTTTTTTTTCAAAATTAATAAAAAAGAATACAAAAAAAAATAAAAAAAAAAAGAATAAACAATGTTATCATTGTTTTTTTTTTTATCGTTCGACGTTGTTGACTAATTTCTATTTTCCGTTTTTTTTTTTTCTTTTTAAAAAATAAATAAAAAGATTTAAAAAAAAAAAAAAAAAGAATAAACAATGTTATCATTGTTTTTTTTATCGATCGACTATGTCGATTACTTTCTATTTTCCGTCCTGGTCAAGACGCTAAACTGATTGTTTTTTCTTTAAAAAAAAAAAAAGGATTTAAAAAAAAAAAAAAAAAAAAAAAAAAAAAAGAATAAACAATGTTATCATTGTTTTTTTTTTATCGATCGACTATGTCGATCACTTTCTATTTTCCGTCCTGGTCAAGACGCTAAACTGATTGTTTTTTTTTTCAAAATTAATAAAAAAGAATATAAAAAAAAAAATAAAAAAAAAAGAATAAACAATGTTATCATTGTTTTTTTTTTTATCGTTCGACTTTGTTGACTAATTTCTATTTTCCGTTTTTTTTCTTTTTAAAATAAAAAGAATTTAAAAAAAAAAAAAAAAAAGAGTAAACAATGTTATCATTGTTTTTTTTATCGATCGACTATGTCGATTACTTTCTATTTTCCGTCCTGGTCAAGACGCTAAACTGATTGTTTTTTTTTCAAAATTAATAAAAAAGAATATAAAAAAAAACAAAAAAAAAAAGAATAAACAATGTTATCATTGTTTTTTTTTATCGTTCGACTTTGTCGACTAATTTTTATTTTCCGTTTTTTTTCTTTAAAAATAAATAAAAAGAATTTAAAAAAAAAAAAAAAAAAAGAATAAACAATGTTATCATTGTTTTTTTATCGATCGACTATGTCGATCACTTTCTATTTTCCGTCCTGGTCAAGACGCTAAACTGATTGTTTTTTCTTTAAAATAATAAAAAGGATTAAAAAAAAAAAAAAAAAAAAAAAAGAATAAACAATGTTATCATTGTTTTTTATCGATCGACTATGTCGATCACTTTCTATTTTCCGTCCTGGTCAAGACGCTAAACTGATTGTTTTTTCTTTAAAAAATAATTAAAAGGTTTAAAAAAAAAAAAAAAAAAAAAAAAAAGAATAAACAATGTTATCATTGTTTTTTTATCGATCGACTATGTCGATCACTTTCAATTTTCCGTCCTGGTCAGGACGCTAAACTGATTGTTTTTTCTTTAAAAATAAATAAAAAGAATAAAAAAAAAGAAAAAAAAAAGGAATAAACAATGTTATCATTGTTTTTTTTTTATCGATCGACTATGTCGATTACTTTCTATTTTCCGTCCTGGTCAGGACGCTAAACTGATTGTTTTTTCTTTAAAAATAAATAAAAAGAATAAAAAAAAAAGAAAAAAAAAAGGAATAAACAATGTTATCATTGTTTTTTATCGATCGACTATGTCGATCACTTTCTATTTTCCGTCCTGGTCAAGACGCTAAACTGATTGTTTTTTCTTTAAAATAATTAAAAGGATTTAAAAAAAAAAAAAAAAAAAAAAAAAAAGAATAAACAATGTTATCATTGTTTTTTTTCTATCGATCGACTATGTGGATCACTTTCAATTTTCCGTCCTGGTCAGGACGCTAAACTGATTGTTTTTTCTTTAAAAATAAATAAAAAGAATAAAAAAAAAAAAAAAAAAAAGGAATAAACAATGTTATCATTGTTTTTTTTCTATCGATCGACTATGTCGATTAATTTCTATTTTCCGTCCTGATCGAGACGCTAAACTGATTGTTTCCTTTTTTTAAATAATAAATAAAAAAAAAAAAAAAAAAAAAAAAAAAAAAAAGAGCATCTCCCTGCTATCCTCATATCCCCACAATAATATTATACCTTTTCATTTTCTCTTTCCTTTTCTGGTCTTTTTTTTTTCTTTTTTTCCTTTTTCATACAACGTTTTTTATTTATATTTTATTTTTTTTTTTTTTTTTCATGTTTGATTATTTCCTCTTCATATTTTTTTTCTATTCTTTCTTTTTTTTTTTTTTTTTTTTTTTCTCTACCTCTCTCTTAATTCTGTTCGTTTCTTTGAAACGAAAATTCATTTGAATATTATTCCTTGGTCAGCAACCATCATTGTCGCCCTTTGGGCCTGTTAAAAAAAAAAAAAAAATAAAAAGAAAGTTTACGTCGGGAATAGGGCAGGAGCCAAAAGCTCCCAGTCCGTTACTTCCCACTTATCGAAATTCATTCAGCGCAGTAATATTTCCAGTTGCAGTAATCTGATTAACGTTATGATCTGACGGATATAAACATATCGACAAAATAATACAAACAAAACGAACAATAAATAATAAATAAGCTAATAAACTAAATAAACAAAGTGATGTGAAAGTAAGGAAAAAGAATTACAAGGGGGTGGAGTCACCGTGAACGTCATCAGCAGAACATCTCCTTCGATTATAACGATATCTTGATGGAGGGGTCCGTTTTTTCAGAGTTGAACGCTCAGACTTTCTCGGCGGAGTTTCAATTTCCTCATGTTCTTCTGTGTCTGGCGGACTCAAACCTTCTGCCCATGAAGCTAATTGGAACTTCAGGGCCGCAATTTGAGACCGTGCCAAGGCGAGTTGAACATTTAAATCGCTCGCCAGTCCCGTTAACATCATGGATTGCTCAAGCTGCTCTGCGTGAGTTGTACACCGTTGGTGATTCAGCTCCGAGAGGCGAAGTTGGGCATCCAAAAGTTGTTCTGAGAGCTCTGCCGCTTTCTCGTTTGTTTCGAGAGAGTCATCTACTGCTCGACAGTAGTTCTCGAGTAAGTCAATCCTACCCTCGGACCATTGTCTCGCAATAGGTGTATTCTCTTTAACGGAGATAACGTGACTCTCTTGTCGTAAAATCTTGGTCGGCGTGCGGTCGAGAGCTTCACTCTGCGGCATTGTCGGAGGAATTGAGGCTAGAGGACAAAGAGGGGTGATATAATTAAGGGTAGGGATAAGGGGTTTAATAAGAGGAGTAAAAAGACTACTCGTAGTTGTAAAGAGCGAGAGGTAGTTCTTTGCTATCTTCATCATAGCAACAGATTCATACAAAATAGGGGATCGGGGGGAAACTTGTTGACTAAAGTGGGTCATACGGGGACGTGCGGCACGCAAACTCTCGACCTCCTGTTGAGTATAGAAAAGTCTTATTTTACTTTCTCTTTCCTCATTACATTTGGTCTCCAATTCGTTCGACAGAAGAACAAACCTTTGATGGTAATTGAAAAGCGCCATTTCCGATAGGTCTGCTTTCTGAGTCAGATTTGCGAGCTCACGTTTCCTGTAATCTTCCACTAAGTCATATTGACGAACTAGTGCGGAAAGAGAAGTCTTCGATTCATCGCGTTCTACTGTTAACCGTTGAATTACTCCTTCCAGAAGTTCATATTCTTTTCTATCTTTTTCAATAATTAAAACAGGGGGCGCAGGAGGAAGTGAGGATGGATCCTGGTTGGTAGCTTTGATCTCAACAGGTAATCCGTTTAGTAACTGCTTGTCTTTCTCGAGGGAGGCTGACATCGCATTAAAGTAAAATAAAAATAGAACATAAAAAATTCGTTCTTTCATTTGTTCTAATTCGTTTTCTAAAATCTGGCATTTCAAGGAAAGTTTCAGCCTTAATCTTCCTTTTTTTTCTTTGTACAAGGGGGTTTGAGAACCAATGTCAGATTGACATCTTAACACCATAGCAAAATCAGTAGGGAGTGTTTGCGATCCCGTTGACGTGAGTTCAGGTGGGGGAGTCTGGAAAGAGATGGAAGAAATAGAAGAGAATGACAAGGAGAGTCCAGTGAGCTCATCCTCATCTAACAAAACAGAAGGGGCCGGGGAGGAAGAACCATTGGCAATAAGTAGAATAGAAAGAGCCGATGCGTAACAAGTTTGCCAGATAAAACATTTCTCAAGCCACGATCTTTCAATGGTGAGCTTTTCGATCGTTTTCAGTTTTGTTACTTTGTGGATTTTGACTTCTTCTACAGGGAAGATTTCTTTACCATCTTTTATAAAACTTGCAGTGGCAGGTTCTTCTTTAATGCTGCGCATTAGTGGTCTTGAATGCCACGTGGGGAGGTTCCTCGTCTGGAACAGAACATATGAGCACTGTCTGGCGATTCTGGTGCATTCACAAAATAAAGCTTTTGTTGGTGCTAAAGGTGAACCGATGTGACGTGTCCAGATGTTCAGCTGGTCCATGCAGATGTTTCCTCGTACGCCAACTTCAATAGTAAAAATGTTACAGTCGAAGCCATTAGCGATGATCGAGTCTCTTAGCTTTAGGTATTTCTTTTCCTTTAAGACATGAGAGGTTTCGAAACGATCTTCATTTGGACACGTCAGCTCCAGAATCAGTGCTCTTTTCGCAAAAAAAGAATAAATAAAAATGTCTGGTCTTAGAGAGGACGAGACATGGCACACTTCAAGAGGAACAATTAGGCGGTTATCACCGACATCGTCGAGGATGACCCAATCATTCGCTAGTGAAAGTTCGCCTGTCTCTTTAGAAATTCTTTCTAGGGGTTTATTTTCCCCTGTTTTTAAAAAAGTTTTAGAGGGAGGCGGGAGGTTTTCTTTTCTTTTGTTGGCTTTTATTATCAACTCTTCCAAGAAGATAACAATGCGTTTTAGAACGCTGTCATGACGCCACGTGAACCTCCCTTGTGTTAAAGAGACAGGACAGCCTGTTAAGACATGCCTGAGGGTAGGATTCACTTTGCCACACAATACACAGTTTTGGTCCACGTTGGTGATGTTCCACCTCTTTAAATTATCTTGTGAGGGGAGGGTGTTTGTAACCGCTTTCAGTTGAAATGAGATATAGGCAGGATTTCCCTCCCTAAGTACCTTATTCCAGGTGAAATCGTTTATCATACATTTAGACCACTCCTTCCACTGTCCTTGGACTTGTAATTTATTCAAAGAGTTCAGTAGTTCATCTGTGGCTTCCACTTCAAAACGCTTAAGGAGATCGGGGCGAGTAGTACGTAGATCGCGCAATCGGTGACCAAGACCAGCTGATTGCTTCGCGAGAGAACGGTAAGAAAAAAACTTAATAAGGCGCTCCCACACAACACAGATACGAGAGTCGCAAACTGAGGTAACACTACCAATTCAACAAAAAATAATCAGGATCGGACACAAGGAGGAGAGTTCATTCTACCTCTCATTGTCCTTGCTGGTATCTTAAGTGTCTTGGTATCTCTTGTGTGTCGGTATCTCGGAAGTGCTGGTATCTCGTATGTGCGTTGGTATCTCTTGCGTGTTGGTATCTCTTGCACATAAAAAAAAAAAATATTGAGTTAACATGATCAGTTTTATTTAACATTAAAGACAGACCGGAACTATTTGAAAATAAAATGTAGATGGGAAACAGTGAAAATTAAAATGAATGATAAAATTAAATGAGATTTATGACATAACAGACCAGATAGAGAGTAATAAAGGGAAAAGGAAAACGGGAAGGGTTCATTCACTTAGTTAAAGTTAAGACCGATTAGTCAGTTTAAGGTCTTGACTAGGACCAACAAAAAAAAAAAAAAAATAAATAAATAAATAACGATCAAGCTGAGCTGATCTTGCTTTTATTAAATTAAGGGGAGCGGGAGGGATGGGAGGAATAAAGGAAAAAAAAAAGAAAAGGTCGATCAATTGGATCTGATCTTCGAGAAGAAGAAGACAATTATTTTAAAGGTCGATCGGCATAGCCGATCGTTGAGAAAAAATAACCAGATATAAATACAATCAGTTTAAATTTAAAAAAAAAAAAAAAAAGATTAACGATCAAGCTGAGCTGATCTTGTTTTTATTAAAATAAGGGGAGCGGGAGGGATGGAAAGAATAAAGGAAAAAAAAAAAAAAAAAAAAAAGTCGATCAATTGGATCTGATCGTCGAGAAGAAGAAAACAATTATTTTAAAAAAAATGATCGGTATAGCCGATCGTTGAGAAAAGAACAGATATAAATACAATCGGTTTTGGTGATCGACGAGTGGAGCGATCACTTGACAAGAAGGAAAAAAGAAAGGACCGATTAATTGGGGCTTTGGTTGTATTCCCAAGGCATGTTTTTTTTTTTTTTTTTTATTATTCATTTACATTATTTTTTTTTTTTTTTTTTTAAATTAATAATCACATTTTGTTCAAAAATATTTCATATTAGAGTAAAAGAAAAAGAAAACAAAGAGATAAGAGAAAAAAAAAAAAAAAACCATTGCTGGCCCCCTCACCACTCATAGAGGATGAGGAGGCCAGTAAGGCGTCACTCAAATCTATGCCAAGCCTTGGGAACTTGGATTGGGGTTTAGACCATTTATAATTAACAATTAACAATTAACCTGATTAACGTTATGATCTGACGGACATAAACATATCGATAAAATAATACAAACAAAAACGAACAATAAATAATAAATAAGCTAAAAAACTAACTAAACAAAGTGATGTGAAAGTAAGGAAAAAGAGAATTACAAGGGGGTGGAGTCACCGTGAACGTCATCAGCAGAACATCTCCTTTTTTATCGATCGACTATGTCGATTACTTTCTATTTTCCGTCCTGGTCAAGACGCTAAACTGATTGTTTTTTTTTTCAAAATTAATAAAAAAGAATATAAAAAAGATAAAAAAAAAAAGAATAAACAATGTTATCATTGTTTTTTTTTTTTTATCGATCGACTATGTCGATTACTTTCTATTTTCCGTCCTGGTCAAGACGCTAAACTGATTGTTTTTTTTTCAAAATTAATAAAAAAGAATATAAAAAAATACAAAAAAAAGAATAAACAATGTTATCATTGTTTTTTTTTATCGTTCGACTTTGTCGACTAATTTCTATAAATAAAAAGAAAGTTTACATCGGGAATAGGGCAGGAGCCAAAAGCTCCCAGTCCGTTACTTCCCACTTTATCGAAATTCCGTTTTTTTTCTTTAAAAAATAAATAAAAAGAATTTAAAATAATAAAAAAAGGGAAAACCTCTAATTCAACAAAAATAGTTTGCGAAATCGCCAACTCCCTACAAAAAAAAGTTATCCACCAGGACTCGAACGAAGGAATTTTTTACTTCTCTTCCCAGGGTTGAACCTTGGGAAAAAAACAAACAATAAACACAGTGTAGACAAACACCCGCCGGACATCTGCAGAGCAGCGATCGATGTCGATGTCTTCGTTGTCGAACTTCCTGGCGTTTATGTTTTTGTTTTTAACAACAACACAACACCAACTAACAGGTTTGTCTCATTGCCCGTTCTTTCTTGTTTCCCTTTGCCGCCGGAAGAACGAAGGTCGACGGAGGTCCGAAGCATTGCTTGCGATGATGTTCCGGTATGTGTTGCGTCTCTGTTATTTGTTTGTTTCAACTCAATTGGTTCATCTCAGGTTTTAGAAGTCTTCGTCCTGTTCGTTGGGAAGGGCCTGAATCAAAAGTTCACTGCCCCTATTCCTCTCCCAAATTTCTTATTCAGCTTGCCACATGACTGTGTGACATTATTGCTACATTGTAGCTCCCCTACAAAAACCTTATTTTTTGCAGTTGTCTTTTGGTTGTAGCAACTTTTATTTTATGCTTTTCTAATGTCCCAAAGTTGGTTTATTTTACTTTTTTTTTCTGCAAGGGAACAGTCCAAAGCATAAGTCCGAACAGCCCTAAGGCCAGTGAACGCACTGATTGTTAGGTATTGTATTCCAGGGAAAGTTTGGTTTGTATACTTTATTTTTATTTTATTTTATTTAATTTGTTAAAAGAAAACAGGTAACTTTACATGAGCATCGGCTCGAACGGCTCTGGCGAAGCGAGTGAACGAGTCTGATTGCTGAGTATTGTATTCTGTTTTCTTGTTCTTTTTTTAATTTATTTCAAACAGGGCAACAGGGGGAAAGTTTGGTTTGTATCCCCTGGGTGTTTAGCGTCACCTGTTGAGGTGTAATGTATTCTGTTTACTTCTATCCCTTTGTTTTTTTTTTTTTTTTTTTTTTTTTATTTCAAACAGGACAGCAGGGGGAAAGTTTGTTTCGTACCCCCCGGGTGCTTAGCGTCACCCTCCATGCGATGCTTGCGCAGGGAGAGCCAAGGGTCGAGAACCCTGGAGATTACCTTTGTTTCTTTTTGTGACTGGATTGCAGTGGCGCAACCCATCACCCCACCTGTTGGTATCTTTTTATTTTTTTTATTTAAAGAAAAAAGCAGGCTAAGTCGCCTGAGCTGGCATCGCCAGAATATTTAACTTCACATGGCAATGTCAGCTCGTGAAGGGATCCAGTTGGATCAAAGGTTTTCTCCCCCCCACTCTATTTATCGTCATTGGTGCGCACCTTCGAACAGGAAGGCCAACACTGACGGAATTTTTTACTTCTCTTCCCAGGGTTGAACCTTGGGAAAAAAACAAACAATAAACACAGTGTAGACAAACACCCGCCGGACATCTGCAGAGCAGCGATCGATGTCGATGTCTTCGTTGTCGAACTTCCTGGCGTTTATGTTTTTGTTTTTAACAACAACACAACACCAACTAACAGGTTTGTCTCATTGCCCGTTCTTTCTTGTTTCCCTTTGCCGCCGGAAGAACGAAGGTCGACGGAGGTCCGAAGCATTGCTTGCGATGATGTTCCGGTATGTGTTGCGTCTCTGTTATTTGTTTGTTTCAACTCAATTGGTTCATCTCAGGTTTTAGAAGTCTTCGTCCTGTTCGTTGGGAAGGGCCTGAATCAAAAGTTCACTGCCCCTATTCCTCTCCCAAATTTCTTATTCAGCTTGCCACATGACTGTGTGACATTATTGCTACATTGTAGCTCCCCTACAAAAACCTTATTTTTTGCAGTTGTCTTTTGGTTGTAGCAACTTTTATTTTATGCTTTTCTAATGTCCCAAAGTTGGTTTATTTTACTTTTTTTTTCTGCAAGGGAACAGTCCAAAGCATAAGTCCGAACAGCCCTAAGGCCAGTGAACGCACTGATTGTTAGGTATTGTATTCCAGGGAAAGTTTGGTTTGTATACTTTATTTTTATTTTATTTTATTTAATTTGTTAAAAGAAAACAGGTAACTTTACATGAGCATCGGCTCGAACGGCTCTGGCGAAGCGAGTGAACGAGTCTGATTGCTGAGTATTGTATTCTGTTTTCTTGTTCTTTTTTTAATTTATTTCAAACAGGGCAACAGGGGGAAAGTTTGGTTTGTATCCCCTGGGTGTTTAGCGTCACCTGTTGAGGTGTAATGTATTCTGTTTACTTCTATCCCTTTGTTTTTTTTTTTTTTTTTTTTTTTTTATTTCAAACAGGACAGCAGGGGGAAAGTTTGTTTCGTACCCCCCGGGTGCTTAGCGTCACCCTCCATGCGATGCTTGCGCAGGGAGAGCCAAGGGTCGAGAACCCTGGAGATTACCTTTGTTTCTTTTTGTGACTGGATTGCAGTGGCGCAACCCATCACCCCACCTGTTGGTATCTTTTTATTTTTTTTATTTAAAGAAAAAAGCAGGCTAAGTCGCCTGAGCTGGCATCGCCAGAATATTTAACTTCACATGGCAATGTCAGCTCGTGAAGGGATCCAGTTGGATCAAAGGTTTTCTCCCCCCCACTCTATTTATCGTCATTGGTGCGCACCTTCGAACAGGAAGGCCAACACTGACGGAATTTTTTACTTCTCTTCCCAGGGTTGAACCTTGGGAAAAAAACAAACAATAAACACAGTGTAGACAAACACCCGCCGGACATCTGCAGAGCAGCGATCGATGTCGATGTCTTCGTTGTCGAACTTCCTGGCGTTTATGTTTTTGTTTTTAACAACAACACAACACCAACTAACAGGTTTGTCTCATTGCCCGTTCTTTCTTGTTTCCCTTTGCCGCCGGAAGAACGAAGGTCGACGGAGGTCCGAAGCATTGCTTGCGATGATGTTCCGGTATGTGTTGCGTCTCTGTTATTTGTTTGTTTCAACTCAATTGGTTCATCTCAGGTTTTAGAAGTCTTCGTCCTGTTCGTTGGGAAGGGCCTGAATCAAAAGTTCACTGCCCCTATTCCTCTCCCAAATTTCTTATTCTGACCCGAAAAATTGACCATCGGCCGAAATATTAGGGAAAAAAGTTACCGCACCGGGACTCGAACTTGACAGATTTTTAAAAAAAAAAAAATTCTTAATTTTTATTACAAAGTTTTTTTGTTGCAGCTTTCCACAAAAAAAAATTAAAAGATGCCTGCTACTACTTATGCTGTTGGAGACTACTTCCGCACACAGGAAGAACTGATCCAGACTGTGTTTCGGGTGAACACTGTGCTAGGACACAGCTGCAAGGTGCAGAGAAGGTGCCCCACGTACCTCACCCTCGCCTGTCCAAACGACGAATGCCAATGGACGGTGAAGGCAAAGGTGGTGGAGGGGGAGTGCCGCGTGACGAAGGTGGAGAGTCACACTTGCGCACCTGGGGAAGCGAGGCGGGGCTGCGATGGCACGTCGGACTGGATTTCCAGTATTTTGGAAGAGAAGGTAGCCAGTCAGTTTGACTACGGGCCGAAACAAGCGGCAATTGACTTAAAGTCATTCCGCGACGTTGCGGTCCCCAAAAAGACTGTGGAGAGGGGTCTGGAGAAGGCCAAGGAGAAGGTCCACGGGTTGATGGGCGAGCAGTACGGCCTGATAGCACCGTACCTCACCGACCTCCAACAGCGCAACAGCCAGATGTACTGGAACATCGAGAAGAGAGATGATGGTGCTTTTGAGAGGGTGTTTTGGTCTTTTGTGAGGCCAGAAACAGCTGAGCACCTGGCACCTGTCATCTGCAGCGATGCATGCAGTCTGACGGGTCCGTTTGGTGGGTGCTTGTTCATCACCGTGGGGATCGACGCCGAAAGGCATGTTATGCCTTTAGCCTACTCGGTTGGAGTGGTCGAAAACCACGAGGGATGGGCATACCACCACACCCACCTGAAGAACCATTTTGGCGACCGACTGAAAAGGTTCGTCTTGATTTCCGACAGGCAGAAGGGGCTGGAGTCCGACACCTCCCTGCACGGAGTCGTGTTGCACCATGCTTTGTGCGT
This sequence comes from Flectonema sp. DT1601, assembly GCA_964019425.1. Taxonomy (NCBI): domain Eukaryota; phylum Euglenozoa; class Diplonemea; order Diplonemida; family Diplonemidae; genus Flectonema; species Flectonema sp. DT1601. The sequence goes on along the minus strand of OZ025812.1, from coordinate 252,337 downwards.
GCAGCACTTGGTTGGCAACGTGGCCAGCCAGACGAAGATACCGAAGGTTGATGCGACATTGTTAGTGTGGAAGATTAGCAAGCTAAGCATCGAAACAGAGGCCGAGACGTGCCTTCAAGGGATAAAGGACAAGTACGGAAAACGTGCCCATCGTTATCTGCTTAAGTCAAACCTTGAAAGGTGGTCAGACGCTTACTGGCCTTCGGGTGTCCCCAGATGCAACACCTACACCTCCAACGCGTCGGAATGCGTCAACGCCGTGTTCAAGGAGACTCGGCAAGGGAGTCTTTTATCTGTGATAAAGGACACCCGTTGTTGGACAACGGACACCTACGCCAGCCGACGCGAGATGCATGCTGACGTTCCTGCGAACTATCCGGTTCCGACAGTGGAGTTGTTCGTTCGGGGGAGTGCCACCTCAGCAAACAACCATGCTGTCACACCACTGGGTGAAGGACAATGGGAAGTACGACGAGAACACGGGTGGTTGGTGTGTCTGAAAGATGGAACATTAGTGTGTGGCTGTCCTGATTTCCTCCGCCACAACCTACCTTGCATCCACACAGTGAATTTCGATAAAGTGGGAGAGTATTGACACATCAGCGCAATAATGTCTTCGCTCCAACGGTGAATCAAGGACCCTGACGTGCTCCAACTGCGACGCTAAAGGTCACAACAAACGAAGTTGTCGGAAACCAACCTCGCAATCATCAAAGCCAGCAGCAAAGCCAGCAGCAAAGCCAGCAGCGAAGAAAGCAGCAGCAAAGCCAGCAGCAAAGCCAGCAGCAAAGCCAGCAGCAAAGCCAGCAGCAAAGCCAGCAGCAAAGCCAGCAGCAAAGAAAGTAGCAGCAAAGCCAGCAGCAAAGACAGTCAAGAAGAAGCGAAAGCGATGTGAATCCTCTGATTCGGACTCACAATCTTTAAGTGCACAGTCATCCTACTCATCTTACTCAACTTCAACGACAGAGTCTTACTCAACTTCAACGACAGATTCTGACTGACTTACTGGCCACTGACTTGTTCAACAATGTTTATCCCTCTCTAAAAAGAAAACTCTGATTGCCATATGCATGTGTTTTGACACTTTTGCCACGTCTGGTCTTATTTTGAATTGCCTTTGTCACGCTCTCTTTTTCCATCAGGTTTTGGGTAAAAAAAAAAAAGGTCGTATCGGGATTCGAGCCGGGTACCTCTGGGATATAAGGTGGAGGTACTACCTCTCGACTAACGGGTCGCTGTAAAAAGGGAAGCGAAGCATCAGATGCAACAGGAACTGGAGAACCAACAACAACAACAGCATGAAAAGCAACAACAGCAGCAACAGCAACTTGATCATCAAGTCCAACAGCAGCAGGAAATTCAACAGCAGCAGCAACAGCAACTTGATCATCAAGTCCAACAACAGCATCTAAACCATCAACAGAGCCAAGAACTATTTAACCAACAACAGCAAGAATTGCTTAAGTTCAAGGCAGACCTCCAACAAAAACAGGAGATAATCCTGAACCAACAGCAGCAACTCGAACAGCAGCACAGCAAGGAGAAGGATATCGAGAGAGAGTCTCTCCGCAGGAGAAGATGTCAACTCGAGGAAGACCACCGTCAACAGCAACTTGAACAGTCCAGGATTCAACAGGAACTGCAACTGCAACAGACAAGCCTGGAGGAAAAACAGCATCTGCTACAACAGCAATTTAATGTGGAATTGGAAAAGGGTAAACTGGAGTTACTGGACTTACAGCAACAACTGGAGAAGAAAAACCAGGAAGGTCTGAAGGAGCAGGAGGTGGCTCTACAGCTTAAACAACGGCTGCTTATCGAACAGCACAACAAGGAGAAGGAGGACGGGAAGCAGGAGTTATTGGTCCTGCAACAGCAACTAAGCGAGCAACGTCTGCATGATCAGCAGCAACAGCAACAGAGAAGCGAGGAGTTAAAGAAGCAAGAAGAAGACCTCGAACTTCAACGACTCCAACTGCAACGCCAGCAGGAGGATGAAATGGAGAAGGGCAGATATGAGCTCCAGAGTCTCAGGGACATGCTGGGTATGGAGTTTGAGGAACAGAAGACGTCACTAAAAATCCAAGGGGATAATCTTCGCCATCAGCAACAACAGCTCCAGCAACAACAGCAAATCTTCCAAGAAAAAGAAGAACGACTTGATCAGTACTACGTACACCAGCCTTATGCCACCGACACCAACTCCCACTACCAACTTCCTCAAGACCCCCGGTTTGATGAACTTCAGAGGGAGCTACGTCAGGAACGGGCTGAGAAAGGAGAACTTAGGGAGCTGCTGAGATCTCTTCAACACCAACTGAAGGAAATGACGCAAGAACTTAACTTGCAGAGAATGGAAGCTCAGGAGCAAAGGGAGGCTGCCAAGAAAGAGTCACTAGGAATGCAAGCCCGCTACCTGCAGGAATTACAAGCGGAGAGAGCTCAGGTGAAGGAGCTCAATCACTTGAGGGCGGATGAAGATGATGTTGCGATGGCAGTCGTACAACGGGAAGTCGCATCGGATGAGAATCTCCATCTGAATATGATGCGTGAACTGGAAGGGGACAGGAAAAAGAGCTCGAAGGTAATTACTGAAGCTCAACTGTCTGAGAGGGAGGGTCTTAGGACTCAGATGACGAAGGAGGAGGGTAAGCTTGCACTCGTTCAAGGCAAGTTCGAAAATGATGCCCTGAAGGAGGAGGCTTTGGTGACGAGACTGGAGCTGGTGCCGGAGTACTGGCCGGATAACATGGTGTTATCAGAGGCTAGCTACAAGGCTGGTGGGAGAGGAGTGTACCTCACAACCACGAAGGAAGTAAGAAGGAGAATGGCTGGGGCTGAGCTGGGTGCCTGGGAATCGCTGACCTTGGTCACGTTGTTTCCCCCTACGGATAAAGCGAAGGAAGTGCAGGTCGTGTTGAAGGTGAAGACTGACGATGGGGTGAAGAGATCTCTGAGGAGGCTGTGGCTATCAGCCCTGGGTAGGGAGGTCCTCCCAAAAGGAACGGATATCAGTGCGACGGTGAGAACGAGGGAACTGGTTGCTCGGTTGGACAAGAGATGGGCCGAGGAGAAGAGATGGTTGGAGGTGAAGCGTTCTCCGATGAAACTATCCCAGGAACTGAAGAAGTTACCGGGGTACGTTGATACCTACAACGCTAGAGTAGGTGATCAACAAATAACGGTCATGCTGCGGGTAAAGGAAACGGAGGTGAAGAACTTCCTCAGGGAGTCAGGGAAGGAGGGCACCTTTACCAAAGAAAGAGATCACCTGGATGAGAAGGCAGTGAAGGCATCTGTTCTGTGGCTGCCGAAGGATGACACCCTCAGTTTGGCGAGAGACAAGGCGGAAGAAGTTGAGGGAGGTCTAGGGTTAGTGCTTAACGAGTATGGCCTTGGTATAAGGGTTAACAGTTGGCATGAGAAGGCTGCGAGGGAGATGTTGCACCTGCCGGCGAAACTTCCGGAGACCAGGATCTCGGGAATCCCAATAGGAACTTCGACGGATGAAGCGGTGAAATACCTCATCTCGAGGGAAGGATGGGAGGTGAGGAAGATGAAGGATGGTGTTCGGAACGGGATGCGGTGGATGGTCGTGCGTGGTCCCGAGAGGGATGGCGAGACTGTCACCATCGACGGAGTCCTTTGTCTACTCGAGCCGATGAAGAAGAAGGTGGTTGCTCCTGTGAAGTCGGTCAAAGTAGCCCCGAAGGTGAAGGAACAGAAGCCGGAAAAGCGAAGGGATCCTTCGGAGGGCACGGACAAGTGGTATACGCGTGTGGAATTCATTGCGTACCACGGTAAGAAGAAGGGAATCCGTCTGTGGGGGGAGGCATCGCAGAACGCACAGGAAGCTTCGGTGAAGCTGGAATCGGTATCGACCCCTGAACAGCAGAAACAGAACAAGAAGGAAAAGAATACACCTCCAAAGAATGATGAACGGAAGAAGTGTTCAGTCGAGGATAGACTGGAACGTCTTGAGCGTCTGCTCTTGTCGCTTGTAGGGAGCAAGTGACTTGACGGGCGGGATTGGGCGGAAACGCGAAGGCGTCTTCTGCTACTGGCGGGTGACGTAGAGAGGAATCCGGGACCGAGACGCCGTCATGATGGACCCACTTCGGAGCTGCGAGTTATCAGCTGGAACTGCAGAACGATCAACGGAAGAGAGGAGTTCATAGGAAATATCCTGGGAAAGTACAACCCTGATGTATTATGCCTGCAGGAAACCTCAGTTCGGAAGCCTCTATATCACTGGAATTACATCACGTACAGGAGAGATAGACCGGGTAGAGGTGGCGGTATAATCACCATGGTGAAGAGAGGCCTTCAGCATGCTTGCTATGAAGTCTGTATCCCTTCGGTTAGAGGAATTGTTGAGACATTGGGTGTCAGGATTAATGATGAGATAAATGTTCTTAACGTGTATTCGCCACCAAGTTCTAAGATAGATTTTGATCTCTTCCCTTTGAAGCGTGATGAAAGGTTTATATTTGCTGGTGACTTCAATGCTCATCATAAACTCTGGTCAAAGAAGACGGATACGAAGGGCTGCCAGCTTCTAGAGTGGTGCAGATCTAATAACCTTCTAATTGCAAACGATCCGGGATTTGTGACGTTGCCGAGACACGGTACTTCGCCGGATGCAATCCTACACCACGAGGAGTTACTACTACTACACTTCGGGCTAATAGGTGATGGCTCTGAACATGGATCTGATCACTTACCTCTTGCTGCTGTCTTTGATACGTTCTCACCTCTGGAAACAGTTAACAACCAGGCATCGAAAAAATCAGTCTGGGACTTTAATACAGCTGATTGGTACTCGTTCCGTCATGATTTGGATTACCGATTTAGCAAGGTGAACAGTCCTCCGAAGGTGGGTATCAGGGCGGCAACATTTAACCGTATCCTGCTTCATGTGGCGAAGAAGAACATCCGCAGAAGGCTCAGGATCCAGGGTAAGAGGAGGAGAATGTGGAATTCCTCAACCCCTGAGACCAAACAAGCGAAGGGAAAATTCGTTGCTGAGAAACTTGCACAAGGTGAAGGTTTTGCATTCGCCTTTAAGAAGATAAAGGACTTGGATGCCGATGGGGGACAGGACGTCCAAATCCCTGAATTCAGTGAGGACCAACTCCCCAGTAAATTTCTCGATCAGTTCGTTAAGACCTCTGTCAGGAAACGACTGAAATCTCCGAAGCTGAAGCCAAGTGATTACGTAGGTGCTTGTGGACCTCTGGTGATGTCTGAGCTTGAGCGCGCCATCAAGAAGGTTAAAGCTGGTAAGGCTCCTGGTCCTGATGGAATCCACGGGGCGATGCTGAAGAACCTTTCTGCAACCGGTAGACGTTTTCTCTTAGCGGTGTTCAACGACTCCTGGCTCTCAGCTAGAGTTCCGAAGGTCTGGAAAGAGGGTATGATCAAACCGGTATACAAACCGGGTAAACCCAAAGAAAAGCTATCCAGCTACAGACCGATCACGTTGACATCTGTAGTCGGTAAAATGCTTGAACGGATAATTTACGACAGGCTAATGTATTGGTTGACGTCAAATAATGCCTTGTCCTCCATTCAGGCAGGTTTCAGAAGGGGTAGGAATACTTGCGAGCAAATCTCACTGCTGGTCAATGCGCTTCATGGTGCGAGAAAAGGTGGCAAGAGTTCGATACTGCTCTCTTTCGACTTCACTGAGGCATTTGATAGGATAAATCATGTTAAACTGATTGCTAAAATGGTGGCGATGGGGATTCCTTCACCATTCATCGGATGGGTCGCTAACTTTCTGACGCGAAGGAAGGCAAAGGTTAGTGTCAATGGCAATCTGAGCGCATACAGAACTGTGACGAAAGGTGTTCCGCAAGGGTCGATTGTTGGGCCTCTCCTTTATCTGATATATGTCGACGACCTGGCTAAGAAACTTGAGAAGACCGGATGTGTTTCAGCACTCTACGCAGACGACACAGCTTGTGTGGTTTCGAATAAGGATTTTAAAGTAACTTACCGGATGGCGCAATTAGTCCTTGGGTTAGTAGATCGTTGGTGCAAAGATAATGACATGGCACTGTCGGTTTCGAAGACCTGCGGGATGCCGGTGGACTGTCCTAGGAATATGTATTGGAGGCTGGGATTCCCCAGAACGTCAGGAGAGAACTTCTTTCGGATCAGTAGGGAGGAACTGGCTGGGATGATTCGGTCAAATGAAGAAGGTAGGCCATTACTTGGAAATGGGGCGATGATCCTCAAGCTGGGTGATACGGAGGTTACGAAGGCAAGTGAACTTCTTGAACTGATGCCAGTGGGTCCGGCCTGGGTGAAGTTGCTGACTGCCGTACTCATGCCGATGGTGGATAGTGTTAAGTACTTGGGTGTACATATTGACGATGACCTTACATATGGTACACAAGTGGATAAACTACTGGATGAGACGAGGAAGGGACTTGTTCTGCTTCGAAAGTTAGAGCTATTCAACTTTGATTTCAAAACGCTGAACATGATCAAGAACTTATACATTCTCTCAAGGATTCTGTATGGGCTTGAGAGCTATGGACCTTTCCTGACAGATGAACAGCTTAAACCTATTGACCTGAATCTGAGGAAGATAGCTAGAAAGATCACCGGCTGCGGCTTCAACACAAGGTCCCTTCCGTTACTGTGGGAGGCGAACATACTCCCGATGAGACTGCAGATTGAGAAGCAAGCCAGGATTGCTCTATTCAGGTATCGGTCACTGGATTGGGTTCCTTCTACGAAGGGAATCGCTAGTGGAACTTGGAGTTCAACTTTACCGGCCGAGGACCGAAATATGGAGATCCAGGGGATTGTCATGCCTGACAGCATCGAGCCATGGATAGATGTTCCGAACCTGGAGATATCTTGCGGATATGGACATTCGAAGACCGGTGTTGCTGAAGTGGACAAGGCTAAGTTCGAGGAGTACTGCAGCGAACTTAGGCCTTGTACCTCGTCCATTTTTGTTGACGGATCCCACGACCCTGTCAACTACACGGCAGGCGCAGCGGCAGTGCAGATCACGCCGTGTGAACGGACCATGGCATCGAGACTTGTTGCAACGGAAAGTAGTTATAAAGCTGAACAGGTAACTCTGAAGCTGTTAATAAGTGAATTTGGAAAAGCAACCTCTGTCTTGGGTCCCAGATCTGGAATCACGAGAGTCTTCAGTGATTCTAAATCCAATCTGGATGAGCTGCGTGGTGGAATTGCGGCTCAGAGGAAGCTGAACTCTCTCTCGATACTAGAAGGGATAAGAAAATTAGACTCATTCGTACACCTTCAATTCATCCCAGCTCACGTGGGAATTGAACCGCATGACAAGGCAGATGAACTGGCGAAAAAGATCTCAAAAGATGTTAAGAGCAAGCCGGTGTCAACGACTATGGACTTCTTCGCACATAAGTCAAGGATAGCGAGGGAAGCTAACAGAAAGCTGTTTGGTAAGATTATGGAGGGTTCAACAAGGGCGAAACCACCGATCAAACGGGTGATGCTTAGGCAGTATCTTGATGCTACCGGAGGCCTGAGAGCGGCTCGATACCCCAAGGACATGCTGAGAGAATCAGAGATAAGGATAGCCAGGTTCAGAACGGGCTCTCACCCCCTGCTCAGGGTAAATGAACTACCGATAAAGTGCCCCTTCTGCAAAAGAACAGACTCTTCTGCCCGACATCTAATATTTGATTGCGAGGATGGTGACGTGGTCCGCATTAGAGAAGGAACAATAAGATCAAACATTCAGGAAGCGAGAATTTCCGAGACCAAACTGAATCTTTCAATAATGTTTGCGACGAGAAATCTTCACGCCCTAGCAGGCTACTTATGGCATTTGGAACAACGAACAGGCTTATCAAACTGTTAACTGATTGGTAGTTGCTAATTCATTAGTATCATTCTCCCTTATCACACTCCTTAATCATCTCCTAATTTCTCTGAGGACATCCACAGAGCTTCATGGCTCGTAGGTAACCCAGTGGTCTTTGGCCACCGTCCCTGTACTGATCCTTCGCTTTATATTAACTGTGTCTTGAGATTCCTATCCGGGGAAGTCCTCCAACGGACTCAGGACAGTTGCGCTTGTTTTTACTTGTTTACTTTATCAAAAAATAAGAAGGGCAAGAATGCTCAGAACGAAGAAAAATAAAGTGGAAAGACAGGGGGGATGTGACTAAATAAATAAATAAAATAAAAAAAGTTCTTTCCCTCTTTTTATTCATATCGGGGTGGGACGTTTTTTTTTTGTGATGAGTTGGCGATTTCGCAAACTATTTTTGTGGAATTAGGGGTTTTCCCAAAAAAAAAAAAAGAATAAACAATGTTATCATTGTTTTTTTTATCGATCGACTATGTCGATTACTTTCTATTTTCCGTCCTGGTCAAGACGCTAAACTGATTGTTTTTTTTTTTCAAAATTAATAAAAAAGAATATAAAAAAGTTAAAAAAAAAAAGAATAAACAATGTTATCATTGTTTTTTTTTATCGTTCGACTTTGTTGACTAATTTCTATTTTCCATTTTTTTTCTTTTTAAAAATAAATAAAAAGAATTAAAATAATAAAAAAAAAAAGAATAAACAATGTTATCATTGTTTTTTTTATCGATCGACTATGTCGATTACTTTCTATTTTCCGTCCTGGTCAGGACGCTAAACTGATTGTTTTTTCTTTAAAAATAAATAAAAAGAATAAAAAAAAAAAAAAAAGGAATAAACAATGTTATCATTGTTTTTTTTTTATCGATCGACTATGTCGATTACTTACTATTTTCCGTCCTGGTCAAGACGCTAAACTGATTGTTTTTTATTTAAAATAATTAAAAAGATTTAAAAAAAAAAAAAAAAAAAAAAAAAAAATGAATAAACAATGTTATCATTGTTTTTTTTTCTATCGATCAACTATGTCGATTAATTTCTATTTTCCGTCCTGATCGAGACGCTAAACTGATTGTTTCCTTTTTTTAAATAATAAATAAGAAAAAAAAAAAAAAAAAAAAAAAGAGCATCTCCCTGCTATCCCTCATATCCCCACAATAATATTATACCTTTTCATTTTCTCTTTCCTTTTCTGGTCTTTTTTTTTTCTTTTTTTTCCTTTTTCATACAACGTTTTTTATTTATATATATATATTTTTTTTTTTTTTTTTTTTTCATGTTTGATTATTTCCTCTTCATTTTTTTTTTTTTTTTCTTTTCTTTTCTTTTCTTTCTTTTTTTTTTTTTTTTTTTCTCTGCCTCTCTCTTAATTCTGTTCGTTTCTTTGAAACGAAAATTCATTTGAATATTATTCCTTGGTCAGCAACCATCATTGTCGCCCTTTGGGCCTGTTAAAAAAAAATAAAAATAAAAAGAAAGTTTACATCGGGAATAGGGCAGGAGCCAAAAGCTCCCAGTCCGTTACTTCCCACTTTATCGAAATTCTTCTAAAAGTTGCTAAGTATTTCTCACTTAGAAATTTTTAATTTTTTTATTTTCAGCTTAATTAGCTACAAATTGTTTCTACTAAGTGTTTCTCACTTAGATTTTTTTTTTTGCTTTTCAGCTCCTTAAAAGCTGCTAAGTGTTTCTGCCTAGTGTTTCTCACTTAGAATTTTATTGTTATGTTCGTTTTCTATCCTCTCTTCTATCCCTTTTGTTCAAAAAAAGCGATGAGAAATTCTCTCATTCATGCTAAGATGCACTCTGAACTTTGATTTTTTGATCTGAGTGTGAGGGAATGACCTGTTAGTGCATTGGGCATAAGCTGTGCTGCAGTTTAGATGTCTTAGGTGTTAATAGGGGGTTCCTCTTAGCATTTTTCTTTGTTACCACCTTATGATTTTCTTGAAGAAAAAAAATAGAAGTCATAATGGTGCTTCCCTCTGGAAGGGTTGTAAGCCATGGTGTCCAACTAAATTAAAGGACAAGTCTGGGATAATCCCTGCCAGAGGGGCGAGTATTCTACTATGGTTGAAATACTCTGGCAACTGATCTTCAATTTTATGTTGTTTGTTAGCTGCTGGTGTATCTTGATTATGTGTTGATACTTGCATTTTTTTATTTGTAATCTTCTATTACAATCCTCTTTCTGTTCTGGTCTGTTACTTCATTTGTCTTGTTTAACTTCAGTTATATCCATTTTACTTTTTATTGTTTCCCATCTACTTTTTATTTTCTATTAGTTCTGGTCAGAAACTCCTGGGCAGCAAGAAGGAAAGCAGTTTAGTACTTCTGGGTGTTTGGCATCACCCCCCATAGTGAGCAAGTACAACAGGTAGCATTGGTAGTCTGTTGATCCTGAGTGATCCCAGCTACAGTTTTGTTTTTCTTTCTTTTTTTTAGAAGAAGATCAGGACATCCTAGCACTGCTGGATAGTTGCTGAATGCAGGGCCTGCCTGTGGCATTATAATAACAGGCTAAGTCATTTGTAGTTCATAGTTTACCTTTGATTTTATAACTTCACATAGGTACTATGAACGATGAGAGATCCAGTGGGATCACTCAGGGTCTAGTAGAGACCACCAATGTTGTGCGTTGATAGGCAAGGTGACCAACCTTGACATTCTTTCTTTTCTCTCCTGTTGTGACAAACACAAAATACACACACAGCTTACAGTGTGTTCTTTGTGTATGTTTTCTTCAGGTGTGAGTAGTTTTTTTGTTCTTGCTCTTCAGGGAGGGCCTTAGCCAAAAGCTAACAGTCCAAATCTCACCTGGTAAATTCAACTCTAGCACATGCGCGCAGCCTTAAGAAGCAGAACACCAGTAAGACCCCCCCCCACAGTCAGGAAGGAAGAAGCAGAAGTGTGGGGCATGTGGTGAACATGGTCATGATAGAAGGAACTGCCCTGGCTCAGAGAGATCTCAAGACACAGAATGCAGCAGCAGTACCACTGGAGCTTCAGACTCAGAGACTAGCAGCACAACCGTGTCCTCTGGCCCCATGAGAATGTATCTCAAACGAAGAAAGGAGTGAGTGTAAGAGCACACTACCAAACAATTGTGACAGCATGTTGAGTGTTCTATTAGTACCTAGTTCGTGCACGGGCAAACCCCATCAGTGTAACTACATTAAGTTTTTTAAGTTTGCCAATCCTTTTCTCTGAAACAGAAGGGAGATTGCAATTACCATAGATTGGTGTTAAGTAGGAACTTTGTACTAACCTGCTTCCCCCTTAGTTACAGTCACCCACAGTGCAAAATACAACCATTTTGCATGAGAAAATATGGAATTTTGGAACTGGCGATGAGTAAAGTGGGATCCCAGACACGGATTTCAATTTTTCGAGTATAGAACATAGTAGGAAAAGTGATCAGAATATGTTCCAGGTGCTGCCAGTTACCTTTGGCCCAAATAGTCCTGTACTTTTGGCATCCTCTCATATGAAAAAGAAAAGAAGAAAAAAAAAAAAGAAAAGAAAAAAAGACCAGAAAAGGAGAGAAAATGAAAAGGTATAATATTTTTGTGGGGATATGGGGGATAGCAGGGAGATGCTCTTTTTTTTTTTTTTTTTTTTTAAATTTTTTATAATTTTTTTTTTTTTTAAAAAGGAAACAATCAGTTTATTGTGGTAATGCTCTCAGGTGCGTACTTTCGGGTACTCCCTGTTGGTTAGAGTAACAAGTACCATGGTGTCCAACTAAATTAAAGGACAAGTCTGGGATAATCCCTGCCAGAGGGGCGAGTATTCTACCATGGTTGAAATACTCTGGCAACTGATCTTCAATTTTATGTTGTTTGTTAGCTGCTGGTGTATCTTGATCATGTGTTGATACTTGCATTTTTTTTATTTGTAATCTTTTACTACAATAACTCTTGCAATTATCTTTTCTTTTTATTCTCTATCTGTTCTGGCTGGTTTCGAAAAGGTGGGAAGTAACATGGCAATGTCAGCTCGTGAAGGGATCCAGTTGGATCAAAGGTTTTCTCCCCCCACTCTATTTATCGTCATTGGTGCGCACCTTCGAACAGGAAGGCCAACATTGACGGAATTTTTTACTTCTCTTCCCAAGGTTGAACCTTGGGAAAAAAACAAACAATAAACACAGTGTAGACAAACACCCGCCGGACATCTGCAGAGCAGCGATCGATGTCAATGTCTTCGTTGTCGAACATCCTGGCGTTTATGTTTTGTTTTTAACAACAACACAACACCAACTAACAGGTTTGTCTCATTGCCCGTTCTTTCTTGTTTCCCTTTGCCGCCGGAAGAACGAAGGTCGACGGAGGTCCGAAGCATTGCTTGCGATGATGTTCCGGTATGTGTTGCGTCTCTGTTATTTGTTTGTTTCAACTCAATTGGTTCATCTCAGGTTTTAGAAGTCTTCGTCCTGTTCGATGGGAAGGGCCTGAATCAAAAGTTCACTGCCCCTATTCCTCTCCCAAATTTCTTATTCTTTATTGTTCCCCATCTGCTTTTTATTTTCTATTAGTTCTGGTCAGAAACCCCTGATACATGATACCAACATGCCTGTTATCACCTGATCCTCGGGCTACTTGCACGTAGCCTCTCCATTCCACTATCTTCTTCGCTGCCTCTTTCTTGAATCGCAGAACGATTCGATCATCGACTTGCAAGTCACATGCAAGTTGCTGCAGCTCAGCAGCCTCAAGCAGAGTTTCAAGAGCATTCATTGTAGGAGAGATGGATCTGAAGGGAGAAAAAAAACACATTGCAACAGGTTAAGTTACTGTAGCTTGACAGGGAACTTTGTAAGACATTTTTTAAGAGCCTAGGGGGGTAAATTAAGGAGGGGAAATTTGGATTTATGCAGTTTTGACACCTCTTACCTTATATCCTTGCTCTGTTCACAGATTTAGCTGCTAATATACCGAAAGACCCCAAAAAAACCCAAATAAGACCGGTTACTAGCTTTTTTAATTAATTATTTTTTTTTTTTACTCCCCTTCAAGTAATTTTTTTTTTTTTTTTTATACATTTTGAGAGAATAAATTTTTTTTCAAAAAATTCAAAAAAAAATGCTTTCAAGCTCCACAGTGCCAATTTCTCAATTTTCCACAGCTTTATTTTCAACAACTTTCCATTTTTTTCCTAAAAAAATTCCAAAAAAATACCAAAAATGTCCAAAAATGAGGTATTTTTTGTTTGAAATTTTTTTTTCAAAAAAGCTAAAAAAAGCTAAAAAAAGCTAAATAGCTTTAGTTTAGCTCTAAAAAGCTTAGCTTTAGCTTTAGCTTTTTGGACAAGTATGCCTCATTCTCCCGGAGCATCGCACTCCGCGAGTAATGGAAAGACACCACAGAACAGAACAGTCTGAACGAGAATGAGCCCCTCAGTGATTAAACCCACCGCACACGCGATGCGCCGGTCCAAAGTCCGGAACCTCACCACAAGCGATGGTAAGGAAGGGTGATGGGTCACTGGGCACAAGCGATGCCCATTTAGTTGTCAAAGTGACATGTATGGCAAACTGAACAGGTTTGACATCACACAGCACACCAGCACCAACGGTACCATCTGGATATCACTCACTTTGTTCACTAGAATTAACACATTTTCAGCAAAAAAATAAGTGAAAAATCGTGAATTTTCGTGTAGCAAAGTGAAAAATCATGAACACCTCCACCCTGCCGATCGCCTCAAACAGGGAAAAAAGGAAAATCACAAATAACAGCGGAAAGTCCCCTTATCGTTGTGCTGTACTTTGAGTCCAAGGGTAACGCGGAAAAGATGGATAACGCTATCAGGGGCGAAAGTGAGAAATATGATATTTCAAATGTGGAAGAACCTGGCCACACCTGCACCACGAGGGTCTTTAAAGGACATTATAATAATGAAACTCCTTCTCCATCACGGGATAATTGGGGTACCTCAGCCTCGAAATTCCTGATGAATCGCGATCAGAATCGTACACCACGGTGCTTGACAAAGAACGTGTTGAGAAGGAATCAATCATCGATCCAAATCACTATAGAGACTTAATGAGGCGATCGGCAGGTCCAAAGTCCGGAACCTCACCACAAGCGATGGTCAGGAAGGGTGATGGGTCACTGGGCACAAGCGATGCCCATTTAGTTGTCAAAGTGACATGTATGGCAAACTGAACAGGTTTGACATCGCACAGCACACCAGCACCAACGGTACCATCCTACTTGTGCGAGTTCCACATGAGAACATTGATGTCGACACACCATCGTTAAGACAGCAGAGATTGCAACGAAGACACATAGAGATCCAAAAGCAGTACTATTGCAACACATATTATTCACTGGATATCACTCACTTTTTTCACTAGAATTAACACATTTTCACGGGATTTCACTACCAGAAAGCAGCAAAAAATTAAGTGAAAAATCGTGAATTTTCGTGTAGCAAAGTGAAAAATCGTGAACACCTCCACCCTGCCGATCGCCTCACTTAAGTTGGAAGCCAATAGGCTGTCACATAAAGCCAAAAGCAAGTCACCCAAGTTTAGCGAAGGATTCAAGCAATCTTCTAATTATGTATCGACAGTTACATGAGGCTTGGGATGACAAGGAGCCTTCTGTCACTTTTTACTACGCTAAGAACAAGCTCTGGAAGGCAGGTTCTTGCAAGCTTGTTCAGCTTGGGCAATCTTTATATCTCCTGAAATGACAGCAGATTACGCCAGGTATTTTCGATCTCCGAAACAAGAAGGATGCACATTGACATTTACCATCCAGCACAAGGACCCACCGGCACTGAAGACATATCTGGACTGGAGGCATAAGAAAAGCAGCAGGGCGATGGGACTCAAAAGCGATGAAGATGAATATGATAAAGTGACGCAACATCATCTTTTTAGACACCCTACTAGAGGTTAATCACGGTAAAATAGAAAACATGAAAGACAGGATCAAACTTCTGAAACATAGAGAGGCTCAAGGGTAAAATCCAGAGTGAGGCTAGGAGGCTGGCTGATGCCGATAATAAGGAAAATGCGAGGCTCAAAAAGCTGAGCCCTGAACCTCAGATTGATGTGCAAAAGTTATCCATGCCCTGATCGAGGAGAAGCGCAATACGGATCAACTTCGAAAATGACTTAATGCCGAAGAAGATAGGAATGCAACGGCAGAGTCCTTCGCAATTCCAACAGATGTAACATCGACAGTCCAATCTTGACACATCAATTATCAAAATTACTGAAGGAGATGGTAAAATATTTAGTACTCAACAGGAGGACCAAATGAATAAACATATTCATAATAACAATCGATATATTCACAATTGAGATAACAGAGTCCAGTTTAATCCACTTATCAGTCGTCAACGGGATAGGATTATAAACAGGTGTGAACAAGGTAATCCATTGCCTCATCTCTGTATCCCTTCTGTTCAACATACACAGATGGCATGACAAGGTAATCCATTGCCTCATCTCTGTATCCCTTCTGTTCAACATACACAGATGGCATGACAAGGTAATCCATTGCCTCATCTCTGTATCCCTTCTGTTCAACATACACAGATGGCATGACAAGGTATACAACAACATCAGCTTCGAATACAACTTTGAGTTGAACCCTAATGACAGCTGAAGGAGGTAGCTGGTCGATTTTCTGGGACGGTGGGTATCGAGATGTGGATGCCCAAGGTGACACCAAGTGAAGGTCTTTTAGCAGGTCTCCTCCAATACAAACAAAGCAAGCAGACAATGCAAGTAATATATGAGGAATGTGAGATTTCTACTAAAAGAAATCATAGTGTCCCTTAATGACGGTGGATTTGGCCATTTTTCGGAGACTTTTTTATGCCCCATGTTATTTATAATTACATTAATTACTATTGGTAGGTACAGAAGTTATTCCAAGTCTACTTGCGTTATCGCCCAATCATGTATTTTATTTATTTATAGATTTCAATATAATGCACACTATCGTTGTGGCTGGCGGGGAGAGAGTTGGAAAATCATCGTTGACTCAACGATTTGTGCGTGGTGAGTGGTTGGTTAATGGGCGAGTGAACACATCTGAATCTGACGTCTATTTCAAACAAATGAAATTGGGAGACGATGAGATCCCTTTAGCAGTTGTTGACACGGCGTCGAGCACTACCACTACAGGAGTCTCGTATCCTAAGGGAGATGCGTTCATTTTAGTGTTTAGTATCAGTGATAAGGAGTCCTTTAATGATCTGAAAGATGTAAGAAATTCCATTATAAAAGAAAGAGGTACTTCTGTTCCAATTACAATTGTTGGAAACAAATGTGATCTTGAAAACCAACGTCAGGTTGAATCAAACGAAGCATACAACCTTGCGAATACCTGGTCAGCTTCAGGTACTCCAACTCAGTACATTGAAGCATCTGCTAAAGAAGACTGCAATACTTTCGCTATTTTCAGACATTCGATAGAAGCAATTAAAACATCGTCAAATGCTATTGTTGATCGCCTCGTATGCAAACCAATCACATCATCAAAGCGTGAAAAAGTAAAGCGCCGACAAGGAATTAGGAGAGCGCTGGTTCAAATGTTTTTAACCAACAGACTTGCTTAGCAGAAGTTTTTTTTTTTTCACATTCATTCCCACGTTGGGAGTGAGAAAATAACTGACAATTTGATGGTCAGATTGAGTAGCAAAATTTAAATTATTCTCTTTCCTGTGGTGGTATTGTAGAATGGTGGTGCCTTTTTGTTTATTATTATTATTATTTTTCTTTTTCATGTTGTTTATTATTGTCAAAAAAATGACAGCAAAAAAAAAAAAAAAAAAAAAATAAAGCAGATAAAGAAAATTGTTTCTTTTGAAGAGTTATTTTTCATCACTTCTCAGATTCTTTTTTTTTTTTTTTCATCTATCATACTATGTTCATACCTGGGAACAAAACACATGTTAGCGATACTTTTCCTTGTCAGCTGAAATCCTACCTGAAAAAAAAAAAAAAACTTGAAATCCTTTAAAAAAAAAAATTGTTTACTATTTGAGTTTGCCATGTAGAGAGGGCTGGAAATGATCTTCATTTTTTTTTTTTTTTCCCTAAAACTGAAGAACATTGAACCTCTCAATCAAAATGGTGGAATCATTCCATAGGTCGATGTTTTTTTATTTTTTTTTTGGTATCGATGCTGATGATTTCCAAAGAAAGTTTTGTATAAAGACAATCTATTTTCAAGTGTCTTTTGAGTAGTATTTTATTTTTATATTATTGACAACTTTCTGCTAGTGTGATTCCCAGGGGAATTTTTTTTTTTTGCACCGAACGAAGTCGGAGAAGAAACTATTCAGATTAGGAGCCGTTATTTATTATGTCATGTTATCTATTTCCCTGTGCGCCAGTAAAACTAGCTGCGATCAACAAAATATATAAGGCTGCTTATCTGAATGGTTTTTTTCTTTTTTTTTTTTTTGTTGTTTTTTTCTCTCGCTATTGAGTTTGTCATGAAGAGACACAGATTGTAAACTATTTATTTTTATTTTTTTAAATTTTTTTTTATTTTTTTTGGAGGCAAATACTGTTTTTTTCCGAACCAAAAAAAAAAAAAAAAAAAAAGAAGAACCTTTACTCAGTTATTCATTAGGCGTGAGACTAGAAGTGTTGTCATCTCACTCTTAAAAAACAATGTTTTCTCTTCTTGTTCCTGTTTGAGCTCTTCCTGCTGTTCCTCTCTTTTTAGTTTAAACTTGAGATCGTTTATCTAAAGGGAAGTATGAAACTGTTGGATGGATGTAGTTTGTTTTCCTCTTCTCTTCTTCTTTCTTATGTTCATATCGTCCGTTTTGTTTAGTTTTGTTGGCACTTCTTTTGCATTCAGTTGACATATCTGCGGTGCGGTAGGTGCAACGTCTGGAACACTCGTTTTTTTCGATTTATTATTATTATTATTATTACTATTATTTTTTCATATGTATTTCGCGAAACCCAACATGTTTTTTCTCGTTGACTTCCGCACTTCCTCTGCTTTCAGCTGACTTGAACTGCAGTGTCGGTGATTCTTTCTTTTGTTTTTTAATCCCTTAGCGATCATTGAGGTTCCAGATTTAAGATCTCTATTCTTATTACTAATTATTGCCATTTATTGACAAAAAGGTGTGTAAAAAAGAAAGAAATGTTGTGAAGCTGTTTTTTTTTTTTTTTTTTTTTTTTTTTTTTTTTGTAAAGTAGAAATCTCTTCAGTAATTTACTGGTTACTGTATTTTGTGTTGAATTTACCACAATAGTGAATCATTCTGAATTGCATGCCTTGTCTGAAAGGTCGGGGTGAGCTGTTTTTTTTTCTTTCTTTCTTTCTTCTGTTATGACTTGGTTATTTGTTTTGTTTTATTATTCTTTTTTTTTTTTTTTACTTCACGTGTTATTATGTTATGCAATTTTTTTCATGCTTCTCCCCCTGTGGTATTTTCTTTCCTTTCCTTTTTCTTTTCCGAAAAAAAAAAAAAAAAAATCAAAAAAAAAGACTCCGCTTCCCAGGAGGAGAAAACAAGGGCACTTTTATGATGCAAATCTGAGCATTTCCTCTTATTCCTTTAAAATGATTTATTGTTAATTTAGATTGGTATTTTAGTTTTAATCAACTCCACCATCCAAATCTTCGGATTCTCAACTACAGTTAATGTGACTGTATTCACGAAAAAAAAAAAAACAAAACAAAACAAAACAAAAAACAAAAACAGAGGAGTGTAAATAGGGCACCAGTTCCAAACTTTCCCATCCCTGTTTTTTTTTTTTTTTTTTTTTTTTGCACCGATGAAGTCGGAGAAGAAACTATTCAGATTAAGAGCCGTTTTTATTTATTATGATCAAAAATATTATCTATTTTTCCCCGTGCGGCAGTAGTACTGTCTGCGATCAACAAAATATATAAAAGGCTTTTATCTGAATGGGTTTGTTGCATCCTTGATTGTTAACCTTTTTAAGAAAAAAATAAAAAAAAAATAATGACGTCCACCTCTCCTTCGCGTCTGGTGAACCATTTCACGAAAAAAAAAAAAAAATTAATCTCGTTCATCTGGGAAATGAAAAACTAGTGGAAGTCTTTCTGCGTCTCTCTCGACCTTTTTTATGTTTCATCCCTTCTTGTGCGCGCTTGTTTGCCTCAACAGGTTGCCTTATTTACTTCTAAGTGACCACTTTAGGTGAGTCCTGTTTCTGTAAAGAATGATTTCTTTACTTTGATTTAGTTCTTCTTCAGTTCTTAATTTGGACTAGATATTGAGAGCTTTATTCTATTGTTGTTTGTTTATCATAATTCTCACTCACTAGTAGCGTGCGGGTGGACCACCGCATCGGAGTAGATCTTCTATATGAAATGTGTGTTTTGTGACTAGTGGATTTAACCATGTAAAAAAAAACGTAACGATTACAACTTCTGTTATTATTTAAAGAGAACTACAAGACAATTCTTATTTTAATGTGGTTCACTGTCTTTATGTCCTTTAAGTAAATTTTCTTTTTTTTTTTTTGCAATAAACTATAAAAAAAAAAAAAAAAAAAATTCTAACTGACGTCAAACAAAGGAACCAAATCTAGCTGCTGATTACTAAGCATAGATTTTTATTAGGTTCAAAAATAACACGACGCGTATTTATATATCTGGGCGATCGTCCAGCCGACCCGATTGTATAAAAATAACGTAACTTGTGTGTGGCGTTTTTGACGTATTTTTTCCCCTTCATTTCATGGGGAAGTTACTTACGTAGTTAGCTTTCTATGTTATTTACAAGTAGAGTAGTTTTTTTTTATAGTACACAAAAAAAGTCATGTAGAAAATCAGCTTCCGACCAATTCCCCAAGTGGAAATTGCAAGAAAACTTTTTTTGAATATAAATCCGCATTAGTCGCAATAGGCGTTTTATTATTATTATTGTTATTCTTTTTTTTTTTTTTTTTCTTTCTTTCTTTTGCGAAATCTTATTGTATTCTCGTTTTTGAAGGTCAGGAATCTGAATGTGACCACCAGTTGTTTGTGAGTCAGCAAAGAGTTGGAAATAAGCGAAGGACGGCATTAGTCGCTATCCTGGTGTCTTATTTGTCTCTTTTTTTTCCGTCTTGTCGTATACTATTCAAGGTTACCACAGGATGCTGATGTTTTGTTTTTTGCGAAAAAATTTCTTTGATTTAGTTGTTGATATGTTTCTTTCACAAAGCCTTCCTTCCCTGTTCTCTATTTTTTTTATCATGTGGAACGGTTTGTGCTTGTGTCAAAATTCATCTCTGGGTTTTTTTTAAAAACGTTCTTCCTTAGAGACTGTCGATGTATCTACCGACGAGTTATGGAACAGCGATCCTACGCTACTTTCAACGTCTTTTATTGTCAGCTCCTCGTGAGCCTTTTTCCTCATCATTTGACTCACTGAACATTTTGTAAATTTAAATGATTAATTACTAACTGATACTGATTTCTGAAGTAATTATTATATTTTACGGTACTGCTTTCTCTCTGGTGTTGATATTGAATTGACGCTTGGGGGGAGGGAAAGGATGTTTTTTTTTTATTATTTTTTTTTTTTGTTTTTTTAAAATAAACACATCACATTTGCTTGGTGAGGTTTTTATTCAGTTGAAAAAAAAAAAAAAATGAAATAAAAATAAAATATCAATTTTTTATTTATTTATTTATTTATTTTTTTTTTTGCGAAATCGTTATTTTAAAATCGAATCCTGTCTTATTTCAAAAAAACAAACAAGCAAACAAACAAAACAAAAGAGAACAGATGTGAGGTTCTGATAATAACAGCGACGTATTGCCTCATATCGAAGCTAACCCTTCGATATTAAAGATAGCGATTATAATTAGACTCGCTGAACTGACTACTTCGTGTGCTGAGTGACATGTTGTACTGCGACCAAAAGGAGATATTCCCCTCGCTGCGAGTGTTCCCTTTAAGAATCAATTATTATTTTGATTGATGGTTCGATTCCCGACATGTTCGTTTTTTTTTTTTTAAAGAGAGTTTTGACCTTGTGATTTATATTTACTTTTTTTTTATCAGCCTACAACAATAAATGTTGGCGATGGCAACACCTAAGACAACCACCCGTGGGGTACAACCAAATAGGAGGATTGGTCTGTCTGCATCTGTGAAGGTGGTGTTTCCTGAGAAGATGAGATCCACTTCACCAACACCGAGATCGATGTCACCGAAAAGTATTGTGAAAATAAATCGAACTAAGAAGTTGGCAGTTGAATCACCAAGTCCAATAGGAAGACTAAGAACTAATTTAACTGTTAGCTCTTTATTAACCAGACCTGATCAGCCAGTTACTAAAAAGATATCCGGTACCCACTCCCCACCATCAAAACCAAAAACACGGATTGCAACGGAATCACCATCACCTGGACTACGATCAGGAGGTTCTAATTATGATACCCCGCTTAAGAGTATCCCAACCAGATCTTCTTCACCAAAAGCGGCGAGGACTTTAGGATCTGATTCGCCTGCGAGAGGTGCTGGTGAGTCTCCAAAATCAAAGGTTATTAACCCTCGGCTATCACCTGAACAGATTACAAGACAATTAAATAATAAATGTCATCCGTTACTCTCTCCAAGGAATACGAAAGGTATCCCTCGAGTTAAAAGTCAACTCATGAGGTCAACTAACAGATCAGCAACAACTATCCCGTCATGTTCCTCAACAAGAATTGCTTCAGGATCACCCCTTCGTAATGAAAATAATTCATTCACTAATATGATGGGAGGGATCGCAGACTCAGCGTTGAAGAAATCGGTTGGTCGAATCACAACAAACGACTCGCTCAAGACAACCGTTGCAGATACTCGTTGCAGAGGAACCACTTTAGTGACACCCGGACGTGTAAAAAGCGATTCTCCGACGAGAAAAAATATTTCATCTCCAAATGTTAAAACGCTAATTGGATCACTCTCTCCTCGCTGTAAGAAACCTTCAGCAACCACTGCACGTGATAGAAAGAAGACTACCTTGAAAAGACAACCAGCACACGCGCTTTTCACTGACGACGCTACTTATAAAAAAGAATTCTTGGGATACTCAAGTAAGGTTCGTCTGGAGGCAATACGTTCTGTCCCACCGGCGGAGTGGAGTTCTCTAAGTTGGAAAAAGAGACTTGATGCTTTGAAAAGAACATCAAAAGGTGTTAGAGAGCAAGTAAAAACAGAATTTATGAGAAAACAAAAAAGATCAGCCAGCCCTAGGATTGGTAAGAAAGGATTGGCATCAACTCAACCTCTGCTCCACTTCGATCCGATTGTCGCTTTTCAAAATTCAGGAACTTTTGAGAGAGACGCGGCAATGTGGTCATCTGGCTACTCTGTTTCAAGTCCTTGTTATGTAAGTGGTTCTAGTCCTTATAAGAAAATGGTGTGGGAGTATGAAATCTCAAAGAGGGAATGGAGAATAATTGCGAATTCATTCGAACTTGAGTTCTACTTCATGGGAGTTATCGGAGGTAGACTACCAAAAGAAAAGGTTTACGCAATATGGATTGATGATATCGAATATGATATTAGCTTCTCACAACTGTTTGCATATGATCGTGACGATCCAATGGCAGACCCCCTTCGTCTTCGACGCACAGCTGACACAACACCAAACTCCCCATGTGACAGTGAACTGTCTGGGTGTTCAACTCTCGCTTCTGAATTCTCATATCTCCGAAAATTTACTTTTGGTGGTGACCGTCGACGATCTTCCGCCTTCACCATCACTACTGTGGATGAAACTGGTAATCATAATAATAATGCTGACGATGATGATGATGATGATGATGATGATGATGACGAGGTTGTTAAACCAACCGAACAGCAACTCGACAACATTGCGCAACCTTCAGAATAAATAATATTCTGAGAAGGGGATCAGTTGTCGACGCAGGCAGACGTAAGTTTCTTAGATATGCTTTTTGCGACCCTACTTAAAAAAAAGAGTTGGGAAAAAAAAAAAAAATAAACGCAAAAAAAGCAACAAACAAAAGCATTGTCTCCAGTAGATTGGGGCGTGGGGTGACCACGTCGTGTAATTATTGTGAAAAAATCTCACTGTTTTTGCATAGGTTCCGAGAGGGGGAATCCCCAGGTAGATTTCTTTTTCTTTACATCATTCAAAACAAGAAACCTTCTTGTCGTTGTGGAACCTGCATACCTCAATGGGGTATGTTGAGGGAATGGCAATGATGGGATATGTTGTCCTCGCTGTGGGTGGGTTTTTCCTTCTTTCTTCTTTCCTGCCTTCCTCCCTTATTATTCTATCGATACGTTGTAGTGCTTTTAGACATAAGGTTGCACTGTATATTATTATCCAGTTTGTTATCTTTTCTCTCTTCGCTCCCTGAGAAGCTTTTTTTTATGTGTACGCTTCTATACGGTTTTTTGTTGTGTGTGTGTGTGTGTGTGTGTGAAGAATTCGGCTAATAATGTTATTAATTATGTCTTGGTGCTTTTGAATGGATATTTCATGCAGAAGCTACGTCAGAGAAGAAAAAAAAAAAAAAAAAAAAAAAAAAAAGCGTTCCTCCAAATTCACCACTTACTTGTCAACCTCTGGCAACTTAAAACAGCAAACAATATTCTTAAAACAGCAAACAATATTCTCTTTCCCTCTTTTTCTATTTTTTTTTTTTTTTTTTTTTTATTAAATTTTTTTTTGTATATACAGTAGTATTCTCCGGGAAGGAGAAAATCTTTTTTTTTTCCCCTTTTTTTTTTGAAGCCTATTTTTTTTTAATTACCTAAAAAACTAAAAAAAACTGCAGGTGTAAAAGAGTTGTGGTGGTATTTTTGCATCATCTTGACTTGGCACCTATTTCCTCTCCCAGCGCGGACCCCTCAACACCTATTGTTTTACTTGGTTTGCATCATGTAAAAACTTACTGCAACATTAAAAAAAAAAAAAACCAAATTCAGATTAGGCAGACAGAATCCTGTCGCATGAGAAATCTCCGACAGCGCCAGTACATATAGAAATCAAGAAAAAAAAAAAAAAAAAAAAATCAAAAATTAAAAAAAATATTTGTGATTGATATTTGCCCACTACGATATAAAGGGTCGAAGGTAGACGGCAGTCAAATACACCGCGACACTGCGAAGAATGCATCAAAAAAAAAACAAAAAAAAAAAGCAAAAACACCTTTCAAAACGGAAAATATTGTTTCTATTTTTTGTATTAATACCTAAAGTTGTTACTGTTTTCTTCACTTTCCATCCATAAGTCGACTGTATCATAATTTACTAATGTTTTATTTTTAGTTAGCGAATTTCGATGCAATGCATGTGATGCTCAAAAAAAAAAAAAAAAAAAAAAGTATTATTCCCCTCCTCCTTTTCGTAATATTAGTATCGCTTTGTTGTTGGTGTGTTCAAATTAATTCTTTTATTTTCATTTTTTTATTTTTTTATTGCTCACAAAGGGATCTGCCATTTGACGATTCAACATTTGTACTTGCGCTTGAAAAAAAAAAAAAAAAAAAAAAAAGAGATGGAAAATTAGTTTTTGGTTATCCATCTTAATATTTGAGTCTTTTGTTTTGCGTGAAAGTTTTTTTTTTTTTTTTTTTTTTTTCCCCCTTCTTTCCCCACCTTTCATCGATTAATCGGGTGATGCAGAAAAAATATTAAAATTCTGTTCTGTGATATCGTTTTTTAGCAAGACCCCTTCTCTGACATTTAAAAAAAAAAAAAAAAAAAAAAGTAAAAATAATACCACGTTCTATGCCGAATCTAACTAATGATCCATTTCATGGATTAGAGTTCACATATTTAAATATACCCCCGAAGAGCTTGTTGGACCACTCCTGTGGTATACTTGAAGTTGAATTCACTTGTGCGAAAAAAAAAAAAAAAGAATTATTGTTTGTTACATAGAGGGTCATATAGACGTGTATCGTGCATAAAGAGCTTATTTTAATTGTGTTTTTCCCATGAACCCGTCTGTAGTCGGCTGCGTTGGTTCATGGAGTCGTTAATTTATCTTTAATGCAAATTATGGGGTTCTTTTATGTTTTTTTTTTTTTTTTTTAAAATGATTTTTTAAAATCAAAATATCAAAAGTTGTTGTATTTTGTTGTGCACTGCTTGTCTTCTCTCCATGCCCAGCTGGCGACACAGACGATATTTTGGTTCCGCATGAGTACTGTGATCACTCTGTTCTAACATTGCATATAATTTTAAATCACAAAACTATTCAATATGTTATTAGTTGCGAGAAAAAAAAAAAAAAAAAAAAGCAGAAGTTTAAATTTTTTTTTTTGATTTTTTTGTTTCGTTATTTTATGTTTCTGTGTTTTGATTTTTTTTTTTTTTTTTTCTCCTAGGTAGGGGGTATAATTACCAAAAAATCTTACCTTTTTTTTTTATTATTTCTTTTTGCGGGTTCTCTCTTTTTTTTTCCCCTTTGTTTTTTTTTTTCTTCTTCTTCTTCATTGCCATTCCCCTTCCTCACAACTTAGAAAGGAATATATCAAAGTCTCTTATCCTCAGTGGGAGTCTCCCAGGGGGTTGTTTGCATAATTTCACTGATCACTGACTGTGGTGCTTGAATATCGAAAGCTGAACATGTGGACATGACTGCGTCTTTACACAACGTCCTCCCAGTATGGATTGCGAGAGAGACCAATCAATAATAACTACTTTTAAGGTAGGAGTGGCTTCGTTTTAAAGTTTTAAAAAAAAAAAAAAAAAAGGAAAGAAAAAAAAAAAAAGAGTTCTCGCAAATACCACTCTTCGCTCTTAATGAGTGGAGCTATTTTATTGGAAAATATTGAGGGCTACGATGGAGCGCTACCCTTTGTTATTAATTCGTGGTTCACCCTGCCCTCCCCGCAGTCCGACAACACGGAAAAAAAAAGAAAAGATGTATGCAGATAGTAAACTTCAAAAAGGCTAAATAAGGCATCACCATAGTTCACTGTATCCTTAACAGATTGTTAAATGTTTTGTTATGTTTGATACAATAATTGGTATTTTACGAATTTAAACATCCAACCTCCTCCTCCCACAGTACACTGAGATTGCTACTTGAGAGGGTGATTATAATGTAGAGCAAGTACGTCATTTGCAGGGTGTTAGCCTGTATAAACATTTTTAGTCACTTGTGTCATGAGTTTTTTAATTTTATTTTTGAGCTTTGATACAATACAGAGATTTATATTCGTATGAACCTAATCAAACAGTCTTCCCCCCCTCAGTACAATATTTTTCAGTCAAGTACTTGATATGGATACCTAAAGTTGTTACTGTTTTTACATTGTCAAAGTTTCACCCCCACAGTACAGTGAGATTGCTAATTGAGGGGGGTGATTAAGTCTGATGATTCACTGACTGAGTTAGTCTACATCACAACTGATGAATGATTCAAGTTGGTTGTATTTTAATTTTTGTAAAACACACAACCCCCTCGAAATACGTTATCGTTGCGTTTTAACTGCTATTCTGAAATGACGTAGTTTTTTTTATATATCAGTCATTCCTTTTTTTTGCGAACAAAAAACACCATTTTCTCACCGCCTGAGCAAGGTTACACGATATGTTACTTTTGCTCGATTTTTTATTTTTTGGAATCGGGGAGGGTGCGATCTGTAAAATTAGGCATAGGGATATACTTTTAAACATGGTAAGTGCTGCTAAAAAGAGATAAACGTCTCTTTGCAAAATTTCCTTGGTACTACTCAATGATAAATATTAATCCCAGACCTGGAATGGAAAGATCGAGAAAATCTGAGTAAAAAACACCCCTAATTTTTTTTTTTCCACTATTTTTTCCCCCTTCTCCCGCACTCAAGAGATATGCACCTTTTTACTAACAAATCAACCCTAGTAGCAATTATGTAAGGAAAATGTTGCATCTGTGGTGGTGATAATGATCATTAAGTATCAAAGTAGGTCCAAAAAGACAGGTAGTAACAATCTGCCTCACCGGCACATGCTTAGTACTCTTTAATATATTTTTGCTCGATTATTTTTTCTCTGGATCCCGCTGGACCGGCAGTGTAAAATTAGACCCTTCGATTAATTTTTAGTTTTGGTACTTGTCCACGGCTGAGCTGATTTAGTAAACCACAAAATCTCTTTTCTCAATTCGGGTGACAAGTATGTGATGCCAACCTCCCGATTTCGGACGGAAATGAACCCAATGATGCAGCGCATTAAAATGCCGCTTCGATCGAAAATTTTACAATTTTTTTTTGAAAATCTTTTTCAATGTCTAAAATTTGTTCGCAAAAAAAAAGGAATGACTGATATATTTTTTTTTATTTTTTTATTTCTTTAGGTTTTAACAACAACAAAAAAAAAAAAAAAAAAAAACGAAAAAATCAATGAGCCACGAAGCAGAGCTTTTTAGAAGGGAGGCAATGTGCAAACCTGGTGCTCTTGTGTACTGCGCAAAGATGGATCAGGCGTCATTGGAGAAATTGTATTGTTGTCAATTTCTGTGTCCTGTGAAGAAGATAATGGCCAGCAGAACCTTTGTAGATGTTTACACAAACGGATTGTTAACGAACGTACCTCAAGGATTCTGTTGTTGTTTTTGGTTAGATAAATCAAACTTTTTATTGTGGGATGACAAAAGAATTGGAAGTATGGGAAAAGCTGGCGTCTGTAAACCGTTTCCTTGGTTATGTCCTCACGCTTGTGGATGTTGTGGTGAGGCTTTATATTTATACAAACCTTTCGGTTGTTGTTTACAAGGTTGTCCAACATGTGCAGGTCACTGTTCTTTATTTGTTTGGTTATGTTGTTGTGGACTTTGTGTCACTGATGTTATCGTTGGATTACAAGAAGGCGAAGGAGAGAATCTAGAAGCGCACATCGACAAAGCACGTAGAGGTGATGCCATGCCAATGGCTCCCGCAATGCCGCCTATGGTCCAGGCAATGGGTGCTGTTGCTTCCTCAAATCAGGTATAAGGTAATTCCTTCTCATTTTATTATTCATTCTCCCCGTATTTGTTTGTTTAAAGCAATCGTGGTTTCCTGCAACAAGGAAACACCTCCTAAGTAATCATCGTAGTCATGGTTATCTCCTTATGACAGATGATGTCTTACAACACTTTGGTTACTTACTTTTGTTTTTAGTTTGTCAGAACTTCTTGATCCCGTCACGGAGAATAAAGACTCCATGGAGCTTATCGCAGAGGGTATATCACTGGCTCCACGTAGAAGTGATAATTTTACTCCTAATGTATGAAACAAGTTAGGAGAAAATGTTAAGACGGCTTTTTATTTTTTCCCCAGCGAGGGTTATAAAACGCCCCCCTGGGATTGGCGTGGGAGCACCTACACTAACATTACCTTTAGTCACTGTATCTCAGAACTAATGTTAAATTATCGTTATGTTGTTTATGATACAATACATTTGTATTTTACGTACAAACTCGAACAGTTAGCCCCCCTGGGATTGGCGTGGGACGCTCAACCTGATACTCTACGTAGTCCCTGAATGACCAGATTCGACAACGTCTTCTGGTTAATAAAACAGAGTATATTTTCTGTTTTTATTTTCTATTTTTCTAAACATTTTTTTCTATGATTAACGACTACAAATATTTCTTTCAGTCAAGTACTTGATATTAATACCTAAAGTTGTTACTGTTTTACATTGTCAAAAGTTTCACCCCCCTGGGATTGAAATTTCCTCTACACCAGTATCTGCCAACGCACTTTTTGCTGATCTTTTGCTGATGCCATCTGTAACCCTGTAGATCGGGGGTTTCGCTGGCTTTTTGGTGACTCTAATAATAGTCAAATCGGATTAACGTCTTTTCTTTAACTCCGAGTCCCACGGTAGCTTTCCATGTCCAGCTGTCTGGAAATTGATTCCGATTGGATCTTGTCCAGGTCACTCCTTCGGCATGTTATATTTTCGATCCCTTTGGCACACTCTTTTTCGCCGACCTCGGACCTCGCTAATACTATTGAAAACTTGACAATCACTTTTACGTGGAGTCAGTGGTATATGAGCTATGCTTATTGAAACTCTGATAGGGAGGAAGAAAAAAGATTAATATTTTTTTTTTTAAAACACTCAAACCCTCCTCAGACCCTCTCGTTAGGGTCTCTAGGAAGGGACTCATCTTTAATATATCTCCTATACTAAAAAAAGTATTCATTTCACGTTTTTTTCCCCCCCCTCTCTCTTTAAGTCAAAAGTAAGGGTTAGTTTCCCACTATGGCATATTTTTGTTTACTTTATTCCTCTCTCCTATTTACATTATTTTTTTAAAAAAGTAAGTATTTCTTTTTACACAATTCTATTTTTATGTTCATATTTACATTTTCATCATATCTGTACCTTAACCTGATTCTTTATGCCTCACATTGTCGATATCTGATTCTTTTTTTTTTTTTTTTCCTTTTTTTTTTCTTCCAAATTTTTACTGTAGTAAAATTTACACGACACGCGAAAAAAAAAAAAAAAGTAAAATAAATACGAAAAGGAAATCGGTTTCTCGGTTTAATTTTTCCCTCCCCTTCTTTCTTTCTATTTTCTCTATTTTAAGTAAGTTGATTTCATAGTAAAAACTTGAACTATTTGACTACTTGATAATAACCTACTCAGTGACGTACTTCCCATAAACAGGATAATATAAGATAACCTATATCTGTAGAAAGAACACTTTGCATTTGTCGTGTTTGTTATATTTATTTAAACAGCAGTAAACTCACAATATGACGATGTATATTGTTAGGGGGGTGACCAGCAGTGACACCCTCTCTGTCATTCCTCAGAAGACTACTGATCCTCTTTTTAAACCTTTTATGATCAACGTCTCTCAAATCGAATCTAAGAAACTCGGTAGACTTGTTATGCAGCAACAGGAAGTTGTTGACATTCAACAAGAAGAGGAGTTCGCGTGGGAGGCGAGAGAGTTCGTAAGAAGTCGGATTATCGGAAAGACCATCAAATTCAACAAAGAAGGTCACATCGATTCTCTTGGTAGAGATGTTGGTGAGGTCCTCTACCAGGAGGGTGGAAAGGCTGTAAGTCTTGGTGTTGCTCTCGTTCAAAACGGACTTGCAACTCTCAGAATTGGTGGAAAGCCAAACGACTACACGAAGGCTATCGCAGCAGCTGAATGCTCAGCTAAGGAAAACAAGGTTGGAATGCACAGCGGAGACAACATCTCTGATCACATTAGACACGTTGTTTGGGACATCTCTGAATCTGCTGAACACTCAAAGGCAATGTCTGAATTCAACAGAAAGAATAAAGGTAAACAAGTTACTATGATTGTTGAACACGTAATGACTGCTAACCACGTTAAGGTTATGATCCTTCCAGAAATGATTCAAGCTTCCCTTCATCTCGGAGGTATTGTATCCGCTTCCAGAACTGGAAGTGAGTTCACCAACGACACCGAAAAGAAGAACGCCTTGGAAGTTAACGAGCTCGCTCGCTCAACAGTTGAGAAGTTAATCCTTCACAGAGATATTAAAGTGATCGTTGAGAACCCTCGTTACCCAGAGACTGTTGGAGGAACTATCGTAAGCGGTGATAAAGTATTTCAGGTAGAACTTCTTAGTAAAGGTTTAGTAAAGATTCACGACCAGACTATTCTTGGATCCACTTACAGAGCTCGTTTGAAAGAAGCACAGACAAAGGCAACTGAGTCAAAGTTGGGACTTTGGAAATTTGCGGCAAGCAAGCAAATTGTCACTGGAGGAAACAGCACCAGCAAAGGTAACGAAGAAGCGAGACCAACAATGGCAGACTTCGTTGGAACAGTCTTCTCAATTGTGTCTGCTGATACTATTATGGTATTCAATGAGACTACTAAAGAAGAAGTTCGTGTTAACTTCTCATCTGTAAGAGCAGGAGGATCTGCAAACGCTGACCTTCCAAAGAAGAAGGAAGCTGAAGGTGACGCACCAAAGTCTGCACCAGCATCCAACTTTGCCAGAACTGAGCGCAACAACGTCACTGGAGTTATCACTTACAAGAATTGGTTCCTTGAGGGACGTGACTTCTTACGTCCAAAACTTGTTGGTAAGAAGGTTAAGGTTATGTTTGACTACATGGCTATGGTTCCAGTTAGAGATGCTGAAGGTCTTGAAAAGAAGGAACCACGTCCAGCCTGCACAGTTTACTGTGATGGTATGAACCCAGCAGCTGAGGTATTAAAGAACGGATGGGGTATTGTTGTTTACTCAAAGGATGGTGAGTCTCGTGATATGGATGCGTACTGTGATGCCATGGAGAAGGCAAAGACTGATAAAAAGGGTCTCTGGTCAGGAAAGGTCCCAAAGGATATTAAGGTTACCGACCTTAAGTCTGACAAGAATGGAAAGACTACTCTCGGACTTCTTCAGAGATCTGGACCAGGAACTTCAGGTGTTGCTCGTTTGAAGGCAACCGTTGAGTACGTTCTCGCTCCTAACAGATTGAAGCTTTACATTCACAGAGATAATATTCAGATTGCAGTAAACCAAGCAGGTATCTGTTGTCCTAGTTTAGGAATGGATAATGAAACACCTGATCCATTAGCTAAGGAAGCTCTCGCATTCGCAAAGAGAATCGCTCTTCAGAGAGATGTTGAAGTAACTGTTGACACATTCTTCGGAACGTCATTCATCGGAAATATCTTCATCAACGACACTTCATACGCTGCAATGCTTCTCGAAGAAGGACTCGCTACAATGGAAGGACAGAACTTGTCATCAATGTCTCACAGAAGTGACACGGAAGCTGCTGAGAGAAAGGCGAAGGCCAACTCAAAGGGTGTCCACACTGAAGGACTCCCAAAGAGAGCTCTTCGTAGTCTTGAGAAGTTTGAGAAGAGAACTGGTGGCAAACAAGCATTCGCTTTGGGCGACCGTAAGAAGATCGACGCGACAATTACGGAAGTTATTGATGGAAACCATTTCTTCTTTCAGACTGCTGATTGCTCAGCTAAGATGGGATTAATAATTGATGGCCTCAGAGATATCGGATTGGACAGCATCTCTGCTCCAGACACCGTTCCAGATCACGAGTACGTTGCAGCGAGATTCTCTGAAGACAAGAAATGGTACCGCGCACGTGTTATCCGTTCAAGTGGAGGAAAGGTTGATGTTTCCTACATTGACTTCGGTAACAGAGAGTCCCTTCCAAAGTCTGAGATCAGAAGATCACCAAAACTTCAGGAGCTCCTCAACAAGTTCCCAGCGCAAGCCACTGAGGGATTCCTCGCCTTCATGCACGAACTTCGTATGTTTTTATTACTTTTTATGTGTGTCGTCTTGTTATTGTTTTTATTATAATTCAACAAATCAACAGCAACTACCGAAACCGGAGGAACGGAAGCTGCACACGCCTTCCAGGACTTCACTGAGGGCGCTAAGCTAAGTGTTGCACACGAGTACACGTGTCTCAAGAAGAAGTTCTACACTGTTAGAGTTGGTAGCAAGGCAGTTCAAGAAGACCTCCTCAGTATGTTTTTATTTTTATTATTATTATATAGTCTTGAAGAACTTCCCTGATCTGATCACATAATAAACAACACAAAAACCAGACCGTGGATTCGGATGTGTCGCACTCGACGTTATCGAGAACAAGGTTGATGCCCTTGAGAAGGCTGTCAACCACCTTAACAAACTTGAGAAGAAGGCAAAAGATGATAGAGTTGGTATGTGGGATGTTATTAGAGGTGATCCAAGATCGTACGATGATGAATAGCTCTACATGTTCTGATACTCTTTTTTTTTTTAAAAAAAGAATTTTTCATTTTTGACACAAAGTGTGATTTATGTGGCAGCCCTCTCTAACTGTTTATTTTGAACGCCGCTATTCTTTTTATAGTAAGACTTCGTTTATCGTATTTTTCTTAAAAAAACCTTTTATTTTTTGTTCTATTTTTCTCTAATTAGTGCACAAACTGGAAACTGACCTCTGCACAGGTTTTTCGATTGGCAGGTACAAATCCTGCAACGACTGCCATTTATTTCTTCTTTTTTTTGTTTTTTTGTTTTTTGTTTTGTTTTCCCTAAGAAGAAAAAAAATAATAAAGCATTCGTTCTTTTTCTCTCTTTATTCCTCTTCCCTTACTATTTTTTTTTTTTTTTTTTTGGATTTTCCTCCCCATCGTTTCCCCGTTTTATTTTCCCCTTTACTTATTGATTTTTATTTCTGAAAAAGGGTCCCCGAGCGACTCTTCCAGCGGCCTTCCCTTTTGTACCAACTTCTCTCTGCAGCATTGCGCATGGGCATTTGGGAGGTTACAATAAAAAGAAAAAAAAAAAAAAAAGAAAAAAAGTTAAATTGGGTTTTAAAAGAATTACCGCAGGGATAATTCTATCGAGAAAAAGTGGTCTTCTTGCGGATTCATTGACAAGTAAAAAAAAACTATTTTTTTTTAAAACATCAGCTGCTGCAGGAGGATGAAATGCGAGGAGACTATCTACAGCATCGTCATTGTTAAGATATAAGGTTGTTGGAAATCGTACTTTTTATTTTCCCTTTCTTCTCCAGCTGCTATTCCTGATTTCATAAGTACATGTAATTCGTTTGGGCAATGCAATTCAACGAGCTTCGCTCACCCCCATTGTCTCCAAAAGTACGATCAGTACCACCTCCTGTAGGACCACCAAGAAGGAAGAGTGGACCACCAGCACCATTACCGTTGAGGAGGAAGAACAGTTTGGAATCATGGGATCGAAAGGGTAGCCTTCCGAATTATACTTTGGGACTTGGTAGTGGAATCGGATTAGTGAAACCACACTACAGAATGCCTAAAGTTAGGAATAATAGTACTGGTTCTTATGAAGGGAGATCTCATCAGTTTTCAGTTCTTCCATCACCAAGAAGAGGTTCAGCAGATGATACTTATTCAATACGGTCATCTGAACTGATGGATATTCAAAATGCTTTTGAACTACCAAAAGCTCACAGTCAAGTCAATCGAACTCCACCAACACCTCCAAAACAATCAACAGACTTTCCATGGCAGCCTGACTATGGTGGATTAAGTTTAATTCAACTTGGTCAGCCTCCGTGTGCAACTCCAACTAGAATACCGAGAACTTCAAGTTACAATACATCGTATAATTGTAGTCCTGTTGGATCACCTCCACTGTCTCCGAGAAGAGCATCTGCTGATGTTCCATCGACCGATCAAATAAAAACAATTCCGCTATCTGAAAGACGTAAAAGTGTTGGTGATGCTCCGAGTCTGAGAGGATGTATCAGTCCTGGGATTGATATGTTGGGAGGATTTCTGCAAGTTGAGGTGTCAGTTGTGTCGGCAGTCGATCCGAGTTTGTTACCAATTTTATTAAAGTTGAGAGTCTCTTCAGATTCTAATGTTCACACGACTGAAGTATTGGCCTCTCCTTTACCAATTCCTTTTGGACTTGTTCAGATCTTACTCGACTGTCCACAAAGAGTTCTATTCGAGTTACTCGGAAGTACAACCGCAACTGGAACTGGTGACATCGTAGGGAGCTGTTCGTTTATGTTAACAAAACAAATGGTTCGTAATTTACCTGTAACACTAACCATGTCACTTCGTGATGGAGGTGGTGATATATTTCAGAACACAGTCGCGGAGTTATGTGTCCAACTGTCGACTCCAACAGCTGCCAAAGAGCGAAAAGCAAAACGAGTCTCTTTCGCATTTGATGAGGAGATAAAACCGACTCCAGAGAGTGAAAATAGTTCGCCTGCTCACAACTTGGATCCGCTTTCTATTGAGACTGAGCTTCAGCATATTCTACCGCTGCCGTTATCACAAGAATATGACGACGGTTGTTGTAGTTATGATTTAAGAAAAAAAGTTTTTGCGATGCTCATGATACTCATCGTTGTTGGTATTGTTATTGCTATTCTAGCAGCCTTGGGTGTCATGGAGTGACCGGCAAACTACCTTTTTTTTTGTTTTTTTTGTAATTCTTTTCCCCCCCCCCCCATTTCCTCCCTTTGCAATACTTTCCTGAAACAAATTCAATTGTAGTCGTAGACTGGTTATATCTCATTGTTTGTAGTGTCACTTTGGTGTATCTTTTGGTATACGCACACTAGCTAAATAGGAGAGCTACCCCACCCCCTTCCCCCTTGTTTTTTTTAGCCAGTTTCAAGTTGCTTTCTATTTAAGTTAATCTTCATAGCTGTTGTTTATTTCTCAATTCAATAAAACGACGAATGAAAACAATCATTGTCATTGAGAGTAGTTGACATTTTGTTTAAACTTATTTTTTTTTTTTTTAAATTTTTTGGGAAAAACTATAATTCCACAAAAAAGTTTCTGAAATGTCCGATCTCAACATGAAAGTTTCCGAAACGGACAGCTCCACACAAAATACTTTCCGAAACGGACAGCTCCACACACGAAAGTTTCCGAAATGGACAGCTGTTTTTTTTATTTTTTATAGCTTACTGCCAGTGCATTTCAGGGTCGCCCAAAGTCATGGGGATTTTTCTTTTCTCCCAAAAAAAAATTTTCCTACATAAGGCAAGGCCATCCGACGAGATGAGTGAAATACACCGAACCTGTGTGACCTGGGGCTAGGCCTGACTGTGCCCCTGGATCGGCATAGCTCGGTATAGGGATGGACGAATTTCGGGTAGAGACACTTGTCCCGACTTGTCAGCTCATACAATCATGAGAATTCAGAGTGTATTAAAATACTAGAGGTGCATCACAAGCGTCAGATAGGAGACAAGAGAAATCCAACATCCTGAATCTTTAGAAGAGTGATACAGCTCGGTATGTGTGCAGGGCCGGGTCACCTACGCAGAGACAAGTCTCCGCTACACGTCGTACCAACCAAGATGAGGTATGAGAGCGCAAAAACCAAGTATACATGATCAGCGGCCTAGGGCTTGACACGAATAGCTGTGGAGTGGCGAAACCATCATTCAGCGGTTGATTCAGGCCCTGCACGTATTAGTTGTAATTACAGCACCTGCCATTGAGAACCAACCCATCTCAGCCATCCCGGTGTATTTGGGAACGAAGAAAAACCTTGTTTTCTTACCGAACAGCGAAAAATCCAAATATCACTTTCGGTGAATAGCGAAAGAAAAACCTGTTCCGTTTACTGAACAGCGAAAATGAAATTACCTACTATAGCAATTTTACACAGAAAAAAAAAAGTTGTTCACTAGCGAAAATTTTTTTTGGGTGCAGGCAACGGAGAAAAAAAAAAAAAAAAAAAATTTCCTTTTGCTGTCCGTTTCGGAAACTTTCATGTTGAGATCGGACATATCAGTAACATTTGCGTGGAATTAGAGGTTTTCCCAAATTTTTTTAATTATTTTTATTATAGCCATTCTCGTTGAAAGACGAGAGTGTTTGTATTCTGTTTTGGTTTCTTTAGTTTTTTTTTTTAATAGTTTCTTTTGGCTACTTGCACACTCTACACAGCTCTCGTGCGAGTCTTTGTAGTTTCTTTTTTACCTCTTGCTGTGTGATGCGGTGTTATCGACTATAAGAAAAAGTCACAAAGCATCCTTTCACATCAGAGTCTTAAAAACCTTATATACCAGCCATCAGGGTGATGGTTCTTTGTTAAATTCTGATTGTTTTCGAAGGAACTCTTTTTTTTTTTAATTTTTTTATTTTTTATTTTTTTTTTTATTTTGATTTTAGTGCACTATTCTATAACAAAATTCATATTATTCTAATCAGGCGGGTATTCATTTCAATTACGTTGCCACTTTTTTTTTTTTTTGGATTGTCTGTTTTTTTATTGATTTGGATCGCGTTGTCTCCTTTTTTAGTTCTTGGTAGGCTTTCTTGTCTTTAGTGTAAAAAGAATAAACTATTCTCTGCGAGAAGAAAAAGACCTTTGCGAAAAAAAAAAAAAATAAAAATGTTTAGCTGCTTAGCTTTTTCACGCCCTTTTTAGTTACCCGATTGCGTATATCACAGTAAATTTATTTTTTTTTTTAAAAAAAAAAAATAATAATAAAAAAAAGTATCATTTTCCCAGAATTATTAATGCGCAAACTTTATAATTCGTTATTGTCCAGAATACTCTTGTTGTGACGATGTGGTTGCAGTTTCTTTTCTTTTTTTCCCCTCTGATCTCAAAAAAAAAAAAAAAAAAAGCGTGGAGTTGTAATCAACCAGGATTCTTCGTCGGGGCTTTAATTGAGCAACCCCGCGTTCACGAACATTTTAAGTTTGAGAATAGGTCGAGGAAATAATGCCTCCAATCATTCGCTATACCTGGCGTAACTTCTTTTATGGTTCCAGCTATCCTGATGAAATTACCTACACAAATATATAATAGCCGTTTCTTTTTTTTTTTTGTTGGTTTTGGTTTTGTTTTGTTTTGTTTTTTTTTTTTTCATGGAAGTTTTTTTTTTGTTTATTTTATTTTATTTTATTTTTTGTTTTGTCTTTTTCCTGAGAAATTGTCGCAAGCAATTTTAAAAAAAAAAAAAAAAAAAAAAAAAAAACAGTCCAATGATAGTAATGGTTGAATGCGAGTGATTTTTTTTTATCCCCCTCTTATTCACCCCAGCTTCTTTGGAGTGACGCTTCCCGTTAAATCGGAGAAATAAAAACAATCTGCAACACAATTCTATCCCTTTTTTACGCATCGATCTCAACTACCTCACCTTTCCTATTCTTTTTGTAAACTGAGATCTCGTACACCTACCCAATAGCGTTGAGGTGTGCGTAGAAAAAAAAAAAAAAAAGTAAGTCGAGGGTGACCTTTTCTCCTCAGATTGGTCTCTTCGACTTTTATGGGATATGATGACATCAGGTGATGAATATATATCCTTCCCTCTGTCTTCCGACAACAATACGTCGATCTAATTTCGAAGTATTTTTTTTTCCTCTTTTCTTTCTTTCTTTCAGGTATTTTGGTGATGACTAACTCGTTATTTGTTAGGAGGGTCGACACCTTCTTCTGTTTTTTTTTTTGACTTACTGAATGATCGGGAAAAAAAATAAAATAAAATGATAATAATAATAATATTGCTCCTCTGTTATTCTTTTGTTGGTCTCCTCGTCTCGGTCAATATCGTTCTTATTTTTTGCTATATTTTTTTTTTCTTTCCCCCCAGTCAGAGTAAAAAAACGGAGACACCTACAGCCTCCCCTCCTCTTTTTTTTTCTTCTTTTTTTTTTTTCAAACTTTGTGTTTCAAAGGGTTAGTTAACGGTCTCTGAAGACAATACCGTCCGAGGCGTCATCGATGTATAGTTCCCGCAAAATAATTTTTTCAGTGAGACATCACAACGTCTTGTTTTATATATTTAAAAAAAAAAAATTAACCTTTTAACAAAACTGGCATTCCGTTGCCACGATTTAAGCGTTTTTTTTTTTTTTTTTTTTTTTTTTTTTTTTTTTTTTAATTTTTAAATCCACTCAGGTATGAACTGTAATGTGTTTTCGAGTTAGAAGGATGAGACGAAGCGATGTGTTGACGGCAACTTCACTAACAAATAGAATCGGATTTACTGTTTCTAATCATCTGCTACAAGTAAAACATTTCCCCAAGACTACATTAGTGGCTGAAGACAAGAGTAATGATAAACTGATTGGAGTCCTACTTGGATACGACATCCCTCAGACTCATCGATGGAAAGACAAGCGACGAGTATACGTTACAACCTTAGTAGTTGACCCCTCCTATCAAAATATCGGTATTGGTACAGCTCTGATGAATACTATCCGATTTTCTAAACCAAAACCTAACATTATCGAAATGGCGATCAACTCAGAGAGTGAATCTTTCTATAAGAAACTTACAACCGAATGGTCGTGTCAAGCAACTCGAAGTAAGATGTATATTAAAAATGACCTCTTCAGAATTTTGTTAAATTAAAAGAACACACCGAAAAAAAAAAAAAAAAAAAAAAAAGAAGGACGGCTATTTTCGTGTAGTACAACAATAGTAAAGAAGGAAAAAAAAAAAAAAAAAAAACCCTCCCCTCCATTTTTATTATTTTTCATTACAAAAAAAAAGGTCTTCACACCATAACTATGTAACAAAATTAAAAGTCTCACAACGATGTCACTCGATGACCCATTCCTTGATGGAGGAAAGCGACCGTACTCAACTCCCAGAAGGGTTAGCACATTCGCAGACTCAGTCAGAGTAGGAAGATACCAATTGGGATCAAAGTTTGTGCTAGAAGTGCTTCATGGCAAGACTATTAAAGTAATGATGTTGGCATTTTACATCTCCATTGCTATTGCTTTCTATTTAAAAATATATTCTGAAAACGTTATGGAGACTGAAGACATTTGTAATCCATTTAGTAATTGCACTGAGAAATACGTTTTTAATCAAACTATTCAATTCGATCACGAAGAAGACATGATCTGTCCAACTGAATATTGTATGAAATTCACAGGTGTGGTTCCTAGTTTGTCTCTGTTGAACAAATTTTATTTTCTAGCTGTTGATTTTGGAGCGTATGAAAGTTTTGGTAGACCAAGTCCACGAAAAAGGATGGAATTTCCAATAGAATTCACTGGCTACAGTCACAAGGTGTCCAACAGAAGCAGTATATCTGAATCTGACACGACAGCAGACATCGGTGAGATTCTCCCACCATCAAATTTTAGACAAAATCGAAGTGAGGTTCAACTTCTGTGTAAAGAAGGGTTGGAATGCGATGTGATACTTTTTCCTGAACCATTTTATCAAATAAACAAACCTCGTAAAATACAACTGGTACTACTAGACGCTCAGATGCTTGACCCATTGCTACCTGTGTCACCCACAATAATGATTGTTTATCATTATTGGTTGGAGACATTTCTCGAAGTATCATTTCGAATGGTGGCGACTCTGTTGGTTTTGTTATCGTTGTCGTATTATTTTGGGAGGTTGGGGATCAGAAGTTTTTTTAAAGTTCACGATCCGTTGAAGAAATGGCTTGTCGAACAAAAAGCCACAGTAATCCTTCTACTATGTAGTATTTTATATCTTCAACCTTGGAAGTTGTACATAATGTACAAGACAAGTATCGATGGGCTTGCGCTTGATGGTCAAGGTTTCTCTTGGGAGGATAGAGTCCTCTTATTCTCAGATGTGAATTTACCATTTTATTTTATTAACTTATTAAGATTATATGAGCTTGTTGTCTTAGCTTGTTGTTTGAATAAACGACCGAAAGTTGGATTCGAGAAGAGAGGATCAGTTTTGATTATTATATCGATTTGGTTTGCGGTGTTTTTATTGCAAGACTTCATCCATCTTGGAACCGATTACGTTGACTACTATACATCTCCAACAAGTGGGCTTGGTCAACAGCTTCTCGGAAACTCAATCGTCTATACGATTATCATTCTGATATGGGTCATTATGCTTCTTGTCTTAATTCAAAAAGCAGCAGCCAATCTGATTAAACAGCAATACTGGAGCACGAAAAGCAGGCAGTTGTCGTTTAGATTTTTCATGGTAATGTACATGTGGCATGTTATTTATAACATCGTTACACTCATGTATTGTTATTACAAGTTTAGTTCCGGTAGAATTGTTTTAGACCACTTGGTGTGTAATCAGATTGTCTCTGGTCACACAGTCGCAGACGCTGTCAATAATATTTGTTTTGTATTAATATTGGCGTTTATGTTTGGACCAGTTAAGGGTGACCCTGATTCTCAACCTCCAGAGGCAGTCACTCGAACTTGGATAAAACAAAAATGGACTGATGCCTGGATCCGTTATGTTAACGATAACGGCAATGCAACTCAATATTTCTTCTTTTGGGAAACTGAACGAGATACTTTTATCCGTGCTCAGGAACACAATTCGAACCATCCATCCCGACCAGGAATGCTTCACAACGCGATGCAGAAACTCAGAGAATACGGAAGTAGCTTTACTCATAAAATTGTCGATCAGTCTTTCAGTTTTTCAGAAAGATCTGGAAGGTTTGTATTTTTATTTGTTTCCTCGGATTCAGAATCAACCAGAAGAGACAGACCATCTGGTCTTGCTGCTTTTCGGGCCTTGAGACGTGCAGTGGGGACCGGCATCATCAAAAAGTATATTTAATTGTATCACTTTTTAAAAGAGAGACAACCATAGAGGTGTAAAGAACAAGAACAAAGAGTTTTTGTTCTTTTCGAGTGAGTTTGGGAGCACAGACGAGAGCAACCAAAAAGATTTTTACATAATTGCAGCGCTCGTAGTGTAATGGCAGCACGAGGCGTGCGCACGACGTCTCGCTTTGGCAAGGCCGAGAGTGTAACCTAGCCCAGGTTCGATTCCTGGTGAGCGCATTTTCCTCAGGTGAAAGCTGAATCTTTTGTCATTATTCTCAGTTTAACTTTGTTACTTGTCTTTGAGTATTTAAAGTTTATTACCAAAATATTCCCCTAATTTACTTCACAATAACAACAACAATAACAGCATCCACAGTAAGCGCAGCCAGTCATTCGACGAGAGCAGCATCGCATCAGAAGAGGAAGCAGAAGTAGAACAAGTGAAACCATTATTTTGTTTAGAACTGTCAGTTGATCTCATGATGTTATCATGGGAAGTATATGGTGAAGAACCAGGTGATGATCACAGCCGTGAAAGTGAAGGAAAGATGCCAATCGATTGTCAGCGTCACGGATACGAACTACTCGAGGTTATTCACGCTTGTGCAGATGGAAAGGGAAAAGCTAAAGGTTTATTTGAAAAGAAATTACCTCCTGATGTCCACCACCACCCTGTTTCTTATCGTTATATTCCTCGATGGACTTGTGACCATTGTGGGATTTCAAAAGAAAGAACCGGAATGTGTTATGTCTGTCCGGTAGCAACTTGCGCAGTTTCAAGAGATGGAAACCCATTCACACTTTGTAAAGACTGCGCGAGTAAGTTGGGAAAATCAATTCGATTCGCTGATGAAGAAGTGTTAGGGAACAGTATTCAACCTGAGACTGATGGTGAGTTACAAGTTGCTGATCTTCAAGCGATTATATGTCGAAATGATAAAAGAATTGTTATCGCCTTTAGAGGTACCGACAATATGAGAAATGTTCAAACCGACTGTCAGATGTTTAGAGATGTTGTTCACGAGATGAT
The DNA here is from genome assembly GCA_964019425.1 of Flectonema sp. DT1601. Taxonomy (NCBI): domain Eukaryota; phylum Euglenozoa; class Diplonemea; order Diplonemida; family Diplonemidae; genus Flectonema; species Flectonema sp. DT1601. The sequence continues at coordinate 210,496 of OZ025812.1, read as the reverse complement.
CACTGATAAAAGATGGGAACTTCTTGACTTTTCTTCTTGGATGTACAGACTAAAACGTCTCGTTGGATGTGGTCTTCCGAGATGTCATCATGGTTTCCTTCGGGCATTCCAGGTAATTGGACCTGAAGTTCTTGAGAGGTTAAAGCCAATTCTTCTGTTAAATAAAAACCATCAAGTCTGTTGTTCTGGTCACTCTCTTGGAGGGGCACTCAGCATGCTGATGGCGTACTGGATAAGAAGGTATTTAAAGAGGAAACCGTTGGTTTATACTTATGGATCTCCGAGGGTGGGAAATCAAACATTTCAGAAAATATACGACGACAACATACCAAATACATTCCGAATAGTAAATCAGTGTGACGTGATCCCTCACATTCCAATTGCTTTGAATGGAATGTTATTTAGACATTGTGGTCGTGAAGTTTGTATCGACAAGAGAGGTAATCTAATAATCGAACCGACCTTCATTGAAAAATTTATCGGACCAACAAAACACAGCAGAGGGTTATCTGGAATGCTAACGCTACGCAGCAGGTCACTCACCGATCACATGATGCTACGTTACGCTAAGTCTTTGAATAAGATATGTGAATATTTTAATGTTCAAGACTGCACTATTTCATTCACTTATGACAAAAATGGAAAACCAGAATTCGTAAGAGCCAGGAGAAGATGGATTGAAGATGGAGCTCCAAACAGATGTATTTTATGTAAACAAGAGTGTATTCCAAATGTGATATGCAGATACTCGAATAACGTCCACGTGGAATGTCCAGAAGATGAACTTATTGAGAAATCTGTGAGTCCTGGTGACCGTTCTAATCATCTTCGTAAGTCGACCGTTAAAATAGAAACACCATCACCATCAGACAATCCATTACTTCCAACTGTCGGGTTAATTCAAACAGAAAGCATTAACTCACCTGAAACAACAACAACAGCTCACAGCACTATTAAAATGACTTCACTTGAAAGAGCTCCTGTCATGGAACTACTTCCACCACTTCTCGTCAGTTCTTTAAAGAAATCAAATGAACGAAAGGAGTCTACCGAAAGCAACGGATACGATCCAGAAGTTTTAAATAATTTTTCATTTCCTCCAAAGGAAGTCTCAAATGCACCTCCTAAGAGAATAACCAATAAGAAAGTTGAGGAACCAAGTCCTCTATCACATGGAGTGACTGGTCTAAAGAAGACGAACACTTCTCTGTTTGTACCTTTAAAATTAGACCATTCAGGTTCGAGTAATCAAACACCAACACCGAGTAGTACGTCTCTTGTGGATAGTAAACGTGTTGAGCTCAGTGTTAACTTTTCAGAACCTTCTCTTTCTAATAAAAGTAGTAGACAATCATTTAACAAACCTTCAAGTTATCACATCACTTGGGGGTCAAGTCCCCCTGTTAGTGAAGTTAAAACTGTTGAAGATCGTGAAGCATACCCACAACCGTATCAACAAACCTCTTATGAAGCCGCTCAGGGTGCATTAGCTCTGGCTAGACTTTGGGGTGCTGGAGAAGAAGATATTTCCGTTCTGTGAGGATGACTGGAATGCTGTTTTTTTTTTTTTTTTTTTTTTTTTCCCCTTTCAAATCTTTATTTTATAATAAACTTATTATTAGTGTGTGGTTAGGTCCTCTCACACTGTTGTTGCTTTTCGGGACACTTTTTTTTTTAATCCTTTTTTTTTTTTTGTTATGTTAGTATCGGTTTAGTACTTGTCTTCTTTTTTATTTTTTATGCAGCCCTACGACGAGCGATGTTTTTGTATGAGAAAAGAGAATCCAGAAGACACACAAGGATTACTTTGGGTAGAGGGATGAATCTCTGTCAGCTGTCAACTTATTTCCCATCAGTTAAGCAGTAACTATAACAGGGCATAGGCAAATTTCATTTCATTTTTTTTTTTTTTTTTTTTTAAGTGCGATTATTGTTTACTTCTGAGTCCAACGTGAGTTTTCGGCTCCGCGAGCCAGGGAGGCTTTTTTCAACGGTTGTGACCAAAATCAATATTCTTGGGTAGCTGCGGCATCTGCTGCTCAATTTTAGTTATACTTCTTTCTGTCTTCTTATTCTAGTCAGTGACAAACTGACTTGTGTTACTAAACAATAATAAAAAAATAATAAAAAAAAAAGACGTGCTGCTTGACAATTGACCTTAGTCAGTGGTTTTACTGTTTTCATTAATATGTATTTATCGATTTGAGAATTGGTTGGACCTTCCTATTTGCTTGTGTTTCGTCATTATTGTTGGCATTTAAACTTCGTGGCATAATTTATAAATAAAACGTGTATTCCCTTTTTTTTTTTTTTTTTTTTGTTCTCTATTCCGTTTCACGTCTGTTTGATGATACTTGTAAGTTTGTGAGTGCACCACTTTTTTTTTTTTTTTTTTTGTCCGTCTTTGTGTTGCCATTCTACCTAATTAAACATTGTCGTACCAAATGTAGATCTTAGCTTTCGTAGTAGCTTTGTTTCTGTAACTAAGAATCTCTTCCTGTCGCCCTCCTCCTCAACCTGCTAGAAACCGTAGACGGATCTCGGAGGTATTAAAAAAAAAAAAAAAAAAAAAGTAATGTTAAGTTTGTATAAATAAACATTTCAACCGACCCCCCGGCTCTTTTTTTTTTTTTTTTTTTTTTTTTTTTTTTTTGTTCTCAAAAAAAATAAAAAAAAATTACTGTTATTTATTTATCCTGTTAATGTTTTTTTTTCCTTGATTCTAATAGCACATATTTCTTACAGAAAAAAATACAAAAAAAAAAAAAAAAAAAAAACAACAACATGAGTACTCCCAACGTAGACCCTGCTAAAGTAGAGCAGGCTATGATCCAGTTTATAAAACAAGGAGGAGCTAACGGAGTACCACTACAACCGCTTCGAGAAAAATTTCGTCATGTGGCACCTATTGCTAATAGGATAATGGAAAAGTTAGTATTTGGAAATGGTTCTGTGAAAATACAACAATTCGCGAGACAAGGTCAGCAATTTATGAGAATCGTAGGTGGTTCTGCAGGAGTAGGAGGACAAGCAGGTGCCCCTTCAAGTCACGGAAAGACATCTCGGCTAATGATGCTCAGTGAAACTGAAAAAGAAATCTATGAACGGATACGAGAAAGTGGGAACAAAGGAATCTACTCAAAAGATCTAAAACTCGGCCTCAGTTCATTCCACGTTGAGAAGGTTGTTAAAAAATTAAAATCACACGACTTGATAAAACTCGTTAAAACTCTACAATCTAAAAGTAGAAAAGTATTTATGATTACGGAACTCGACCCTTCAGAATCTTTAACAGGAGGCACATGGTATAATGAAGAACGTGAATTTGATAAAGGACTAGTAATAGCATTATACAAAGCTGTTCATCAGTTTGTTACTGATTCTCGTACCATGGTATCTCTCGACACTATTTCAACGGCAGTGAACAAATCAGAAATCGCAAAAAAACTTTCAAACGAAGACATCCAGTCGATCGTTCAGATATTATGTTTTGACGGAAAGCTGATCGAAGTCTTTAATGAAACCAGCGGTAAGAAGTTCTATCAAGGGGCTATACAATTAATAGAATCAAATCACGTTGAGACTCCTTGTTCTCAATGTCCTGTTCAGAAAGAATGTGACAGTTCTGGTGGAGGTCCGATCAATCCTCAGACGTGTCCGTATTTAAAACTTTGGTTTGATCAGCAATTTACTGTCACGCAAGCTCAGCGTCAGCAAATATAAAAAAAAAAACAGAAAAAATTCTAAATTATATACACTTACTTGGTCATTCATATTCAACAAGTCGATTGGTTTACAGCGTTTAGGAAAAAATTCTGTCCACTTTTTTTTTAGAATATATCAAAGGACACTTCCCTTAAGCTGCGACACTTCATGCGCAGCCTGATTATTAATTCAGGTTCTTTCTTATTGCTGCATGTGTTACGTGTTGGTTAATTACCTCAAAAAATTGCATTCAAAATTTCATAAATGCAAAAATTATGAAAAAAAAAAAAAAAAGGTATTCCTCTCTTGTTGTTTAACTAAAATCTATTTTTTATAAAACAGGTTTTCTCACAATTGAAAATTTAGAAATGTCAATTTTTTTTTTTTTTTTTAATGACTTTGTTTAGCTTATTTAATACCACATCAGGAAAGGGAAAAGTATGCCGTCCCTGGCATGTTTTCTAACGATAACAATATTAGGAACTAATGTGTTGACAGGCATAACTGATTATTATTATAGAGATTGTTCTGTTCTTGAAATTGCTTCTAAATGTTTAGTCGGAACCTACAACCCTGGAGATGATACCTGTCGATGTGTTAGTCATCCTGTTGAACGTGAAGAGTGTAGAAGTACCTGTTCGAGATGTTTTGCTAAGAATAGTGTTGGATCGAGTACTGCACCAGGTGAGGGTGCTCAGTGTCTTCCAGCTGTTGCTGCTGGTCCATATTGTACTTGTGCTGGAGATCCCAGAGGTTGTGATTACATGACTGATCCAGTTATAGTTATATCATCGTCTTCTAATAATGAAGTAGTTGGACCCCAGATAGCAACCATATCCTCGACTGATAAACGAGGTGCTGTGCTACGATACACAACTCACCCTTGTGGTAATTTAAAAAACAGAGTCTTGTGTCCAAACTCCACAACCGACCCCCAACTACATAAAGAACACATCGGATGTACTGATCTCATTGAGGTGATTGGAGGTGCTGGTCTCAGATCTGAAGGGTTTCCAGTTCCCATAACTTCCTACGGCAATTACACAGTTGCTAAGAGAGAAATAAAATCTATGACGTGGTCACCGACCATCCAACCATCGTTTAGTAGTAAGACTGTGACTGTAATACCGAAGCCTCAAATTCAACAATTAAAGATCATCAACTCGATCGAATCCGGAATCGAACTGAACGAGTTTATAGCACTGAGACTGACGAATGGAAGTGTCTTGAGGATCACTGGATATGATTTCCCGTTAAATGCGGAGATAATTGTGTCAGGAATTGGTAGTGAAACTACACAAGTACGAGTTGATGTTCCTGTTGATCAGTTGTCTTCAACTGACTCATATCTTAGATTGTTTAACGTGAGTGCTTTCTCACCTGATGTCACACTTGTTGATACTGCTGAGCTTCTTATTCATCAGAAACCATCTTGTGTGATAACACAAATGTCAACGGGATTCAACTCATCTCTTGATTGTGTTGTAATCATCCCAACAGGATCATATGGATTATATAGTTTGTTAATTAGACCGAAGGATAATCCTGTTGGTGTTCCATCTTCTTCTGATGTTGTTGAAAGAAAATTATTAGATTCGAATAAAATATTTATTGGAATTGTCAGACCGATCATCAGAGTAGCGACATGGGAACTGGACAGTTGCAGCAGAGGATGGGTCGACACGTTATTTGGATGTGGTGATGGAATGTTAAAAATTGTATTGGCGTTTGATCAAATTACTGAAAACAGATTACCATATTCTCAAGTCGTACTTCGAACATGGATTCTACCAGACAACCCGTCTGATATGATACCTCGTTGGATGTCAGAATTAACACAAACAGAAGCTATTCACATCCCTTGGACTGAAACAAGAAAACCAATACCTCCTCAACAACAGTTGTCAGAACCTGCTGTTTGTGTTGGAGGTATTTCATATTTAGGAGTCACTACTTTTAGATGTGAGCTTGTGTTTGATCCAACAAAATTATCAATTACACCCAAATGGATGGCAATGCAGTTGTACATTAATGATACGGAAATCACAACAATCCCAGCGGCGCTACTACCCCTGCCGAGATTCTTATCTATACAGGGATGTCCTGATGTTGTCGGATGTAGAGATGGTGATCAAATAGGAATTTCTATTCCACTCTCTCCAAGAGGTACGTTGGGAGATCGTCCTCTACCGATGATCATTTTGAGAAGGTTTGTTGATTCAAACAGAAATAGCATCGATACTCAGCAAAGTCAATCACAACCTGAATGTATTAACAGCTGGTGGGTCTCAAATACTCAACTTAGCTGTACTTTAAAAACCAACGACATTGTTGGTAGTTATCAAGTATTGGCTTCAGTTGTAGGACCTGGTAGTACCATAATGACTTCTAGGAGTGGTCCTGTTATCTTGGTCGTTGGTAATAAGCCCCTCATCATGTCAGCAGTGATGGATACTTGTTTAGAAGCTACTAACTTACTTCATTGTACTAATGGAGTGTTGGATGTCATGTTTTCTAATAAAATATCATCTGGAAGTTATGAAATTGTTTTTGACACATCGACGGGAGAGGTTCCTACTTGTACTCAGACTAACTTAATTCACATTGACGCGACTAGTGCCAGGATATTGTGTAACGTTGCGTTTCCTGAATTCATGCAGGATGTGGGATCATATAGCTTCACTGTTAGACATGACAGTGGAGTGACAAGTGATCCATTCCCCAGACTGTTGACTGGTTCAAGTGTTGGGTCATCACCTCTTGGAATCGGAGCTCCTATTTTTATGGATTTTTCAATTTCATTTTCAGCTCTCGATGTCCCCGTTCAAAATAACGTTTTTCAAACTTCTATAAATGTAGTCGTCAATCATGAACCGTCAACTCTACCTGACGGACACAGTATAAGAATTATAACAGGAGTGTTCTTACCTACGGACAGTAGATCGACGAGAATTCTAAACACGAGTCACTCTTTTGATTTTGATTCCTACAACAGGACGTTTGTTGCTGCAGATGAGATCACTCTTATTCACATTGAGGGTTTTCGATTTTCAAATGCTGTTATTAGAGCGCAAGTTTTCTATTCAAGAATCGCCGTATCAGAGGCTCAGGTAGCGAATTGGACTCTTTTTGAAGAGCTTCAGGCTCCTGTACAACAGGCTCCTATTGAAAGCCCTGGTGATCAAAATAACTTTTTCATACCTGATAGATGTGAAGTATCTGAATGGTCTGAGTACAGTGTTTGCAGTAAACCATGTGGAACAGGTGTCATCTTCAGGAATCGAACTATATCGAATGGATTGCTACCTCCGTCGGTTGCTCCAGAGACTATTGGATGTCCTGCTTTGTCTCAAGTTCAAGATTGTAATATCCACGCGTGTTTTTGTACTCCAGGTACAACCTTATCTAATGAGTGTAATGGGGCTGGTTCATGTTCTGAATTGGGAATATGTCTTTGCAGAGATGGTTTAAAAGGAGTTCGTTGTACCATATTAGAAAATGTCTGGAGGGCTGACCTATTAGGAGTCCTGGTAATACTTGCAGTCGTACTTTCATTTATCCATTCTTGGTTAAGTGCCCATCCTATCGCATTACTCTGTGTGATCCTTGAGGTTCAGGTATTAGTGGCTTTCATGAAGAGTCAATGTTCGACTACAGACATTAGAGCAGCTGCTAAGGAAATGGAATGGATTTTAGATTTCCCATCACCAAGTCTATTTACTGAAGATGAAGTAGGAAGTGTTCTGCTGTGGCATATCATACTGATCTCAACTATCATAGGGATATACGTGACAGTTGTCCTTCTGGTGTTCAGATATAATAATAAAGAAGAAGATTCAGACTCTCGGGTGGTCAGAAAATCTACATTCGCTTCAATGATGTTTCCGTCTGCTGCTGTTTTTGTTGTTTTAATTTTCTGTGGGCCGATTGTGTTTTTATCTCTCTGGTGTCTGACGAGTTCACCCTTACCAGGTTATTTATCACTTGGGGTGTTTACAGCAATCACTTTCGGAATATTGCCTCTTGCGGCGATTTTGTATTTTTTTAGAAATTATTTTTCTGGTGAAAATATTCCGAAGTTGAGCAGGTTTACGTTACCAGCTCTTGTTGATGGCAGGGATCCAGAAACAGAAGCGAGAGACGAACAGGGAAATAAACTCACAAAGTTACGCCATGATATTAATAAACTCCAACAAGAGTCTGAACCTGATGAGAAAAAACTGACAGAACTGAATAATCGAGCAGAAGTTCTCGAAAATAAACTCACATCAGCAACAATCTCGAATGTGAGATACACGTCAACAGTAGACTACATTGATGGATTGCACAGTGAAATTGTTTATGCTGGGTCTTTTAAGGTTGTTAAAAAAAAAGAATACGGCAAACGAATTCTAATTTCATTTCCTCGATTCTATTGGTCGAGTAAAGGAACGGCTGATAGCAGTTTTAAAGATCGCTGGGGTGTTCTGTTTACGGGATTCACAGCTCTCTGTCCAAACTTTATGTTCTTTTTAGTAGCAAGAATCATCTCAGTGAATGCTATTCTTGGTATCGAACCAAACCAAAACAGCAATCCAGACGGTCAATGTGCTGTAACCAATTTCATTACAACAATTGTTCATATACTTTTACTCATAATTATGATACGAAAAGCACCTTGGAACTCAGTAGTAATGTCCAGAATGATGCATCCTGTAGTGGTCCTTGATTGTTTCTTAGGAATTATCATCGCATCAGCCCACTTGGTGTCTGATTTAAATACGAAGGCAGCATTTGCAGAGGCGACTCAGTATTTTGTTATATGTTGTCTTTCTTGGATTATTCTCACTCAGGCTTGGGGTGTTGCGATCTGGTTGCTTGCAAGGCTTTACCATGCGAAATCTAAAAAGGAAGTTGGACCATTTAAAGAGTATTTAAACCTAAAAAGAAAAGAAAAAGAAGAAGCTGAAAAGAAAAAAGCTGCCCAAGAAGAAGAACAAGTAAAAAAAGAACAACGAGTGGAACAGGCAGCGAAAGCACAGCAACTTATAAATCCGTTGTATGAATTTGAATTGCAAGTTAGTAAAGGAAAGAAAGTTAACAATCAACTACTAATCCACCACACGATTGACAACATCAGAATTGAGAGCACACTAGTACCTGGTACTACCATAACAGGGTTGGAAAAGAAAGAACGAGATGAAATTAATAACGACACCCGAGAGCTTCGCCAGTTCGATGACACAAATATAATTGAAGTCGGAGGTCTTCACGACTATCCAGATCTTCCACCAGTCGGAAGTCTTGTTGAGATCCTTCCATCAGTTGGAAGTAAAGCAGCTAAGTTTCATCATTCACGAGGAACTGTTTTAGATTACAACGACACGACTCTTTCAACGAGAGTGTTGGTTGACATTATCTTACCACCGGATGAGAAGTTATTCAACCCTGAGCATCTTAAAATAATTAAACTTCCTCGAGAGATGCAAATCCCTTCATCATCATCGGGTGGTACCAACAACAGTGAGAATCCTCTCATGGGATGATGAGTATTGTCTTTTTTTTTTTTTAGTATTATTTTTATTTATTGTATTTTAGATTTTTTAGTACCGACTTCGTCTTGTTAGATTTTAAGATGGTTTTTTTTTCTTCTTTTTTTCTCAATTCTTTTTGTTGGAGTTTCAAATTCGTTTTTTTTTTTTTTAAAATTACTATTTCCAGACACTTTAGTATATATTCGTGCAGAGAAGAAGAATGACAGGCTGTTGATATGAGGGAAGACTTTTATCTTTTTTATGTTTTTTTTATGTTCAGCAAAAAACATTAAAAAAAAAAAAACTTTGAAAAAAAAAAATGTCGAAACTAACAGTTTCTAACTTAGAAGATACTCTCAGAGAGTACATTCCTGCTGATAAACTAAAAGAAGTAAAAAGTGTTATGTTTGGAGGTGAAACCGAACCCCTAAAACTATCAGACGAGACTGAAGAACTCGCAAGGAAGTACGACTTTGAAGTAAAAGGTTACAAAGTCCCTTGTCCAAAGGAACAGTTAAGGGAACCCAGAATTGTGAGAGTTGCGGCAGTTCAGAATAGCATCGTTGAACCAACTGATGCTCCAATTAAACTTCAATATGATGCAATTTGTGATAAAATATCAAAACTTATTGCTGCTGCTGCCGCCTCAGGTGTTAACATCCTCTGTCTGCAGGAAGCCTGGACAGCACCTTTCTTCTTCTGCACTCGTGAGAAGGATCCTTGGTGTGAGTTTGCTGAGTGTGCAGAGACAGGACAAAGTTTTCAATTTTTATCACCACTCGCTAAGAAGTACAACATGGTGATTGTCTCATCTATTCTTGAGAGAGATCTTCAACACAATGGAATCATTTGGAACACAACGGCTTTTATTGGAAATAACGGAAACTACATCGGCAAACATCGTAAGAATCACATCCCAAGAATTGGAGACTTCAATGAAACCACTTATTACACTGAAGGAAATACTGGTCATCCTGTTTTTGAAACAGCTTTTGGAAAGATTGCGTCAAACATCTGCTACGGTAGACATCATCCTCTTAACTGGCATGTCTTTGGATTGAATGGAGCTGAAATTGTATTTAATCCTTCTGCGACTGTAGGTTCGCTATCAGAACCTATGTGGGCGGTTGAGGCTCGCAATGCAGCGATTGCTAACAGCTACTACACGGTTGGTATTAATAGAGTTGGTACGGAAGTGTTTCAGAATGAATTTACATCGGGTGATGGGAAACCAGCACACAAAGCTTTTGGACACTTCTACGGTTCTTCATATGTCGCTGCTCCGAATGCGTTGAGAACACCTTCCCTATCGAGAGATAGAGATGGTGTTCTTATCACTGAATTAGACTTGAACTTGTGTCGTCAAGTAAAGGATCGCTGGATGTTCAGTATCACAGGAAGACCAGAGCTCTACGCTAAGGAATTGACTCGTTATGCAAAACATGACTTCGTTCCACAAGTTATTCGTGATCCTTCACTACGAAGAACAGCAAAGCTCTAATCACTTAAACAGGTTGAAACTTTACCTTCACACAGTCATTACACGTTCAGAAGGGGGAAATGAATAAACTTATTTTCATGAAACCCGTCAGTGACGTTATTACTCTTGCCTTGTTTATACTTCTTATTTATACAAAGCAATTGAAATTGGATTGATTGTTTGCCTTTTTTTTTTTTTTTTTTCCCTTCTGTCTTTTTTTTCTCAGAGTGTATCGTTTAAACCGCTTGCCGAGGTGTTATTTTTTTTTATAGCCTCTTTTTGAGGTTTTTAAAAAAAAGTAAGACAAAAAAAAAAAAAAAAAAAAGAAAATCCGGCACATTTGTGTTGTGACGTTGACCTAATTTTGTTTGTACGGAATCGGGAAAAATGATAACAAAAGACAGAAGTAGACTTTCAAGGCAGGAACTGCTGTTATAAAAAAAAAAAAAAAAAAAACGTAAGAAAGCTTCCTTTGTGATGAATTCTTTCTGACCGCTTTTGGCGTAAACGTATTAACAATTCAAACCAAACATCGAAAGCTTCTGACTGATTGAATGGTTCCAGCTGCTTCTTTTCTTTTACATAATAGAAAACCCTCCAAAAAAAAAAAAAAAAAAAGAAGTATAATCGTTATTTCTTTTGTTCCCCAAAAAGTAAGTTTCCTCATGAAGATTACACGATCTTTGTATTTCTAACGCATAATAATAAAAAAAAAAAAAGAAAAAAGAAGAGAAAAAAAAAAACCATTCAGATAAAGCCTTATATTTCGTTGAACACGGTATCCTGTCGTACGGAGGGAAAATAAACTATGATCATAATAAATAAACGGCTTTCAATCTGAATACTTTTCTTCTCCAATTATGTCGGTGCAAAACCATTCAGATAAAGCCTTATAATGTCGTTCAACGCAGTTCGTTGCAAGAATTACCGGCTTTCAATCTGAATACTTTCTTCTCCGACTACGTCGGTACAAATAAAAAAAAAAAAAAAGAATTTTTTTACTAAGGGCATAGCGATCTGAAACATGTTCTGTAGTGATTCTAAAAGTCCACGGAGGTCTGGCCTTCGACCTAAACCCATGAAAGACCCACCACACCTTTATCTACATGTGTTTTCAAAGTGAATAACCATAACTGTAATTCTAAAGTCTGATGCGATGCAATTTACTCAGCTGGAAGTTTATTTGGTTAACGTTTTATTATTACACAAGTAGGTTTTGATTTAATGTGCCGATTTTTTTTTATATTTTTTTTTTTTTGTTGGGTCAATTTTCAGTGTTGTTGCTTTGAAGGCAACCCTGGCATTCAATTTAAAAAAAAAAAAAAAAAAATTACTGAACGAGTCCTGCACTTGATTTCATTATTTTATTTTATTTTATTTTTTTCTTTCTCCAAAATCTGTACTTTATTGATTTCCAATAATTAACAACTATGACATTGGATCCAGGCCTATTTGGCCTGATGCTGGAGAAGATGGTGGGCATGCTCGGTGAGATGCAGAAGGGTTTGAATGTAAAGGGGGTTACTAAACGCAACGGGGGAGAGAAGCCATCGGTGGATTTATCGCCGATGAATGAGGAATGGACGAGGGTACGTGGTAAGCGGCCCAAGGTAGTGAAGCGCAAGCCTGAGCCGGCTCAAGCGCTGAATTCGTTTAGTGGACTGAAGGAGGTCCGATGTGATGGGAAGGCAGCAACTAATTTACCGAATGTGCAAGAGAAGCGGTGGGACTGCCAACTCCGTGATGATGACTGGTCTGTTCCAATAATTTCGATGTCAGGCGTGTTTAACACGTCGATTACGTGTGGTGTGTCACTGGGCACGGCCTCTGATGTAGATGCGATGATTAAACTCCGACCGGGAACAAACCTCTCGGTAATTTGCAAGAAAAACCCTGGGGGCGGTAAGAAGATACAGTTCCCGGCGGTGGTAAACGACGGTGTACTGACACATCGGACCGGTTGGATTGTATCAACCGGGAAACCAGCTACCCTCTTCCGTGGAGACGCTCTGACTGCCGGTGACAATCGAGTGGTATTGTTCCACCACCACGCGCTCCACTCCAACGACAAGGTACCTTCACCTAATGAGTTGTGCAAGAAGGCTTCTGACTACTACACAGCAGTCACGAACATGCCCATCGAGCCGCACCTCTTGTGGCCTGCCAACAAGAAGGAATCAGACCCTCATGTTAAGTCTGTGAACATGAGGGTGCCAGCAGACGCTGTTGACGCCTTGAGAAGGGCAAGTGGGAGTGGTGGGTACTTCTTATCAGTACCGAATTTCGCAGACACAGCACCGTGCAGGTCGTCAATCCAGCTCACGGTGGATTTTAAGTTAGCCTCATCGCTAGCCGGTGAACTCCGGTTACCTCTGAGGTTCTACCGCCACTCACGCAAGCTGGGGATTGTGTGTCTGAAGACCGACGAAGATTACGTGCGATCGAAGCTGGGTGAGAATGCACTGCCGCCTCCACCTGAAGGCCTCAAGTTCTGTTTGAGGAGCCGAGCAATTGATGCGATGAGTTCGCTGGAAGTAGTGCAGGTCTGTGCTCACCAAGGGTGGGAGATTAACGTCGTTGCTAGGTACAGGAGCAGAAAGGAGCTTCCTAAGATGATTGTAGTGGCCAAGGAGAAACCCAAGAGTAACTTCATCATTCTTCGTGATGACATGATCACAATCAAAGAGGTGGGTCTCGGCAAGCAGAATCCCGATAAGATGGACCTGGACGAGTTTCCTCACCTCTGTCAACCTAACGCTGCGCCATCTGTTGGAATTGATTTATCACCACCGCCTGTTTCTCAGCAAAATCAGCAAAATCAGCAATATCTGCAGACGCTACAATCGAACAAACAGCAGCTGCCCCTACCGCCTTCGCAGTACAACTGTCAACAATCCGACATTTCTAAATTGGTATCGCAGGTTACTGAACTAACGGCTGCTGTGAAGAGTCTACGGCAGGACCTTGCTGAAGAGAGGGATGCGAATAGATGTCTTCGAAAGGAGATTGAGTCCCTGAATAACGATAAAGGATCGGGTTCTCAGAGGCTGACGGTCTCAAGTAGGCAACGAGCTAACTCTGTTGCTGCTACTAAGTCTGAAATGGCTGACCGTCTTGACCGGAATGAGAAACGGGACTACTCGAGGAATTAACAACCACTTCCAATTGACTCTTTATTGGGAAAGACTCCGTCCTTGGAGTACTATTATTCTGTGAGTGGGCTTCTGGAACTCTATCGTAGTGGTTTTCCGAGACACCCTGGTCCGATGTCTGATATATCGCCGCTGAGAATACTTAGTTGGAATGCGCTGTCGATGGTAAAGCACCATGAATCTCTGGTACGGCTCGTTCAATCGGCTAATCCTGACATCCTCCATATTCAAGAAACTTGGCTCACTGATCTGGTTCTTGATGAACAGATTCAACTTCAGGGATACACCTGCTTCCGTAGGGACAGAATCAGATTAAATTTTGATGGCAAGGCAAAACGCGGTGGTGGACTGGCGACTTTCTGCAGGGACTCCCTTGTGGTCAGGAGATTATCGGATCCAACTGAGCGTAATTCACCGTTTGAGGTGTTAGTTGTCGAGGTAATGACAGACATCGGTCCGATTACGTCTTCTAATGTGTATATTCCGCAGAATTTCTTGGTGCCGACCTCTGTTGTCTTCGGTGAAGTAGTATGTGGAGATTTCAATGCTCACCATCGGTCGTGGTCGAGGGTGGTTCCAACAAGTAGTTCGTCGCGAGGTCTGTCGGTTCTTGATTGGATTAACGGAAATGGGCTGCAGATTTGCGATGTTCCGCTGGATACAAGACCTTGTTCAGAGACTTCACCTGATTTGTTTCTTGTCGACAGCAATATTGAGGTGTTGAATGTACACCAATACAGTGCGTCTGATAGTGGGTCCGACCACACGCCAATAGTGGTTGACATCTCGGTATATCCGGGCTGCTCACAAATTACCACTCCCGCTCACCGCCGCTGGTTCTACAACAAGTTCGAGGATGAGCACTGGGTCTCATTTCGCGTGCTAACTGAAGCGCGAGCTCATCGTTTGGAGGGGATGTCTAATGTGAACAAGCTTGGATGTGAATTTATTAGTCTAATTGAGGAGGTGGCTATTGAAACGCTTCCAAACAAATGGTTCAAATCTGATACGAAGCGGAGGAAGAAATTACCTAAGCTGAGACCTGATCTTATTGCGAAAATTGGTTCTTCAAAAGGAGCGGCCTGGGCCTTCGACAAACTGCGGGAACTCAGGGGCGGTCGGTCTAATTCGAAGGAAGTTCCGGTAGCTGCTGATGATTTACTCGACCATTTCTTTGGTGATTCAAAATCCTCACCGTTATTAGTTCCTGATTCGAAGCCTGCTGATTATGATGACTCAAGCTGTGGTTCTTTTTCGATTCATGAGTTATACACGGTACTGAAGTCATTGACTCCCTCCCACGGGTCTGGTTTAGATTCTGTTTCTAATAATATGCTGCTTAACTTGGGTCCCCGTATGCTCCTACTATTGCTTAGACTCGCCTCGCTATCTTTCAGGAGGGGTATCTTTCCCTCTTGCATGAAAAAGGCCAAGGTGATAATAATTCCGAAGGGAGGGGACCGTGACCCGCTTCTTCCGTCTTCTTACAGACCAATCTCTTTGACGTCAATTGTTTCGAAGTGCTTGGAGTCGCTTGTAGGTAATCGATGTGAACATTTGTTGGAGGGGAAGTTGGACCCTAGGCAGTCTGGTTTTACGCCGGGCAGAAATGTAGAAGAGAACATCTCGCTATTGGTGGATGCGGCTTCCGGTGTGCAGAAACTCTATGATGGTTATGGAGCGATCATCCTCTTTGATATCTCTGGGGCATTCGATAACGTGGATCATCAAATACTCGTTGATAGATTGGTAGCTGTCCTGCCGGTTCCGTATGTTAAATGGCTTGCGAATTATCTTTCGGATAGAAATGTGAGTCTGTCTCTGGGATTAGATAATGGATCCAGATCGTGTACAAAGGGGGTCCCTCAAGGATCTGTGCTTGGTCCTCTCTTATTTCGGATCTTTGTCGACTCCCTGCCAGGTCTAATAAGTGATGCTGATCTCAGTGTTCTGTTTGCTGATGATCTTGCCGTGTTTCTGCAACATGAGAAGATAGATGGGATCGAAGCGAAGGGCCTGTCCGTCATCTCTCAGATAGAAGGTTGGATGGTTTCCTCTAAGATGGAGGTAAACATGAAGAAAACAGAGTACGTTGCCTTTGGTAAGCGCATCTCTGGCTCCGATGTCGAATGGAGTAGGGCACCTCGCTTTTACTTCCCATCGTCTGTTGAAGAGTTACACATGCCTACAGGCTCTGCCGGTGCTCTCACTGAGAAGCTTTCTCCATCAATAGGGGCAGTTCTGGATCTCGCTGATGCTTTGCTGCCACTGGAGATTGATGGTTACCCGGTGACGAGACGTTCTGACTTTGTCCGACTGGCCTGTGCTCGTAAGAGCAAAGAGTTCAGGCTGAAAGCAGCGATCCCGCTGAAACGTGTCAGGAGCGCGAAATACCTAGGAGTTATCATTGATGACTCGCTATGCTTCGACGAACAGGTGGATAAGATTGTGAAAACAATTCGAGCTGGTTGCGGTTTACTCAAAATGTTCTCTGCCTATGAGGTCAAAACTGATACCCTTCGTCAGCTTGTAGATGGTGCAGTGTTATCTCGAGCGTTCTTTGGACTAAAGGCCTTTTCTCCCTTTTTGTCTGATGCTCAGATCAAGCGGATCGAAGCGTGCTTGCGTCATCTACGGATAAGACTCACTGGTTGCTCGTTCTCGACGAAGGATGTGGTGCTCACAGTTGAGTCGCGAATTCCACCGCTGCAACAAACGATATCTAGGCTCCTTGCCCTAGTTCATGAAGATTTGCTAAGGCGACAACCTGAATGTCCTTCATGGAGGCTGTTTAACGGTGGTGAGAAGAAGAGACCATGGCAGACTAGAGTTGAAGCCTGTTCCTCGGAATTTTCTCTGTCAGAGCTTAGGTCCCAGAAAGTTCTGCCACATCAGTACCCTCCGTGGTCGAAGCATCCTCCTTTGGTTGTAAACACGTCCTGCGGTTATGACAAGACTGACACACCTGAGGAGAAGTATACTGTGGCGATGACGACCCTCAATGAACTGCCCCCGTGTGTTGCTGAAGTCTACACTGATGCCTCGGTCTTCCATGACGAGGAGCGGGGATTATTATGTGGGGGGGCTGCTGTTCTGCTAGTTGCTGGCAAGGTCATTGAGAAGCTCTCCAAGTTCCAACCGTCCCTCACGATTTACAATGCAGAACAACTAGCACTATTGTCAGCCCTTGAACTACTAGAGGAGAATCTTCATGTTGTTTCGCATGGCGTGATTCATATTTTCAGTGATTGTCAGTCGGCGCTTGCCTCCCTGCATAGGGGGCCATCCAGGCAGTCATCATCAACAAATCGTGAGATTTTTGAACGCTCAGTGCTTCTTGATAGGCCGTTGATTTTCCAACATGTCCCATCTCATTGTGGCATTGCAGGGAATGAACTGGCTGATACACTGGCAAAGAAGGCAGCCTTGCAATCAGTTGACCCTGAACTAACTCCGTATGATTTCAGGATGGCTCAATGTTGTATTAAGAAACAAGCAAATTGGAAGGCTATGGGTACTGTGGACTCTTCGCATTCATACAGCAAAGCGACTCTAGGATCTGGCCCTCAGCGTTTCCTTCCCTGTCTCACTAGGGGGCAGGAGGTAGAATTGTCTCGTCTGCGAACCTCTCACCACAGGCTTGTAAAGCTACCGAGGGTCACTGCGGGCTTTAAATGTTGTCTGTTCTGTGGCTTTCAGGATACCTCAACTGAGCATCTGCTGCTTGAATGCGTTGAGACCAGGGAATTAGTAAAGCAAACCATGAGATTTCCGACACCTGATGATGAGCTATCTCTGGATATGTTCTTTCGAACCGAATGGCAGCCTTTCACGTTGTTATTGATCAGCAAGCTTGATAATCATCTTAAAGAGTTATCTGACAATCCGTTGTTGTTGAAGTTTCCGCTTCAGGGTATTTTTGTGAGGAAGAAACTAATCACACACATCGAAAGGAAGACAAGTTTCTCGCTACTGGGTTCTGATGTGAAGAAATATGTTATGGAACTTATTGATAACGCTTATAAAGCTACCGATTTAAATGTTGTTATTGACGACCTTTCTATGGTTAATGTGCTGGTCAATCCTAGCTGGTCGGAATCCAAGCTTTCTAAGTTCCTCTCTCGCCTAAGTCGCCTCCTGCGAAGTAATCCCCGAGGTAGATAATGAACGTCTCTTTCCTCTAGTGTAATTTCTTATTTTATTTATTAGTATCATTTCTATTACTTATCATTACTTTATTTCTTATTTTCTGATCTAATGTGGCGTGTTCTCCCTCTCTTTGGCGAAAATTGGCGTTATCAGCCGTCTCTAACACTGTCTGCTCGCGTGGACGGTGGGTTTAGGTAGTCATTTGTTCCAGGTTATTCTACGTCTCTTATCGTCTGTGAGAGTCTCACGGTTGCTGGTAGCGATATAACTGTTACTCTGTGAGCTTTTCCTGGCTTTTGGCTTCCTAGGCTTCGTAAATAAATAAATAAAATAAAATAAATTTATTTTTACTACAAAGCTAACTAACTAACAAAACAAGTGTTGCTAGCCCGTCCTGGCGAGCTCCGATGGACATTAAGAAATCAGTTCTTTTGAAATAGACCAATTGATGGATCCGATTTATTATTTAACTGGAATGAAGTCCCTAGAACTTACTGATGAAGGCCTAAGAGGGACAAGTAGTATAAGATTAAGGCCTGAAACTACGTATTCCACAGTGTATTATGGAACAGCAGAACAATGTGTTTTTATAACTTTTCTTTTTTATATTTTATTTTAGTGCACTTTTTTATAACAAACTCATATTCTAACTAACAAAACAAGTGTTAAATTGTAAAAGAAATAACCATGTTGACGTGGTCTCTTTGCTGAGAAGGGCAACGCAATGAGTAGACACTACCGCATTCTCCTTGCTTTCTTCGCTGAAGAAGGCAAGGAGGACGCGGTAAGGAGAATGGTCCGAAGAAAGATTTTTTAATCTTCCCAAAACCAACCATTATTTGTTAGTTGTTCTACGAAATATTTGCATTTGATTGAAACTTTTGTTATGTTTTTTTTAATTAACTAATAACTACTAATGCTAACTAACAAAACAATGAGATGATGGGTGAAAATGTGTGATATTTATTTGTTATTCACTTATATTTTAATATATTTTAACTCAGCAGCCACAATGATGTCGAAGTTGTCGCCAATGAGATCGCCTGACGGGGCGAGACTTGCCGTCTTGAAAGCAGAACTGGAAGATCTCGATTACGTGTTGGGATCACCGAGTACAACACCAGTGAAAACAATACCAACTACAGTAATGCCGTTAAGCAGTTCTGTGAGAGACAACTACGAAACAACTCTTGCTGAGAATGCACACGTGAGAAGACAAGTTCAATACCTGAGTAGGGAACTCCCAAGTGTGCGAAGATCACTTTCACCTGGTCGGGGGATCATCGCAGTTGTTGAAGAAGACGCTGCGAAGAGACGTGTCGAAGCAAGAATTGGAAGCCAATCACCCAGACACCACTCTCATAATGATTCATCTAATCTACCTCTCGATCAAATACTAATCGACGAAGTTAAACAGCGAGACATTGAACTCGATTTCCTATCAAAACGTTACGAGATTCTTCAAAAGAAATCCTCCTTTGATGGCGACTTAGCAAAACAAGCAGTCGCACTACTAAAATCTGGTATTGCTAATGCTCCAGGTAATTATGCTGAAAGTAGCTATGCGTTGACAGCACAGAATGTGTTGGATATCTTGGAAGACATTAGATGTGATGAATCACTTCCTGGATTTGATGATCGTCTACGTCAACGAATTGATCAGTACGAGTCTGCTAGGAATAGAATTATCGATGCTAGAATTGTCCTTGATACCATATCAACACCAGCAGAGAGAGAGTCTAAATTGTTGGATGTGATCGCCTCACATGAGTTAGCAGCTGCTGCATCAGAAGGTGTCAAGAAACAACAAACAAAGAAGGTGATGGGACTAACAAAACAGTTGTGCGATAAACAGGCAAGTCAGAAGCGAACCGAACAACAAGTTGATAACAAGAAAAGCCAACTCGCAGCAGCACATGAAGCCCTCGCTCAGATGACTGCTCAATTAGCTGCTGTGACGGATACTACGAAGGAAGTCTCAAAGCTCCAGGAAGAGAAACAAGAAACTAATGAAATAGTTTGTAATCTCAAATCGAAAGCCTGTCGTGCTGATCATCGAATCAGCAACTTGTTGAGTGAAGTAGAGTCTTTGAAAAAACAAAATGAAAAGTTAGTACTCACTGAAAGTAAAGTTGCTGAACTCGGAGAACAAAACGTAACGATGGGACAAGACGTTCACAGTCTTAGAAGTGTTGCTGAAGAACAAGAGAAACAAGTAATGCAACTCCAAGAAGAACTCAGAAGTAAGATGTCATCAGTCTCAACACTTGAAGAAGAGTTAACTAAAACAAGACACGGACTAGCAGTAAAGACAACAGAGTCAGAAGCTCTTAGAAAGAGACTTCAGGAAACTGAGACGGGTTTCGTAGCCGAATCAAACTCAGCCGCCGGTTTAAAAATTGAATTTGAACGAAGTGAAGATCGCGTTGTGACTCTCACAAAGGAACTTCGCGAGTCAGCTACTGAAGTTGAAAGCCTCTCAATTAGATTAAGAGACATGTCTGCATCTGTTGATGAAGCAAACCTTGGACTTGCTACAACTGATAAGGCGTACGCTAAGATAAAAACTGATAACTTTGAGTTCCGTGAGAGCAACAAAGGACTTCAACTTGAAACTCAACGAGCACAGAGAGACGCATCTGAAGCTAATCGTAAACTGGGAGAAGTCTCCAGAACTCTCGATGAGTTGAAGTTAAAAATGGCTGAGAAAGAAGCTCTCGCCAGCATTGAACAGGATGATCAACACAAACGTGATATGGAAAATGAATCCGTTTCTAAATCACTTCGTGACAGAGAACTAGAACTCGAAGGTAAGGAACGCGGCATCACAGCGAGAGAAATTGAGATTCGTCAAATGACACAAACGATCTCTGAAAGAGAACATGTCTTACTCTCAATGGAGAAAGAGTTATCAGCCAAACGTCAACAACTTGGACACACTCAAGTCGACAGCGCAATCTCAGAAAGTAAGAATATTGAACTCACACAGTTATTATCAAACAGAGAAAACGAAACTAATGAATTACGTCGTGAAGTTCAAATGTTGTCAGAAGCTAATCAAACATTTTCACACGACAGACGACTTCACTTGGAACAGATTGGTCAACTTGAACATGCCGTCACTATCGTCAGATCTCAACTAGAGGACAATACAATACAATTTAATACTTTAACTGATGACTTGCAATCCACCAGAGATAAATACGATCATGAAGTTACTCAACACCGTCTTTTGGAAGACCAATTAAGAATGACAACCGACGTCAATACCGAAACGATGGTTCAAAATAAAAACATCGATGCTGACAACAGCAGGCTCACGGCAGCAAATGAAATCTTAGAAGCTACTCTGTCGAGGAAGAATGACCAGATTGAAGTATTGAAGAGCGAGAGAGATCACGGTATGGAAGAACTTACAAAAAAGTTGATAGAAGCAAACACCATCATTGAGTCTCTTAGAGTTGCTGAAGAGTGCAGTGTTAGAAATGAGAAACGGGCTGAGCAAAGTCAACAAGATGCGATCTCTGCGACTGACATGTTGAAAACAGTTCAGAGAGAACTCATAGTAAAACAAGCACAAGTAGACGACGTCACTAGAAATAGTAGTAATCTATGGTCTGCGATTGCTCGTTTAGGTAAGAAATTTGATGAATACGAAAAACTTCATCACCGCTCTGATAAACCAGTACATGATCGATTCGAGGAAGCTTCCTCCTTTCTCAGATACATCAGAGGGTGGTGGTCAATGTATAAAAACAAAGATCCATCTCTTGCGTTTGATTCAGCTATTCCTCCACCAGCACTTGCCCACTTACCACAACCAACACCTATCTCAAATGTATTGTCGCCGATCCGACATATTATTGGTTATGATGAAACAGTTAAAGGATTAACGTACTGATTGTCAAAGGGTAAATAATTACACCGCCTTTGGTTATTAGTTGTGTTTGGTTTGGATCTCCCTAATTGTATTACGTATTCCCTCTATTATATAAAAAAGTTTTTTTTAAAAAAAAGTTTGGAAGAGTAGTCAGCCTGACGTTCCAGGTCTTTCAAAATTTAAAAAAAAAAAAAAAAAAAAAAGTGATTTTTTATTTTATTCTTATTTTATAGATTCTTTGTATCTGTTTGTTGTTTTAGTTAAAAAAAAAGAGAAATATCCTCATCCTAGTGAATGCCGTGGTAAGTTTAAATGCCTTCACTTCATTCGTATTTGTTTGTACTCCCCTCGTTCCCTCTCTGATGTTCTACCACACCTTTTCCCCGTAGAGTTTGTACCGATGTGTTTAGTTTTCGTATTAAGTTTGTGTTGGTTATTTATTGTTTGTATTCTGACAGGCTACACGTTGGGATAATATGACTGCTGGAGATGTAAAACCAAAAGAAGAATCGGAAACCACAATCACGTCTGATATTGCTTTTCAACACGAGTTAGATTCTGCGAAGAAAAATGAAATTGTTTTATTGATTGAAATGTTTTCAAAATGGTGTGGACCTTGTAAAGTAGTGAGACCAGCATTACGGATGTTGGTATCTGAGAAACTATCATGTCAGGTAATGTTTATAAGCGTCGAACTCGATCGCGTCTTGAACGGATTGAAACAACGAAACTGTGAAATCGACTGGTCTGACGTGTCAGACGACACTCGTCCAGCTCGATGGTCTCGAATACTACTTCCATGGATGGGTACCATCGAACCAACGTTTCTATATTTTAGAAATGGTACGTTGTGTGCAATCACTGAAGGTTTAAACTTACCTCAAATTGAATATAATCTCCAATGGCTAACACAACAAGATGTTGATGTCACAAAGATCATTGTCGGAATCACTCAGAAAGAAATCAACTCAGCAGCCTACTCAATCCAATGTCGTTGGAGGAGTCGTTGTCAACTTCGGAGGATTGGTGTCTTCATCGATGGAGTTTTTAAAACTCACAGTGAAGTAGCGAGAGATACTCAACTGTTTCTTGAAAACCAACGTCGGGAAGAACGAGAAAAACGCATGCTCATTGCTACCATAGTCATTCAGAGATACGTCAGAGGATTCTTAGCAAGGCGATGGTTTCAAGCAAATAAAAAGCAAATGATACAAAGATATCGATTGCTTACGAGAAAAGGTTGGAGACGCTTCTCAAAATCCGGAGGAACCGTAAAAAACCAATAAAGAAAAAACCATCCTTCCTTATTAATTTATATTTACAATTATTATCGATTCTTAATGTTTTGTGATGTGTTGTTTTGTATTGTTTTTTTTGTATTTATTTCTTTGTGCAGGTGTCAAGTTTGATGGAATCCCTTCTTTGAAAACATCTTCTTGTGTTTCACACATTTGGAAGTTGCGCTGATTGGAAAGCTAAAAACTATTTTCCCTTTTTAAGTATCACTCTCACTCTCACACAATGCCATCCACCAACGAATGGAGATTTATTGAGATCGGCCGTCTCGTTCTCATCACCAGAGGAAAGTACGAGAACAAGGTCGCCACTGTTATCGACGTTGTTGACCAGAACAGAGTTCTCGTAGACAGCCCTACCTCGGAGTCTGCCTGGACTGGTGTTCCTCGTCACGTTGTTACCCTTAAAGATTGTGAGGCAACCCCAATCGCCACCTCCATCCAGAGAGGACTTAAGGCTGGTAAGCTTACTAAGGTATGAAATAACTTTATGGGAATACTAACTGACTGTTGAAGACAACAACAACAACAACAATAACCCAAACAGGCAATCAAGGAGCAGAACACCCTCGGAAGATGGGAGGAGCTCAAGTGGGCGAAGAAGATTCAGTTCCGTGACGCGCGTACCAACATCAACGACTTTGACAGATTCTGTCTTGACAAGGCTCGTCGTACTAGAGCCTTCACCCTCCGCAAGAAGGTTTGTTTTTTACTTCACATAAAGAATCCACTCACTTGTGAGTGTTTGAGAGCTCTTTGTGTTACTTTATGAGTACAGAGATTACTCTGGCAATAACCTATTGAGACGTTACGAAGTAACAACAACAATACTAAACTAAAACAGTTGGCTGACAAGCTTACCAAGGCCGGAAAGAAGGAGAAGGCTGCCAAGGTTTTCAAGGCATAAATATTTTGTGGTGAGTTGAGTAGTAGTGGTGTGCATTTGAGGTATTTGTGTGGTAGTTGTGTTTGAGGTGTTTTCATTATTTATTTACCCCCCTCTCAGTCTCCATTCTTATGAACTTATTAAATATCTGATTACCACAACACATATTAGATGTTGTTCTGAAATGAGGTCTTCTAAACTTATTCTAACTAACCTCCTCCCTCCCTCTCTCTCTATGTCTTATTGTGGTTTGTGGAGTTTCGCTGATGGTTTGCGTTCTGTGATTGCAGTGAGGATCGATTGGAAGACTTTGGTGTGATATTGTTATTATTATTTTATACTCTTAGAATAAGGGGGCTTCACGAAAACTTACAAAAATGCCATCCACCAACGAATGGAGATTTATTGAGATCGGCCGTCTCGTTCTCATCACCAGAGGAAAGTACGAGAACAAGGTCGCCACTGTTATCGACGTTGTTGACCAGAACAGAGTTCTCGTAGACAGCCCTACCTCGGAGTCTGCCTGGACTGGTGTTCCTCGTCACGTTGTTACCCTTAAAGATTGTGAGGCAACCCCAATCGCCACCTCCATCCAGAGAGGACTTAAGGCTGGTAAGCTTACTAAGGTATGAAATAACTTTATGGGAATACTAACTGATTGTTGAAGACAACAACAACAACAACAATAACCCAAACAGGCAATCAAGGAGCAGAACACCCTCGGAAGATGGGAGGAGCTCAAGTGGGCGAAGAAGATTCAGTTCCGTGACGCGCGTACCAACATCAACGACTTTGACAGATTCTGTCTTGACAAGGCTCGTCGTACTAGAGCCTTCACCCTCCGTAAGAAGGTTTGTTTTATTATAATTATCACTTAATTAGTCTCATAACACAAACAAGACAATACTAAACTAAAACAGTTGGCTGACAAGCTTACCAAGGCCGGAAAGAAGGAGAAGGCTGCCAAGGTTTTCAAGGCATAAATGTAGTCCCTTTTGTTTTCCCCCGTTTTGACATCATGTAGGACCGTAGGCTGTTGGCTGCGTGTCGATTGTGATTCTTGTAGTGACATTCTTGATTTCGTATTTCTTTTTTCTTTCCAAACAGGTGTTTTTTGCATTTTTTTTTAGCTTCAACTCCCGTTTTCTCTTATTTTCTCAAAAAATCTTTTACCTCCAACAGTATCTTATGGAAAATGGTGAATCTTACTTATTATGGTACCACTCAGGGTGTATCTTATTGTTGTTTATCCTTTTAGCTATAAAGTCTCGTAGTACTGGTGATAGTTCTGATAATCTAAAAGGAGAGAGCGTAGAGGATGTTTCAGAATTTAAAAGAAGATACTTAATACCATACGTACTGGCTACATTCACTGATTGGATTCAGGGACCGTATCAGTTTAAAGTTTATTTAGAATATGAGTTGACAGAGGCTGATATTGGATTGTTGTATGTGGCAGGCTTTGGTTCGAGTCTTGTGTGTGGAACATTTACTGCTTCATTAGCTGATAGAATAGGAAGGAGGAATGGTTGTTTATTATATTGTTTGATATGTTCAATGAGTTGCCTTACTAAGAATTCACCTAACTTTCACATCTTACTCCTTGGTAGAGCTTTTGGTGGTGTTGCTGCATCATTGTTGTTCGCAGCGTTTGAGTCATGGTGTGTATCAGAGGCTCAACGTCAAGGAATTCCGAAGGTCTCTCTGACAGCAGTTTTTACATCAGCGTCGATTCTCAATGGACTGACTGCGATTGTTGCATCCTTAGTAGGTCACGCTTTGGTAGTGTACACGGGTTCTTTTATTGCTCCGTTTAATTTAGTTCCTGTAGTATTGATTATAAATGCGATGCTCATCCTCTGGACTTGGGAAGAGAACTACGGAGAGGATTTTGAACAACACGACATCGAGTCCCCGGATCTGAAGAAGCATCTCACGAAACTAAACAGCAACATCCTAACCCCTCTAATGGATGGAGTGCGGTCTATTACTTCTGAACCTCGATTATCGTTGTTGGGATTGATAGCTTCTCTGTTTGATGCGTCGATTTATATTTTTATATTTTTATGGACTCTCAGTCTGGAACGTCGAAGTGCTTCTCCGAAAGATATCCCTCACGGATTAGTGTTTGCTTTATTCATGGGTTGGAGTATGGTTGGGGCTTTGGGTTGTGAAGTTTCATTCTCAAGTCTCAGAACTCGGTATCCACCAACTCAAACAGCAGCCATCTTGTTAGGAGCATTGCTATGGGCAGGTGGGATTGGATTGTTGCCAGGTCTGTTTCCTTGGTCGTCATTTCATGTTGTTTTTAATGGTTATTGTTTACTCGAACTGGCATTCGGAGCCTACACACCTTGTCAGTCTGTCTTAAGGGCTCATCTTCTTAAGGATTCAAGTCGAACTGCTGCAACAGCTCTTTACAGAGTTCCTACTAATGTCGGTGTTATATTAGTTCTTTACTTCGCTGGGTCACTTACAGAAGCTACAGAGACAGGACTTTGTTTGTCTCTTATTCTTATCGCTATTGTGAGCCATTATCAGTTTATGAAATTGTTGAAAAAAGAAGATTGCGAGGAGTCGTCGTCGTCTCCACCAGAACAATACATTATAGCTAATAATAGTTTTAATAAAATGAATAATAATAATAATAATAATAATAATGAAATAATTCCATCGTATCAACATGCAAAACATAGAATGCCTTCTTCACATATTAAAGAAGAAGAAGATAACTAACGGTCAAGAGTACCATGAAAAAAACTGAACAGCACCACTAAATCCGGTTATGCGTTGTAACCGGAACGTGGCCGAACATTATTCTTTTTATTATGGTGAATGGTCACCCCCTTTTTTTTTTTTTTTTTTTTTTTTTGGGACTTTTCTCCGTTGCCTGCACCCAAAAATTTTTCGCTGTTGTGAACGACTCTCTTTTTTTTTTTTTTTTTTTTTTTTTTTTTCCCGCTGTTGGGTGCCAACTTGTTTTTTCTCTCCAAAAAGAAAAACCTGCCCCACACCGAAGTTTTCTAGAAGGTCGGGAAGTGTGATTGGTCATCAGTTTATATTAGCAAGAAACCAATCCCGAGAACTTAAGAACCCAACGATTACGTGTATCAGTCGCTAGTCGGAGGACACGGATTTGGGGGAGTATCGGAGGATTTTCCTATTTTTTTTTTTTTTTTTTTTCATGTATTCTCTCTCACGTTGCTTCTTCAATTCTGGTTTCGTTTATTTTTGTTAATTTTTTTTTTTAAAAAAAAAAAATGTTTTATTCGCATGTTATCAAAAAAAAAAAAAATGAATATCCTGATGAGTCAATTTTTTTTAATAGAGTTGTACATGCCCACAGTTTACCGTTTGACCAGAATGGTACCATACTTTTTGACATCCACCTCAAATCTGATGATGATTTTTTTTTTTTTTTTGTAGTTAGATCTTGAGGCGGGATTAATATAAAACTTCCTTGTTGGGAAAGATGCTTCTTTGAGCGTCGACCTATTTTATACACGCGTGGTGAGTAGGACAGCCAAGGGATGTCCTCAAAACCATTATTCGTTTGACGTCTTTTACGATTTATTGATTTGATTATTTTTATTCATCGTAGCAACTGTCAGCACTTTTACTCTGGACAAGATGGAGGCTGGAAGTCGATCACTTCCAGCCAATACTATGAAACTACAATCTTCGCGATTGGGTCCTTACTGATGCGGGCTACCCAGACCCCTCGTAGTCATCAGTTTGTATTTTGATAACTAAACTAAACTACTCGAAAAAAAGAAAAAAAAAGGGATTCCTTGAAAGTGAATATTTCTTAATAAGCTCATAAGTTGATCTTGAAATTCCATTTTTCTTTTTTTTTTTTGTATGGCTTTAAAGTAAATAAATCGGAAGAGGCAATCTAATCAATGAGGGTCGTCGATGCGTCTGACAACTGTCTCTTATAATTTAAAAAGAAATCAAAAAAAAAAAAAAAAAAATCAAAAGATGAAAGGCTTTGTTTAATAACTTCGTATCTAAGTATGATACCACATTCAGCATAACTGAATTTGGTATTTTTGAAAAAAAAAAAAAAAAAAAAAATAGAATAAAATTAAAAAAAAAAAAAATTATTAAATAGTAATGTAATGGTTATGATTTTCTGCAAACTATTTTTGCAAGGTGCTGATTTACAGAAATTATGCTTACTGCTAAAAAAAAAAAATTTTATTTTTCAGTGGGGGGAAACTAAAAAAGACAAAAAACCACACCACAATACACTCGGCAAAAAAAATGATTGACGTGAAAGCTATTTTGGTGATTCTATTGACTGTATTTCCAACAGTTGAAGCTGCGGGTGGTAAGAGTATTTTCAAATTGGGAGACTATGTCGATAAGAAACCGTTCGAAGTAATGGCGATGTATTTCACTGTTTTCGCGATCACAATTATTTATGAATGGATCGTCGCGTATGTAGACAGATCCGTCACTACCCATTCAGGTAAGAATATTGTCCACCACGTTTACTCTGAAGTCATGATTCTGGGTGGTATTTCTGCCTTGCTCACCGTATTTGAGAACTTGGGTGGTACCGCGTATGTACTTTTTATGCTTTGATAATTCAGTTATCAAATTACTTCCCTAATATAACATTATTAAAAAACAGGTATTTTGAGGCTGCGCTTTTTCATTTTGTCCATTTCGTTATTTTCGTCATGGCTTTGTTTTTCATTGGTCTCATTGGATCTCTTTTCTTTTTCATTGACTCTTCTTGGAAGGTATGTTAATTAGTGAGATGGACGGCTGTTTGTTTTATTTACTATTATGAATTCATTGAAATTTAAAAAAAAAAAAAAAAAAAAAAAATAGGCTTGGTCAAGATTCGAATTTCAAGTAACGGAGATCGAAAATGAGCCATCCCTGACTCTGGAGTCGAAGTCAGCCTTTCTTCAACAACGGCTAAAGCAGGTTCCAGATAGTCAGAGAATGCTTGCTTGTTTAATCTATTACAGGCAGAATCTTCCAATGGAACAGCGTCACATTAGTTTTTCAAGATACATGAAGAAGAAACAAAGAACTGTTTTACTTTCTTTCTTAGACTTAGAATGGAAGACTTGGGGATTACTCTCAGTGTTGTGTACTCTTGCTGCGATTGTTACCTGGATTACTTTGAAGATTTCGACTAATGATTTGGCAACCATCGGTCTTTGGGTTCTGTTTGTTGGTTTCGGTCCTCTACTCGTCCTCATCGTCACTTATTTCAAAGTCCGCAAAGAGTTCCACACGTTCACTAATTGGGTTCAAGAAATGCGTCAATACGCCAACGATCCTGAACACATGCCAGATAAAAAAGAGAAAGACACATTCAAACAGAATGACTTGTTTTGGTGGTCTCCACAGTGGATGAGACTCATGATGCAAACTATGCTTGTGTATCAGGTATGAGTGACAATTTTTTATTATTGTAATCTCGGAGACTTGAATTGTTCTCAAAATAATAATAATAAAACAGGTCTTTTACCTCGCTAACTGCGCAGTTAACTTCACTTACCGACTGTATCAGATATCATATGGAGTGGCACTCATTTTGTTGTGTTTCTTCCCATCTTTTTTTGTATTTATTATTATGATTCCGAACTTGTTACCAAAGTTTACTATTTTGTCTTCACTTGGAATGTTTTTAGGTGAAGAGACTTTGCACAGAATTCAAGAGGCTGATGAGAATTGTGGAAAATACAGAAGAAGACTACTGAGAGAAAGAATGGCTTCTGAACCAGCAGTGTTCTTGGTAGCTGACGATGGGAACATTCTTGGATTGGATCATTATGATGAAGAGAAGCATGGTCATGGTCACGGACATGGTCACGGAGACCATCGTCAAATGTTAGTATCTGATGAAGGTATCTTACCTTTTAAGGACCCTCACGGTCATGGTCACGGTGATCATGGAGGGCACGATACTGAACGACCTGATGTAATTTGTGAAGAATGTTCTCTTTCACCTGCTGCAGTAACTTGTGGTATATGTGGTATCTTGTGTAATAATTGTAAAGATGATTATCACAAACTTAAGAAGTTCCGTGATCATCACGTCATCAGCCTAAAGAATTCACTGTTCGCACCAAAGAAACCTCTTCTGACTGATAATCCAATTATCAACAAGGATCGTACTGCTGCTTCTCTTTATAAAAAAACAGGTGCGATAGAGGAAATTGCAGACTAAAATTATTTAAAAAAAAAAAAAAAAGCAAAGTCCTTTTTTTCATCAAAAAAAATGGTACATCTGGCTCCCACTCGTAAGTTTCTCTTTGGTTTACTTTTGCGTCTTTCCATTCTTCTGTTTTCTTCGTTGAAAACGAAGATTTTTTTTCTTCTTTTCTGGCCCTTTTTTCTTTCTACCAACTGCACGTATTGAATAATTAACTTTCTTTCTTGTCAAGACAGTTGTCTGTCCTTCGTCTGTGACTAATCTGGGCCAGAGAATGGATTGGGAATACCACCCCTGTTATTATTATGGCTATTGTTTACTTCTTGAAACACAGAACGTGAAGGAAGGTTACATAAGTAAACCTTTACTGTGGAAATAGTAATCAGCCCTTTCACTTATTAGTGTTAAGGAGAGGGAGACTAATCATCTCAGCTATTTCGATAAATTTATTTGCTGTGCACTTTGACAGCCATCCAGGTTGTACGTATCTATCAGAGAGCAGGATGTGCCGATTGTTTTGTGACTATCAACCAAATCCCCTTTTCCCCTCAAAAAAAAAAAGAAAAAAAAAGTATTTATAGTTTAGTTTTTGTTACGTTTTTGTTGTTGTTGTTGTTTTTTTTTTTTTTTTGCAAAAGTTATACAAGAATTTTTTCTCGGGGGATGTTTTTTTAATTTAATATTTTAGTGTTTTTCTGTCGCTTGGCAAAAAAAAAAACAAAAAAAAAAATAGAGAAGTAAGTTTCTTTCTTTTTTTTCTGTTACAAAAAAAAAACCAAAAAAAAAAAAAAAATACTAAAATTCATTTCATTTTTTAGTCTTTTCAGTATTTTTATGATGAAAAATGTAACATAACATAAAACGAATGAAACGGTCCTCCTTCGACTTATAACATTATGATCGCAGGTAGTTTTTAAGACACAATAAACCTTCTCTCTCCTGAAAACACTATTTAACTCAAAACTCAGAGTAACTGATTAAATATGAGCGCATGGCATCGTGGTCGAAGTGTTGAGAGAAGAGTAGGAAGTCAACCAAGGGTTAGAGCGGCAAGTGAACATCGAGCGCCTTCACCGAGAGCATCCATATCAGGAAGCGGACTGTTTACACAGGAAGAAATGAACAGTTTTGATATTCTTCAAATGGGAATTGGAGGTGGAATTAGAATTCACGAAATCGTATCACCTCCGTTACTTCATAAAATAGGTTCTGGCGGTGCTGTTGTTTCTGAAGAAAGTGAGCTGTACGGCTACAGAGGTGGTAGAACACCGTATTCTTCAAAGACACCCGTCTTAGTTAGAATTGAAGGAAATAATATTCACATTCTAACTTGTCATAATCAACGTCATCTTATCTCTCTCCCTTTTACTGAAATTAAGAAATCAGTTGTATGGGAACAACATAATCCACAGCAGTCAGGAATTCGTCTTTTCTGTGGAGCAGTCGCACCAACAGAGGTATCGCTAATACTGAATAAAGGAAAAAGGAACGCCCTTCATAAATTAGTACAACTCAGAACACGAGGTGTTGTTATTCCAACAAAGGAAGCAAGAGAAGCGTCACCAACACCAGTAACCACATATCAAAGAGTTGCGAGTATCAGTGGGTCGAGTTCACCTGTCGTTGCAGGCGGCACTGGGGGAGGTGCATCGGCCGGTCCTTTCAGATCTCATCACCAACACCATGTTAGTAGTTATAGTCATGCTTTAGGTGATGGTGGTGGTGGTGGTGGAGGTGATGGTGGTGGTGGTAGCTCTGTTAAGTCTGATGAAGAACTTGATAGAAAACAACGTCGTGAAAGAATTCGACAACAGTTGCAGCAACGTCGACTTGAAAAGCAACACAATCCGTCTCCAGCTGGAACTGTGTCGCCCAGTCTTCCAGACTTCCCATCTCACGAGATACCACCACCACCTCCAATTCATTCAGAACATAATCATTATGAAGATACTCATCAGGAAGCTCGTCGAATTGCTGATGATCGTCGTTCTGAGAGACAGGCGTTGTATGAAAGGAAACTTCAAGACGAACGACAGCAGCGTTTTCTACGAAGACAGCAACAAGACCTTGGACAGTAGCATCCCCACATCAACTAATAACTTACAACTTTTTCTAGCTGTCAGTAGCTAGTTTCACTGGTCATGATTGTGACCAACGCAAGTCAGTTCAATTCGAGCTTCTTTGACCTTTTGTTTCTTAAGTAAATGTATTCATAGATTCTTTTAGTTTTGTTTTTTTTTTCACTTTTTTTTTTTTCCTCAACGGATGATAGTTTTTATTTTTATTTTTATTTTGTTCTTTTTTTTTTGCCTTTAGTTTTTATAAGGCAAAACCCCGCAGGCAGCCTGCGAGAAAACAGCCTATAGGAATGAAACATAGAAATACGTTCCCACAAATATGCTTATAGATGACAGTTTTATACGTGTTGACCTCTTAATCATAATGTTAAATACCTTTACGTTCACAGCTTTGTATCCAGGAAGCCGTCATAGGGTGTTTTAAGTGATTTGGAAAAATATAATTTTATTCCTCCTCCCTTCAGGAAAGAACCACATACCTCAAAAAAAAACATCTCACCGCTTTCGCGGCTTCACTTAAGAAAAACCGATTAATCTAACTTTAATTTTGAAGTATATGTATGTAGTTGTTGTTTTCTCTTGAGTGGTGATTTGAATTTAGGAAAAAAAAAAAAAAAAAAAAAAAAAAAAAAAAACAGAAACCGCAGTTAACCTTATCATATATAACAACATATACTACATAATGTCAAATGGATACGCTACCTCAATCTGCCAGTAGGGCTCCCCCCTCTGCAGCAATATACTGTTAGAAAAAACAAACAAACAAAAAAAACATAAAAAACATAAAAAACACACACATTATCCTTCATAAATCTTGTTATAAAAAAAGAACTACCCTTTTTCCCCTTTGCGTAAGTTATCTGTTTAGTTTTTTTCTTCTTCCCCCTTTTTTTTAAATTTATAAAAACTAGGTCACATTCCCCTTTCTTGAATAAAGTCGTCGATTCCCAAAAAAAAAAAAAAAAAGCAAGAAAAAAAAACTATCAATTTAATCAAAAAAAACAAACTCTTTATAAAAAAATCAAATGACTGGTGGCAGACCCATGAGGCGAAAGCCTCCACTCGCTCCTTTAAACACGAGTGTTGTTGAGGTACGTAGTTTTTGTTTTGTTTTGTTTTGTTGAATCTGTTTTATGTGTTATAACACAACAAAACACAACACAGGGACACAAACAACCAGTTCAAAAACTGTTAGAAGGGGAATGCATCCCTGAAGTGTCTGGTAAGAGATGTGGTGATTCTCTAAGTATGATCACGCAGTGGTTGTACTTAGGAAGCTACTCAGATGCTTTAGATAAATCTTTACTAAAACGTAACAACATTAGTTACATATTAAATACTGCGAAGGAATGTGAATCAGCGGATTCAAGCAACTCATCCGACTCTGATACAGATGGAGAGATGTGGCCAACGTACTTAAAGTTGGATTTGGTAGATCACGCTGATGAAGCAATCGCGTCAGTCTTTCACAAGGCTTATCAATTTATTGACACTGCTAGAAAAGAAAACAAGCGAGTGCTTGTTCACTGTCGTCGTGGAATTAGTAGATCAGCAACTCTCGTCATTGCGTATCTCATGCAGTCTCAGAACCTTCAACTTGATGAAGCTTTTGATTTCGTACGTTGCTGTCGTTCAATTATTAACCCGAATATTGGATTTGTATTATCTTTGGAAACCTTTGCTGCTCAGCTTGGTCACAAACCAAAGTATGTTTTTTATTATTATTATTTCCGACTCTGTTTATTCACATCCTGACTGCGCAACCTAACTAATAAATAATAACAGACGCCAACTACTGGGTTTGGATGACTTCAGCCAAGACTTCGCCAGATCAGAAGCAGAAGATATGATTGTCGGTCTTAATAAGTTGTCTCTGCAAGCAGCGGTGGAAGCGTGATATTGTTTTCCGCTCAGCTAATTCTTTTTTTAATGAAATAATGGGGAACTCGTAGTCTTCACTCAGATATCCCACTCAGTCAAAATAAACTGCGAGGCAGTTGATCGAACAACAACAACAACTACCCTGGAGATGGTCCAGCAGCCTTTTTTTCGGCAGGTCTAAAGACGACCTGCCGCTGTAGTATAAACTGAGTGTGATGGGATTCCCTTTTCTGTGGGGTGAAATGTTGGAAATATTGATTTTTCCCCTCTCCCTCTCACCTTGTTATTAACTGATAGTTTTATACAACCTAACAAGAGAGAATTGGATATCGTCTGTCCTCAAACGGTAGTTCAACTTCAACAAGGATAGGTGTCATTGAGCTTATTTCTTTTTTTTAGATTTTTCGCTATTCAGTAACGGAAAACTTTTTTTTTTTTTTTTTTTTTTTCGCTGTTCGCTGAAAAGGGAGATTCCCTTTACGGTATTCAGTAAGGAAAAAAAAAAAAAAAGTTGTCTTTCGCTGCTGCAGGTTCCGGATGGTTTGTCTCTGAGAGTGTCTTTACAGGAAGTGTATTAGTGTCCAAACCGACTGACTATTGCCTGCCTCCCTCTCTGTGAGACTTTACCCATTCCTCTCTCCGTAATGGTGGGAGGAGGTTTATGAACGGCGAAAAAAAAAGAAAAAGCATCACTTCTATCGAATATATTTTCTCTCTTTTCTCCCGCATTTTTTGAGTCTTTCAAAAAAAAAAAAAAAAAAAAAAACGCGTCAAATTCATGTACGATAGTAAATTCCTCATTTCTTTTTAGTTTTTTTTGTATTATTTTTTTTGCGTGAAATATTCGCATATAAATTTTTAAAAAAAAAAAAAAAAGATAAAAAAAATAATTTTCTAAAAAGAGACAATTTTCCCCTGAACAAGTACATTGCAAGTTAATCTTTCCCTTTATTTTTATTCTTCTTTATAATGTGACCTAGCCTCTCGCCCACTATCTCTGATTTGTCGTGACTGAGTGCAGTGATGACCTCTTGCAAGTTGGAGCAAGCGAATTTTCTTAGCAAGAAGGGGAAAAAAAAAAAAAAAAAAAAATGATAACATCACTACATGAGTCTAGATTGTTTTTCATGTTGAGTTGCGACTGATCAGATATTTTTTTTTTTTTTTATATTCACCCCCTCCTCTTCAACCCCCTCCACTATTTCATTACCCTCCCCCCGTGTTTCATGAGTACAAGAAATTTATAGCATCGTGTGCTATGTCGAACTGTTATTAATGATTATCATATGGCTCAGAAAAGGGAGATTACTTTTATTTTTCTTTTATTTTCTTTGTTTTTGGAAGATGATGATAATTTAATTTAACGAACGATGGGATTACATTTCTTTTAAAAGTTGATTTTTAAACCTTTCATCGTTCAAATGAGCTTTCAGTGTTGTCATTCATTGTTTGACATAGCCATTTTATAGTATAGGAGAAACAAAAGTGATATTCTATCATGTTATGGAGTAAGCACAACACATAAGGGAGAGATTTAAAAAAAAAAAAATAATAATAATAATAATTGAGGGAAATCGTAGTACCGGATATGTGGGAACAAATTGTTGTTGTCATGAAAAAAAAGAAATAAATAAAAAAATAAAATAACAAAAAACAACGTGAGAAGCAACACGCGTGATTTGTGATTTCTTTTTTTGAAATAAAAAAATGAATATAGAAGAAAACAAAAAGGGGGTTCTTGTTGACCACTCTATTTCTTGGTCATTTATTTTCTTGCGACTTCGAAACTTCCCGCGATCGACTTTTTAAAGAAAAAAAATTGGTAACAGCGTAAATAATACTATTTTCCATTTTTCCATTTTTTTTTTTTTTTTAAATATTCCCTCTTGTAGTGTAGCCTCACATGTTTAGATCCTTGCTGCCTTCTTTGCGAGGCACATAGAGAGAGATATTAGCAAGTTTCATCGGGAAACTTGCTTATTGAGAAAACGAAAAAAAAAAAAAAAAAAAAAAACATAAAAAAAACTGTATTGTAAGCAGACTTTTAACTAACACTTACATTACTGTTAGTGTTTGCATCTGATTTTTGTTTCCTACGAGACGAAATCAGAATAGGCATCTCTTCAACTGCACGGAAGCATAGAGCTTCCTGGCATCATCATGAAATAACCAGCTTGGTTTTCTTACCTTACCAACCCTTCTTCCTCTCGATGTACACTGCAAGGGATTATCCTTTCATTGCACTTCGTAAACCTAATGTCATAACAAACCTGGTTGATATTCTACGCGTACAATGCGCATTCTAATTTCTTCCCTCTGCCATTTTTATGAATTTTCGGGTTAGCAATGACCTTAGTCATGGTAAGGAAGAATTAGATGAAAAAAAAAAAAAAAAAAAAAAAAAAAAAGATTAAAAAAAGAGAGGGAAGAAAAAAAAAAAAAAAAAAAAAAACTAACAAGGAACAATACCCTGTGGTATTGTTCCTTGTTGGTTTTTTTTTTCTCTTCTTTTTCCCCCCCTTCTTTTTTTTTTTCTCTTTTTTTTTTCCTGAAAAACCAAGTTTTCCAGATCTCTTAGCGGAATTGAAGGGAGACCACATCAGTGATGAATTCTCTTAAGACATGTCAATGAACGTGTTTAAAAGATTCATGTTGTATAATAATTGTGGCTATAGTCTGACTACTGAGAATAAATATTCTAAAGGTGTCAGAGGTGGTAAAAAATAAAAAAAAAAGCTAAATAAGGAAACTGAAAGAAGGTGTCCATCCCTTTCCCCCTGACAAAACTATTTTCATGTTTGCCCCCCCATTCCTGAAGTTAAACATCAAAAAAGAAAAGAACCATCGCTCCCTGTTAGTCATGTGGCTGCCGTTCTGCGAAGTTTTGCGAAGACAAGTTTTTATCGTTTATAAATCATTTCCATTTCGGCGTTTGGTTTTAGACGACTGAACTGATAGTTTTGTTTATAGTGATGACCTAGTACTTCGTTAGCTTTCTGAGTGTCATCTGACGCTGTGTTGAGGTATACGTACCTCCGCCGCTAGTCATCCTTGCCGCTTTCATTTCCTTAACGCGCCAGATGACAAGAGTGAGCTCTTTTCCTGGTTGTATTTTAGTTTGGCGAAATTGTTTTTTTTTTTCCCCCTTTTTTACTTCTACCGTATCCCGCTCCATTTTCCCCACCAGTCTTTTTTTTTGTAGTCCGGTTCATCATGCTCACCGTCCTCACCCCGGTTCATCATGCTCACCGTCCTCACCCCGGTTCATCATGCTCACCGTCCTCACCCCGTTCGGAGAACGAAAAAAGAAAAAAAAAAAAAGAGAAGAAAAAAAAAATAAAACAGACGAAAAAAAACAAAGAAAAACAAAAAAAAGGTACGAACATCTCTCTTAATTATCCTTGAGAGATTTGGGAAACATTGCTACCGCGTAGTTTTTCTTTTTTAACACGAAAAAAAAAAAAAAAAAAAAAAAAAGGCAACAAAAAAAAAAAATAAGGGGAAAAAAAATCTTCTGAACTCCCACCGCAATCGACAGGTATCACTCCAATGGAGACGCGCTAGCTACGTAACTACCCTGTACCCTCTGTGTTGCGTCCCTGGATATTTTTGATTCCTATTGCAAGGGAGGGAACGACCCTCTGGGTCAGTCGCATGCTCACTAGCTGTTCAGGTAGTAAGAGTCATGCATATTGGGGATTTTTAAAAAATAAAAAAAATTGGGTTTTTTTTCCTATTGTTTATCAAACAATAGGAAATCATTATTCTACACCACAGTGATCATTATCGTCCTGTGATGGAATGATAATATACCGACACGGATAAGGAAGTAATTGTATTACTGCATCTGCATCACCTGCTCTAAAATAATCATCATTGTATTGATTGCAGCAGCTTATTAAACAGGGCAGCGCTTGATATTATAGTGTTTTTAGTATAGGTGAGTCAGTCTGATTAAAGAGAGTTTTTTATATCAAGGAAAAAAAAAAAGGAAACTTGTGGCATATCAATATGTGTTTGAGATGACCTACACCCTCCAAAAAATCTCAGTAGAGGCAAAAGCTCTGCATTTTTCTTCTCGTAACCTCATCTTCTGATTTTTCTAACCCTTTTTTCCCCAAGTCCCGAAAAAACCCCATTTGGCACGAAGAATCTGCAATAAGAAAAAAAAAAAAAAAAAAAACCCATAGTCTGGTCTTTCTACCCCTACTCTTGGATTTCGTGGGACGCGGATAATCTTCTTATTTTTTCTTTTTTATAGCACGATTTTTTTTCTCCCTTTACCCCTTGTATAAAGCGTTCTTTCTGAAAGAGTTTTTTTTGTTCTTCCCCGAGAAAAAAAAAAGGTCGAGTAGATGATTTTTTACAAAAAGGGTGAGTTTGTATGTTCATAATCACTCACTATGAGTCTAAAGGTGTGTTTTCTGTTTTTCTCTTTTTAAAAAAAAGTCTTTTCTGCTGTACTAAACTAGTATTGTATTAGTGACTGCGGGAACTGTGAAGATAAAACCAATCAAAGAAAACAACGCAGATCACCTTCAGCTCTTCAGATTAAACAACAAAGTATTCCCTTTAAAAAAATCACTGCGAAAAATTAAAAAAAAAACATAAAAAATAAAATTACTTTCCAGTTTACCACTATTTAGCCTCTTTATTTTCAAAAGAGTTACATCTGAAGTAGGTGATTAGTTTTTTGATATTATTTTTAAAGTGCAGGTGACCTTTTTCTTCCAACTTAACTATTCTGTGGTGCTCTTCAACAATTACCTCCTCTGCTGGATGCTTAAGGCCTCAGATGTGTTGATTAGGGAACGGGGAAAAAAAAAAGAAATAAACCGAGAGACATAAAGAACACAAGTCCACTACCATTTGTGTAGTGACAAGTTAATGTTCTCCCTCGTGTTGTTTTCTTTTCTTTACAATTTGAAAAAAAAAAAACGAAACCAAATGGATGAACTGCTTGTCTTTGTTTTTTGCAAAGTCAGTTAGGTAGTCACCCTAGAGATCCAGTAGCCTACTGTAAACAGTTATGGTAATTGACTACTTTTTATGATCAAGTCATGTAGACCTGTTGTAGTCGTGTACCATATTTATAAGTCCCGAAACATGTTCGGCATAATTAACGAATATATATTGGAGCAGTCTTGGTAGGAATGATATAAAAAAATCTATTAACGAA
Organism: Flectonema sp. DT1601; assembly: GCA_964019425.1. NCBI lineage: Eukaryota > Euglenozoa > Diplonemea > Diplonemida > Diplonemidae > Flectonema > Flectonema sp. DT1601. Next base: position 171,117 of record OZ025812.1, on the reverse strand, counting down.
AAAAAAAAAAAAAAAAAAAAAAAAAAAAAAGAGAAGCAGAGGGATGACTACCTTGGCTCTTTAGTTTTTTTTTTTTTCCCTCATCCCCTTTTCCCGGGTTTTTTAGTCATTCATCAAAGTCCCTCACCTTTCCTTCCCCCCCCTCACTCCCGCAGACTATATAATCTTTTGAGAACGGCGGCAATGACCTACTCTCTCTTTATATGTCGTGGTAAGGTTTTTCTTGTTGTTGATGTTATTTTCTTGTTGTGTTGTTCCATTGAAATCATACAATTATTTCCCTCATCAGACTTCCTACTTTTTGAAAAGATGTTATAATTTTATGTTAAAAAAAACAGTAGTAAAAATACAATTCTTTCTCCCCAATCAGTACCAAGTACCCCTTTGTAAGGGGAACACAATGAAAATCAATTCTATGTCTGTAGCGGATCTCGTCTGTGTGATGACAATATTCGCGATACTTGTCGCGACTGATGCTGCTCCACTTATAGATACTTGTTGGAGAGGTAAAAGTAATATTCCAATTGTAAGCAGATCCAACACAACCCATCTCACTGTAGATAAAGGAAGCTGTAGAACATCTGAAGAACCAATTCGAGAGATTGTAACAAACAATTTCGTAACAATCACAACATCCACAACTATTTGTATTTTCAACAAACATACAACTCATTGCGAGTGTTCTTTAAATCGACTACACCGACGAATGTTAGGCAGCCACATGAACATCAACGACAACAGTTTTGTTGTACTGTCGTCTTTACCTGGATTTATTGTAGCATCTGACCTTCATACTGGTACTGACTTACAACTATACGCAGTTCCAGTTAATAATTATTTTGCTGCTGAGATGAATACGAATACTCTAACGCTATTTATAAAAGATGAGACTACTCAGGCGTTGGAATTAACACCAAATGGAGTGTCACAGCAATCAGGTTACAGCTGTAAGAGTTATTGGGATGGGGGACCAGAGAGAGGTGTTTCGACACAACAGGAAACATCATCTTACCATCATGAATTGTTGTTAAAGTTCACGACACCAAGTGTTCGTTTAAGGAGAGATTTAGTGAAAGACATGTCTCAGGTGGTGTCTCTTGTCGCTAATGCGGTTCATGGAACAGCAGCCTGTATTGGTTTGTGTGATATGACTCAAACTGGTGATATTTGGGTCATCAGAAATTGTTATGACTGTGCAGGAGCTGCTTGGACTCCTTCATCTGGTATATCGATATTATCAAAACAATATTACAGTTATCAAATATCCGTAGACACGGCGCTATTGTTGGATGAGGTGTTGAAAATTCTGAATGCTGATCAGTTTAAAATGATTTTCTCAACATGGGGAACTCTCGAACTGGTTGTCTCATCTTCAGCAGATTCCATGACTGATACTTTACAAGACATTAAAACAAGAACAATAAATCATGACACGACTGATAAGATTATTGGAATTGTTATCACGGTAACGTCTGGAGCGATCTTCATTGCTGTCGGTATCTGGTGCTACATCACTAGAACTGATGATTATGTGTTGAATGGTGAAAAACAAGATCCTGAAAAAACAGTAGCTGAAGATCTTCAACCCAATCACGATAAAGAAGCAGACAGCCTCACAAAGGAAACCACAACAACCAAACCCTCGGAGTCGTTTTTCATCAACAATGTTGATGACGACGATGATATTTTCGAGCTAGGCAATCACGATGATGATGATGATGAAGAAATACCTCAATCGATATAGTTCCCATCTCCCCTCATAAGTTACTCAAATATTCGTCCTTTCCCTTTTTTTTTTCTTCTTATTATAATGTAGAGTGTTTACTTATACTAACATTACCTTTAGTCAACGTGTATCATAAATTACTAATATATTTTTCTTTTTTTCTTTTTTTCTCTTTTTCTTTTTTTTTTTTTTTTTCTTGATACAATGCAGTATATTTATCTATCAAATGTTGTGCTTCAAATTGTTAAACCCCCGTCTCCCCTTTTTTTTTAATAAAGATCGAAGGTGGAAACCGACAGCGTGCGAAGAAGAAAAAAGTAAAAGACTTAGGTAAAGCATACAACAGGTTATTAGGGAATAACCGCCGTCACATGGAAGAGTGATGAGTAAACCAGGGGCAATAATTACAACTTGGTCCACCGGGCTGGTGACAATGTTCCAACGTAGCATGCTAGGGCTAAGACAAGAGATGCGCCTGACGCGGGTGGAGTAGAGTCTTGTTATATTTTGGAGCGCAACGTTTTCGAACTACCCACAATATACCCGTCAGGAGGCAACTTGTACTTGGCTTACAATTTTAAAGACTACCGGTTTTCTCAGATAGAATTCCAGCAGACAAAGAAAAGTAAAAGAACTGTACTAGCATGTGGTTTCTTCCCGGCATCTTCGCTTCGGCGAAAAAAAAAAAAAAAAAAAAAAAATAAAGAAAAAAAAAAAAAAAACGAAAAAAAAAAACGAAAAACAAAAATAAAGGGTCAAAAAAAAGAAATTTTTAATTGGCCAGCTGAATCTTAATAAGATTTTCTTTGATAAAGTACACTTAATGGGTTGATTGCGAACAGTCGAAGGGTTGCCAACATCTATAGAGCTTAAAGGGTTATTATTTATCTTTTTGATTTATTTTATTCCCACCCCACTTACCTCACTGGATTGATTACCGTATGTTTTTTTATAGTCTTTTGAGATATAAACAAGAAGACTAACACAACCCATACTTGCAAACGATATGACGGTATACACTCCAGTGAGAATCATTAAATTTTGAAAACAAAAAAAGACAAAAAATAAATGCGTTCATTTTTTCCCTATTATTTCAAGTAAGTTTTGGTTTAGTTTTCTTTTCTTTCTTCAGAGAGTATTTTCCCCTTCCCTCCAATTTTGTTTCTGTTCGAATGGTAAAAAAAAAAAAAAAATAAAATAAGAACAAAAAAACTTAAAAAGCCAAGCTTTTTTTTCAAAGTCTTAACGGCTGCGGGCAACCGCTTGGAGCGTTTCGAATCCCAGCAATGTTCCTCAGTTAGAGGAAGCAAACAGTCGTAACAAGGTTGCTGTTAGTCAGCCAGCCTTGGCAGGTTTGGTTAAGAAGACCGATGTTATTATTATTTTTTTTTTCCTGAAAAGAAACATCCCAAGAGCAGGTAAAAAACTGTTTTTTGCGTACAATTTTGACTTCGACGTCGACAATAAAAAAAAACACTCCTACTGTTTCTGAGTACCACCTCAGTAACCTACCTAATCATTTAGTAATGATATCTACGTTGTATTTCTTTTTTTTTACTTTTTTTTAAATCAAGGATTACTGATACCAACCCAAAGTATCAGGTCTGAGCGACTTAGCGTTTCGAATCCCAGCAATGTTCCTCAGTTAGAGGAAGCAAACAGTCGTAACAAGGTTGCTGTTAGTCAGCCAGCCTTGGCAGGGTTTGGTTAAGAAGACCGATGTTATTATTATTATTTTTCTGGAAAAAAATATCCCGAGAGAAGGTAAAACTGACTTCGACGTCGACAATAAAAAAAAACACTCCTATTGTTTCTGAGTACCACCTCAGTAACCTACCTAATCATTTAGTAATGATATCTACGTTGTATTTCTTTTTTTTTACTTTTTTTTAAATCAAGGATTACTGATACCAACCCAAAGTATCAGGTCTGAGCGACTTAGCGTTTCGAATCCCAGCAATGTTCCTCAGTTAGAGGAAGCAAACAGTCGTAACAAGGTTGCTGTTAGTCAGCCAGCCTTGGCAGGGTTTGGTTAAGAAGACCGATGTTATTATTATTATTTTTCTGGAAAAAAATATCCCGAGAGAAGGTAAAACTGACTTCGACGTCGACAATAAAAAAAAACACTCCTATTGTTTCTGAGTACCACCTCAGTAACCTACCTAATCATTTAGTAATGATATCTACGTTGTATTTCTTTTTTTACTTTTTTTTAAATCAAGGATTTCTGATACCAACCCAAAGTATCAGGTCATCTATTTTTTATGTTTTCTAATTAACTATACAGACCAGCAGCCAGTAGGCAAATTCAAGTAATTTGTTAATTGTGCTCAGTTCCTCTCTGCGATTCTTCGAGTGTGGAATGAAATCCCGTTTTTAAAAAAAAAAAAAAAAAAAAGGAGGATTTATGATGGAGTTGCTGTTTTGGGCAGTTGGTTAGGAACTGACCTCCCCCCGTCACTAAAAGATTTTACTACACTACAAAATAGTAACTATTGTCATTTGGTAGATGTTAAATTATCATCATGCTTGTGATATAATTTGCTGCTGGTGTGTTTTAACAAAAAAAAGAAAATCAAACAATTCATCCTCCCTATTACTTGCGGAAAAGGTAGGGCAATGGCGTGCAATAATCAGGATGCCCCCGCCAGCCTATACCATAACAAGCGTAACAAGATTGGGTCTAATTACGTTGCTTCAGAATTTGCTGTATCAGCGATGCAGTATATGTAATGTGATTGACTTCTTTATTTATCTATCTCTTGCAAACCACAGCATTGGTGCAAGGGGTTGCTTGTTGTTTCCATACACTTATCCATACTCATTTATTACTTTTTTTTTTTTTTTTTTTACTTTTTTTTTCTTTTTCTTTGTCATGGGTTTTGATTTATAAAGTGTTGCTTTTTTTTTTTTTTTTTTTTTTTTTTTTTTTTTTTTTTTTTTGTTCATGCAAAACATACAGTTCTTGTTAAAAACTGTAGACTAAAACATGTCGCTGTCAGCACTTCTTACCGACTAGTGATAGTGAGAGATCGATGTTGTTTTTTTTTTTCATCACTCAGCTGTTCATATTTACTACGTTTGGTGGTTAATGTTGACTCCCCTGTGTTCTCCTCTCCAAATGTTGTTGTTTTGTCACTATAAAAAAACAACGAAAAAAAAAAAAAAAAAAAAAAAAAACCCTTCTTGCGCTTTTTTTAATGCAATTCTCCAAAAAACCCCCCTTCCTTTGTTGTCTTTTTTTTTTGGTTTGTTTCTTTTCGTCACAGGAGAAAGAAAAATAAATAAAAAAATTTACCCTTGTCCGGTCGTGGTTAACTCCGCAATAAAACTGTTCAGGAATCTTCTGCGATAGCGTTCTCCACTACCGGTGAGGATGGTGAATTTCACAATTGTTTAGTCCACACGAGGTATGAAATCAGTGTACTCTCTTCTTTTACTTAAAAAGTGCGAATTACAAGACCTTAAAACTGCCTCAAAAAGTGTATTCCTGGTAGTTAGGTTCACTTCAATCATCTGTGTGCAACAGTTTTCTTTTTTTTATTTTATCCCTCTGGCTTCCTATTCCGTTTGTTCTGTTTTGGTATCCCACCCAACTAATTACTACAATATGTATTGGAGGGTATTGATGTTAATTTTTAATTTAGTTTTTTTTTTCCTTACAGACTTCTCAGTAAAAAAAAAAAAAAAAAAAAAAGTAAATGTGGAATAGTCAGCAATCACAAGTACCACACTACAATTCTCAGGCTCATCAAAGAGCACAACCAGGTCAGTATAGCAGTCAGGCATATCCTTATAATACAAATTACCACCAAGCGTACAATGACTACACATCATCATCAACACCTCAAGCATCACATCCACCTAGACAGCCTGCATACGACCCACAACATAGACAGACGGCATACGACCAGCAACATAGACAGACTGCATACGATCAACAACATAGACAACCAGCGTATGATCAAAAACCAGGTCATGGAGGTGGCGTTTACGAACATCCTCCTCAAAGAGAAAGTAATGAAAGAGTGCAACACCATTATGAGACTGCTAAGACTACTCAAGCAGAACCAGATGATCGAAAGACTGTTAATAGAGAGGAAGCTTTGTCTCCAGTTCCAAAGATTTCGATGATCACTCGGATTTGTGATGAAATAAATCCTATTCGAATTAAGTATGAAACACAAGCTTATCATCAACTTACTGATAATGAGAAAGACAATACCGAAATAACAAAACACCGAAAAGTATACACCGAGCTCCTCACACAGAAATTAGTCGGCCTCGATAGTGTTGATGCTGAGGGTCTTGAGAGTGTCAGACAGGCGAGAAAGGAAGCTGTCGTGAAATTGGAATCTATGCTGTCGCAGTTGGATACTTTTGTAAAAAGGGAAACAGAATTACGAGAACTACTAAAGAGTAGTCCAGTGGAGTACGCGTCCTATTAAATTGAGTACGAGCGACTGCATTGACTTGGAGACCAGTTGATAGTTCTACTGCGAGAAACAGTTCAGAAGATCAGCAGCTTTGCTGCTGTTGCTGCGACATATTCCTACAAACTTTCTGTTTGTAGTCACTGTGTCCTTTATTCCATCGTTATTAACATCTTGTTATCTGTTTAGGCTGCGTAGCTTTATACCGTTAGAGATAAGTAGGAAGGAGCAAATATAAAGTATTTGACGTTGTCTGTGCGGCGAGACAGCTGTGTTTTCTTCTTTTTTGTATTTATCTTTTTATTTTTTGATTTTCCTTGTTCTTTTCTTTTTTACGATTGGTTTTTTTTTTTTTTTTTTTCTTCATTATTTTCTTATATTGTGAAATACATCAAAAAAAAAAAAAAAAAAAAAAAATACAACATATTGTTTACTTTCCCCCCTTTTGGTGTTTCTGTCATTTTTTTTCAGTTTACCTTAATACTTATATTAGTATTATAGTTCTGTTTCTATATTGTCAAAACTATCACCCCCCATGGTGTTTGTTATTTCATCCTTTTTTGGTGAGCTACCAACTCAACTGGTTGGTCACTGGCGTCTGTATCGTATCGCTGGGTACCTCAGAAATAATTACCACTAAAAAGTAGCGTTTGTTGTAGTCTGGGTGCCCTTCGTGGGGGGGGGGTTTTTTTTTTTTTGCGGATTTTTATATGAGCATGGGGGAAAAAAAAAAAAAAAAAAAATTCCTAACAACTCTCTGTGGATATCTCTTTTATTGTTTCATTCGTTTGTTAGTTAAAAATAAATATTTTCATCAAATCGTAGGAAAGAACTTGACAGACGTCGTTGTTATAATATCTGTTCAAATAGAGAACGTCAAAAAGGTTTTTCATTTCCTATAAATAGGAAAACAAAAAAAGAAAGAATTGTAGAAACAAAAAAAAAAGGGTGCAAAGTCTGCCGACTGGCCACCTTCTGAAGATACTGACCAGCAGCTTAGATTACTTTGCCGACTCGAATGAGGATGCCAGTCTCCCTCAGGGAAGAAGAAGAGGCACTCGAGTAGTTCCACAACCTCGGAAAGGACTAACCTGGTCAGGGAAGAGACGGCTGATGGTCTCGTTTTCCTTTTCACAACATTCCACCCTCATCTACCCCGTACCCACCAGAATAGAACTTTATATTTGAGAGCGTCCCTGTGGGACACCACAATAAAAGCCACGTCCTCAACAACAAAGAGATCAGAAATGTTAACAACAAGTTGAACTGCTTGCGAGTCCTTTTTACTTTCTAAACCATCGAAAGCTGAACAGGTCGACATTGAAGGATGAAACCGTCAGCGTGCGAAGAGGAAACAAAGTAAAAGACTCGGATAAAGCAACCAACGAGTTATTTAAACTGCCGTCACACAGAAGTGTGATGGGTAAACCTGACAGGTAAACTTATTAGTGAGGTCTACGGGGCTGGTGAAAATGTTTTCCATAAAGCATGTTGGGGCCAGGACAAGTTGTTCACTAGTCGCGTGAAGTGGAGTACCCTGAGAGGTTAACTCAACGTTTTTTACCAACCCACATGACAGCGACAAGAAGCTGCTTGTCCAAACACTCCTAAAGACTACCAGTTTTCTGAAATGCGATTCCTGCTGAAGAGGAAAAGCAAAAGCACTAGTATTTGTGTGTTTTTTTTCCCCCGGCATGAATTAGAAAAAAAAAAAAAAAAAAACTACTTCCCCGAGCCACTAACCAGCAGTGACAGACCCGGGATGTCTGAGGAGCGAGAAAATCTATTTTTGATTTTTTATAATTACTAAACAGGTCACCACTTCACATGGTGAGACATCTCTCAGTCTGTTAGATTTATATTATTTGAAGCAGCGATCACGTGAACTCGCCTTTGGCTTAGAATTATATTTATGATTTTCAGAAGATATCTTAAAAAAAAAAAATAATAATAAAAATGTCTCTTTCTGTCTTTGCTGCAGTCACTTCACTCGCCCTCTCTGGAGGTAAGTTCGATCCAACAAATAAAGTTGTGATGGGAGGTGCTGATGTAGTTCAATATTTTAATCTAACAAAAGAATCTGACGGGGTATTTGGAACCAATGAACACAAAGTTGAGTATGGAGGTTATACTTTTTATTTCTCATCTAGTGACAATGCTGAATTATTTACTGCTAACCCGACTAAGTACGTTCCGACATGGGGTGGATTCTGTGCCTGGGGCATCAGTAGAGAAGATCCACCAAAGTGGCCATGGGCTAAAGACTTCATGGGTCCACCTTGTAATCCAATAACTGGCTGGAGAATTCATAACGATACTTTATATTGTGCTCTTACTGCGGGTATCATGGACCAGTTTATGGCTGAGCCTGAGAATGTTGAACTTGGAAACAGTCGTTGGTCTGGTTGGTACGGGTCTCTTAACGCCGGTCCTATTAATAATGCTTGTTATCAAACTGATCCTAATCAATGCTTTGATGGAGATCACTCTTTTCCAAATAGGAATATTACAAACAATTAAACAGCTAATAAACGTTTTTAGGAGAGGGGGGCACTTCGAGTTATCTTGTCTTCTTTTTATTACTTTTGATTTGGTTGTTTAAAAAACGTGTTTACACTTTCAACGTTTCATAATCGATTACTATTTTTTATTTTTATTTATATATCTGTTTTTATTGCTATTCTTTATTTTATTCATAACGTGAAAGAGGAGCTTCCGTGATCTCCTCATCAGTAACCTTCTGCCTACCAGTATGTTGCTGTAGCTCTGTATTCTGAATCTCTCTCTCTTAAGCTTTGAGGTTGTAAACCCCCTGCAAGTTTGCTGAAATATTTTATTGAAATTTGTGTCCGGGAACACCATCGTATTGCTTTCTACAGAGACAGTTGACTGATATGATTCTATTGTCTCTTTTGTTAGGTAGCAACCCGTTTCTGGTTTTTATTTATATTTTACCTACTTACCGATTTTGGTATAAATCATCGGTTTTTTTTGTGTGAAAATCGTTTTGTTCCTTGTTTCTTGTGTGTAGTCGTTCTCACTCAGTAGTTTTTCTAAGGGGAAAAAAAAAGAAAAAAAAAGGAAGATTGAAAAAAAAGTATCGCGCAGCCAGAATAATGCAATGAAACTTTTTATTTTTCAATTTTGTTCTTTTTTTTTTTTGTTTTTTTTCTGTAGTTTGGAAGGGCTATTCTTTTGGTAACTTCAAAATTCCTTTTTGTTTGAGGGAAACTAAACTACCTTTTATTTATATACTAATCATGAAACATAACAGACATAAAAAATTATATAAAAAAATGCCACCGAAAAAGAAGATACCTCTAGTGAAACCTGAGAAGAAAGAAGATAAGGAATTATGGACAGGTGATCCTGTCAAAACTACAGCTCTTCAAAAAGTTCATAAAAACATTACTTTTGATAAATATAATAAAGGTGATTTACATCTTGATGACTTGGTTGAAGGATCTCCGGGACTGATATGCGTCGTGAAAGGATTCTTATCACCGTCAGAATGCTCTCAGTTAATAAAAGCAATGGATGTTGTTGGTCTTAATCCAGCTTCTAAAGCTGATTTAAATCCGAGAAAAGGAGAGGCGTTTTTAGATCGATGGAATTTAACTTTTTCAGATCCGTTTTTATCAAATTTATTATTTAAAAGACTCCAACCACTCCTTCCGATATTCGAAGGAAGGAAAGCAACTTCATTCAGTTCTAAACTACGATATTACAGATACGATAAATCTCAACAATTTGAACAACATGTTGACGTCTACGTCAGGGAAGATGGTCATCAGTCAGAATACACTTTATTAATATATTTAAATGGTATTTCACAATATGATTTAATCGGTGGTGAAACTGTTTTTTACAGCACCAAAAAGAGAGAACTAATGTCATTCGCTCCAGAACAAGGAGCTCTACTTCTTCACGCTCATGGTAGAAGGTGTTTGATGCATAAAGGTGATGTTGTCAAAAGGGGAGCGAAGTTTGTATTAAGAACTGATGTCATGTACGAATAGTGACTGATTCGTGAGAGTTCTTATGTTGTCTGTATCCTTGTCTTCGATCACTGACTTCTTATCTGAACAGGAATAATAATGAGATCTTTCACAGTCAGTTTATTACTACTTGTCGTGACTACATGTGGTGCTTGGGAATGCTCAAATGATTTGGGATGTCAGTTAAATGGGAAATGCATTTCCGGAAAGTGTGAATGCCGACGAGCATGGAAAGGATTGAACTGTTCAGAGTTATCACTTTTACCAACACCAAGAGATCGAGGGATTCACTTGGATCACAATTCTACCTGGGGTGGTAGTGTTATAAAAGGATCAGATGATAAGTATCACATGTACGCAGCTTACATGGAAATGGGATGTGGTTTAACATCTTGGGGTCACAATTCTAAAGTAGTTCACGCGGTCTCTGATACCCAAACAGGAAAGTTTGAAATCAAAGACACAGCGCTACCTGTCTGGAGTCATAATCCATCGACAGCGATTGCACCTGATGGAACTATTTTATTATTTCATATTGGTAGCGCATCGCATTCTTCCACGGTATTCTGCAATGGAGCAGGTGACTGCTGTCGGAATGGTACATCTCCTTGCGGGTTTTTACACTGCGCACCTCCATGTGACTGTACTGCTGAACAACAGAAGAGAGTTCAATCACTTTCTCAAGACCACACATTCACTCTCCACACTGCTAAGGACCCAGCTGGTCCGTGGGAGAAGGTGACTCCTGTGATTCCTGAAAGTGGTTCAAATAATCCGTCTCCTTGGGTACATCCGAATGGTACTGTTTTTATTGTTTTTAATTCTGACGATATGATTATGGTCAAGGCTGATCACTATTCTGGTCCTTATGAAGTTGTTACACATGGTGCGTGTGGAGGAGGAGAAGATCCATACGTCTTTACTGATACTAATGGTAATTGGCATTGTTTATATCATCGATCACCATTTCCGAATATTACAATAGCTGGAGGTCATGCTTTCTCACTTGACGGATACGACTGGCATGTCTCAGAGACGGCAGCTTATAGTGGAGCGTTTGTTGAATATGTTGGTGAGTCTGATTCGTATCCAATTTCAAAAAGAGAACGTCCTCACTTAATCTACTCTGAGATAGACGGAGAACCAGTTGCTCTCACTAATGGTGTCGCAATCAGACAGCCAGGTGTTAACAACTCAGGTGCTTGGATTCTTCCTAATAATAATCCATTCCCAGGACATTATGACAGGACCTGGACCCACCTGCAATACATCAATCACTCTTCACATTTATAATAAGTTGTGGTTGGCTATAAAACAAAAAACAAGACCCCTGTTCTTGATTAATGAAGACGTTCTTGTCGAAACATTCGCAGAAGTACATCTTCCCTGACGTTCCTTTATTTCCCCCAACGTTATTTTATTTATACAAAAAGTAGCTCTCTCCATGTTAGTTTATTATACCACTTAATGTGTTTAAGAAGTGAATGTAATACTGAATAAGTGATATCTAACTCAATCGACTTACTGTCTTCCGTGTGTATAACAGTTGGTCGAATAGTAGTCTTATTATGTTTTTATTTGTTATTATCATTCTCCTTTTTGTTCAGAATTGAAACATAAAAAGCGAACAATGGATGGTCTGTTCGCTAGTGACAAGGCCAGGCTGAAGCCGCCACCTTCTTTTATAAAACCCGGAGGAGGGTCGAATACTGCAGCTGTACCTGCATCAGCAAAAGACTTAACAAGAGATGCATCGAGCAGCAGAGACAGAGAGAGACCAGCAACAACAAGTAGTGGTATGTTGAGTAATCACACTGCTCATAATCCAAATGATACTTTAGGGTTGTCATCATTAAGGTTTGGTAGAGATGCTCCAAGTAGTAAACCAACATCAGCACCAGCTGGTTATACATCTCCACTGTCTGGGTATACTCACACTAGTGAACGTCGTGAACCAACAACAAGAGATCCATCTCCAAGTTGGCATCAAAGTGATCGACCAGTCCCGTCACTCAGACAAGAGTCTCCAGCGGAACATTCAGTCGAGAGAGGTGCTGCCAGCGGTAGACGCAAAGTTGCTGCACCTGCCACTCGTACCGTCGTCAGAGGAGGGGCTCGAACAAAATCTCCAAACCCACACATGGTAAAGAAAGGGTCAGCAAAGGGCGTACCTGCTGGTGTTAAACCAAAGAGACGACCAACAGAACTTGAACAGGCGAAGGAAGCAACTGAGAAATTAAAATTTACAATCGATCAACAAAGGAAAGACATTGTAATGCTTGAGGACAGGTTGGAAATGGAACATCAAAGGTTTCAGGATGAACTCGACGCACAGCGCGAGGATGCCCAGGACTCCTTCGACAGTCTCGTTGCTGAAATGGATGACATGAAACGTCAAAAAGACGAACGCATTAGAGATCTTGAAATTGAAAAACAACAGGCAGTCGCAGAGGCTAAGCGAATGGTCGACGAAGTTGAAAATCAAAAGAAACTCGCTATTAGACGAATCGAAGCTATAACAGAAGAAGCCAACGCACGCATAGAAGAATACACGGAAGTGATCGGAAAGTTTCAGGAAGAAGTAGCTCGTCAAGAAGGTGTTATTAATGAACGCAACGACACAATTATTAGAATTGAAAAAGAACGTAATGAACGTTACCAACGATATGAAGAATCTTTAATGATCGGAGAAAAGTCAAGAATTGAATTACACAACAGTCTAATTGAAGTAAAAGGAAACATTAGAGTCTACGCACGTGTAAGACCGATGCTTGACAAGGAAGTAGATGCCAAAGGAGGAGATGAGTTCACACACTTTGACTACCCAGAAGGAACTGATCACAGAGGATTACATGTTATTGAAGTTCCTGGACATCAATCCACCATTCCGGGTAAGTCTGAACAGACTAAGACGTTACCTTTCTTATTTGATAAAGTTTATAATCCAGACCAGACTCAAGAAGAAGTTTTTAATGACATCAGTCAGCTAGTTCAGTCATCACTCGACGGCTACAAAGTTTGCGTCTTCGCCTACGGTCAAACTGGTTCTGGTAAGACATACACGATGGAAGGTCCTGACCCAGGTCACGAATCCCAACAATCTGGAATGATAGCTCGTGCTGTTAACCAAATATTTGAGAACTGTCAGTGGAAATCAAAACAAACTGGATTTCGTTTTAAACTAATTTGCTCCTTCCTTGAGATTTACAACGAAGCCATTCACGACCTCCTCAACCCACAGGGTTATTATGAATTTAATCCTAACGTCTCTACCATGAAGCACGAGATCCGAATTATTGACAATGAGGCGGTCGTAACCAACATTAAAGAAGAGGAGGTCTGTGATCCTCGTCATGTCTACGAATTGCTTCGTATCGCTAATGAGAATCGTAAGACTGCAGGTACGAAGATGAATGAACGCGCATCTCGATCACACTCAGTCTTTATAATGAAAATAAAAGGATACAATGAAGCTACCAGACAAGAGATTTCTGGTCAGTTAAACTTGATTGATTTGGCTGGGTCGGAAAGACTTGCAAAGAGTGGAGCTGAAGGAAATCGATTAAGAGAAACTCAGCACATCAACAAGTCATTAGCATGTCTGGGAGATGTCATCGCAGCCTTAGGAAAGGGGGATGGATCTCATGTACCTTTTAGACAGTCAAAACTAACTCACTTATTACAGCCGTCGATGACCAATGAATCGAAGACATTAATGTTTGTTAATATCAATCCTGTACCTGATCACTTGAAGGAGTCTCTCTGCTCACTTCGATTTGCCGCAAAGGTCAACGCTTGCGAAATTGGTATCGCCCGTCGTCGTGTCAAAACCAGTGAAGGTAAATAGTTAAAAATATTTTAATTAAAAAATTAATGTTTGTAAAAAGCTGTAAGACCTTGGTCTGCTATTTGTAACAAAGGAACTGAGTCATCGCCAAGCTCAGCAGAAGGACACCAAGTAACTAAGAGTGAGGTACCAAGTCCTGAACTGCAATCAAGAAAATAAAATGGTAGAAGAGTGCCCTCGGATATTTGTGGTCTGTTCGTTTTTCCCTGTCTCAAGAACAAAAAAAAAAACAAATAAAAAAAGAAAGAAATTTTTTTTAGTACCACCCCCACTCTTGCATTATACACTTCTCAGATGGGAAAAAAAAAGGGCAATTTTGGAATCACGTTGCTCGCATCGCTTTATGAATACCCCAATCTTGGGAAAGGAGCTCGTTCAGAAATCTTTTTTCCCTAAACGTGCGATTTACATAACTGGTGGAAGAAAAAAAAAAAAAAAAAAAAAGAACAGAAAATAGTAAATAGAGTTTAGACATTTTCCCTCCCTTCTCCAAACTTGCCCCCAAAACCCCTGTTCCCTTATTGACTTATTTTATCCCCCCTGCTGCGTTCTTTGATTATGTTTCTTCCTTAGTATTTAACCCAGTGCCCAGCAGTGCTTTTTTTTTCTTTTTTTGTTTTGTATTTCAACAACAAAAAAAAAAGAAAAAGGAAAAAAAGAAAAAAAAAAAAAAAAAGAAAGGAAGGAAGGAAAACAAATGCAATGCGTTTGTTTTTCGTTCGGAGTGTGGAAGTTTTGGGATAGAAAAGTGTGCTCGCCTTCGGATTCTTTTCTGAAACGAAACCAGAATTGGAGTCCTCAAAAGTAAATAATAAAATGAATTTAAAAAAAAAAAAAAAAAAAAAAAAGAGAATTCCGATAAAGACAACGAAAAAAAAAAAAAAAAGATAGCAAAAGGAAATCCAAGGCAGCACAAAAAAAAAAAAAAAAAACAACGAATTCAACAACAAGACCCATCGCGACTAATAACTCATCACAACAGGTGAATGTAAGATGTAGTTTAAGAGGGGTTCTTATAGTGATCTCATGAAGTGAATTTATTTTATAGATCTCTTTTTTTTTTCATTCAGCTGGTTTTAAGTAAATAATATGTCTGGTGAAAGTCGAAAGCAAACATTAGAAAAAGAAATAAAAAGTAATCTTTTAGGAGGGAGTTCCAACCGTAGATGGAAAGAAGAAGAAAATCAACAAAATGGAGAAGAAGTAGAACACAGACCAGCAAGAGGGATGGCGATAAAGGTACGAGGCGATCAAACTGAAGAATGGAAAGAAGAATATGAAAATGGACAACAAGAACATCGCCAATCACCACAACAAGGAATTATATATCACAACCAATCCCATCATGAAGCAACTCGACAAGGTAGAGACACTCCCCCATCTGTATTATCATCTGTACCATCATCACAACCTTTACTTTCATCATCTTCAGGTTCTCCTTCAGTTCGTTGGGTTCAGTTACTCGACGCTGATTCAAATTTCAACGAATCCGCGAAATCGATAATAACTGACTGCTCTGATTATGTTGTGATTGGAATCTGTGGACCCCCTTGTTCTGGTAAGTCAACTATGGCTAATGATGTTATAAAAAGTATATTAAAAAGAAACCTCGTACCAGAAGAAGAGATTGGTGACTACATGTCAAAAGATTGGTTTCCAATGCAAACAAGTAATGACTTAGAGAACAGCAGAGTGATTCCAAGCGGAGTGTCGATGGCTATCGTTAATGTTGACCCATCGTCTCACGTGATAGTAATTGATTGTCAGGGATTGCTTCACCCTGATATGTTATCATTTCTTATAAGTCAAGGATCAACTGGTCCTAGTCACTTGGGGTTAACGTCTTCTGATCAAGCCTTACATCATCAATCACTTTGTTTACTTACCCTTCTATTAGGGGTTTGCAATACATTACTTTATGTAATTAATAATGAATTACTCTCCTCTTCTTGTCAGCATTCACACTTGCAGTTACTAATGACTGCACGTGCGTTGCATCCATTGATGCCGAGTATGACTGCAGCTCGTAAAGGATCCATACCACAGATATATGTGAATAGACGTTTTGGAAATTCATTTCAACCGCTACCAGATCAACAAGACTGTCCAACTAATGTCGCAGACTTAGTATTTGTGGTAAGTGGTATCGATGAGTATTCTCCGTATACTTCTTCTGTTGTTGTATCAGACACAGAGAAGTATATTAAAAGTACAGTTCTACACATACATCCTTCAGATGATGCGTCAGAAAGAATTAAATTTATGTACCTCTCAGAAAGAGATATTTGTACAGAGACGTCGTGTTCTATCTCTCCAACTTATTTAGATTCTATTATGCAGCTATCGATATCAGCTGCGAGACCTTCACGACATGCGGTCTTTCAAAGACTACCAAAACAACATCACATCAGATTGTCAGAAAGGGATTGGTTGACAAGTTTTCCTATTCTTTGGGATCATATTTACAGACATTCTGTTTACATGACGGAATACAACGATCAGTTGACCAGATTAAATTTATTTAGAAAACAAGGATGATCGTTTTTCTCCTGGTGTAGTTTTATGTTCAGGTTATTTACTTCAGTTTCGCTGTACATTTTTTTTTCCTGTTTTTGACATTATAAATAAACCAGTTATCTTCCAGTACCTCCCCCCCTTTAGCGCATGAGAGATCAATATAAAAAAGACAAACCAGCACAATTTCTGGGTTGTTGGCAGGTACAGGTCGCAGTCACTGCGATCCTCGTTTTTTGGGCGAGTGCTCTCCTCTGGGGAGTGGGTGGCAGATGGCAAATCGATCAATGAGCGTCAACGTGTTGGATGGTTCATACAGTCCGATACCACATTACAAGAGACAACGTTGTAAGAGTGCTCCAATAATAACCGATAAGATGTTTAAATGGAATGATGGAGGGGTCTTAACAATGTATTCTTCATTCTTAGACTTGGCTGAACACTCAGCTGAATATTTCATTGACGAATATGAACAAGCTGATGATGAACAGATTAGTCTACTACCAAGTGATGGAATGATTGAAGAGGCTACTGGTGCTAATCAGTCACACGCTTTCTTCTTATTCCTAAAAAGTTTCATAGGAGGTGCTATTCTTGCTTTGCCATCTGCTTTCATTGACGGAGGAATTATAGCTGTTTGTAGCGCTGTTTTTATGATTAGCAGCTGGAACTTCTTTTGTATGTATCTGCTTTATGATGCTGGTAGACACAGTTCAATATACTCTTTGGGAAATCTTGCTTTTACTGTTCATCCATGGTTGTTAGTGGCTACTGAGATTTCTTTGTTAATAACACAATGTTCTTTTTGTATAACTTATTTTGTATTCTTCTGTGACTGCATATCAACTGCAGTGAAATGGTTAATGTGGTGTGGAGGTGATGATTACTCGAATACTGTCTGGACTGTTGTTTGGATAACATGTCAAAGTATTGCATTCTTTCCTCTCGTATGCTTATCAAGATTAGAGTCACTGGCAGTACCAGCATTAGTAGCAGATATCTTGCTCGTTATTTGTATATTTTATCTTCTTGGAAATGATATTTCGACCATTTCAACATCAGGTCTTCACTCGAGTGTACCTTTTGGAATTGGTAGTTCATTTGGAACATCCGTCGGAACTTCAATATTTGCTTTTGAAGGAGTTGGTATGGTCCTACCTGTTGCTGGGTGTATGCAGAGTCCAGGAAAGTTTCCAACTGTACTTGTTAGCGTGGGATTGGTGTTGGTTTGTTTATATGTTTCTTTTGGAGCTCTGGGAGCTATGACTTATGGAAGTGGAGTACACTCGACTGTGTTGATGGATATTAGTAAGTCTGATCCTCATTCACCTGTTCCGATGTTATTACAAATAGGATGGTGTTTATCAATTATCGTAACCTTTCCTTTACAACTATACCCAGCTTCGGGTGTTCTCGAACGCTTTCTACCAAACGCACCTTCAAAACTCGTCCGTATTGTACTTGTTGTGGTGTTGGCTGTTGTTGCTGTTTTGATTAAAAAGTCATTCGCAACTTTCTTATCGTTGTCGGGTGTGTTTTGTTGTCTTCCCTTAGCACTCATATACCCACCACTTATTCATTATCATATAGCTGCTATGTCACCTGTCGCGAGATCACTGGACATCTTCTTAGTTGTCGCTGGTGTTGGTGTGTTGATCTTCGTGACGTATTCGACATTCACTTCTGACCCGCCGTCTTCCAATACAATTCCTTGTTCTAGAAATCTACCCTGAGATTGGTGATGTGTTAGTTGGTTAGGAAATCTTTTTTTAAAATTTACAATTCACTCATCCTTTTGATTCGCCTGAGCGTCTCAAATGACTCTGTTTTTGTGTACAATAATTTAAGTATGTTAGAGTGCTCTCCCGAGTACCTGCCAGAATCTTTCCTTTTTATACCAATATAAGTGATTGTGTGATTATTTACTTCCTTTCCGTTTATCACAGAAACATAATGATGTACAGAGTTGAGTTGAGTAACTTTCGAATTCAAGGAGAATCAGAACTACTTAGTCACTCAAACAGAGTAAGTAATGTAAGAATAAGAGGTGATCTCGACGGTAGGATGATTGATGTTGAGAACATGTGTTTGGAAGGCTCAGAGTTCATCTCAAGAGAATTGATAGGATTCTCATACGAAGCAACCAAACCACTCGATCAACTTTCATTAAACTTATCTATTCATTATGACGGTGATAGGGTTGAGAATGGAACAGGTCGCGTTGACTTAGCAGGTCTGCAGAAGTATAAAATTCAAGTACTTCATTTGAGAACATCAACAAATATAAACATCGCGACTCTTACATTTGATGCAGTCTTTGAACCTGAAGCGACTGTTTGTATTGTCTTTAGTGATATCCAAATAAAAGAACCGTTACACACTCAGGTGTTCCTTTCTTATAATATCGTTACTGATCACGAAGAGCCTTTATTGACTAGTGTATCTCATACTGATCCTCCTGGATGGAAATTTTTACCTCCACTGAACGTCCAAACAACATCATCAGAACTACGAAGAAACACAATCCGATTCGATGTTATTCAGAATAGTAATCGACGCAGTTTATTTAGTTTTATGGTGCCGCTGGACAGGGGAGTTGAAAATGGAAAGGAAGTATTTAGTTGTTCAGGAGAGTCGAAAGGTTCGAACAGTTCGTTAAACAGGATATCAGTGTCGGGTGTTGTTGAGATAAATGGATTGCCTGGCGATGTTAAATATAAAAATGAAGATTTTGAATTTCGTAAAAAAACGAAAATTGAAAGCAAAGCACTAACCGAGTTACAACAACTTCGATATGAAAATGAAAACTTGAGAAGTGAGCTCTTCTCATCATCAAGAGGAGGTAACGTTAGGCAACTTCAATCAAACGAATTTCATCCAAACAGCAGACAGCAAACTCTTTCTGATGCATCTCATCTTATAAATGATCGAAGTAAATTTATATCACCACCAGTTCAGAGAGAGACGTCATTTAAAGAAGTAGCTGATCAGAATTCTGTTATTTCATTGAGCAGCGCTAACCCTTCAGACACAACAATTGACATAAATGGTCTCATCGTTAACATTGGAACAGCTGGTGTTGACTTTTTGGGTCATCACATCCCGGAATTATT
The DNA here is from genome assembly GCA_964019425.1 of Flectonema sp. DT1601. NCBI lineage: Eukaryota > Euglenozoa > Diplonemea > Diplonemida > Diplonemidae > Flectonema > Flectonema sp. DT1601. The sequence continues at coordinate 151,486 of OZ025812.1, read as the reverse complement.
AGTTAGTTGTGGTGAGGGTTGCGTTGATGAAGTTTTTTCATATTTTAGAACATACGATTTCAACACTTTAACATGTGAGTTATTTACACCATTACACGCTGCTTGTATTGGAAATCCACATCCAAGTATTTTATCAAAACTTCTCTCAGAGGGATTCGATGTAAATCACACTTCCATAACTGGAGACACACCTTTACACTATTTAGTTGGTAATCCTGTCACGTCTATCGAGTGCCTTTCTATATTGTTGTCAGCTGGAGCTAATCCGGTGTTGTATAATCTTGTTGGTCTTTCTGCGATTCATGTTGCGTCACTTAATCCATCATCGTCAGTTAAACCTCTCAGATTCTTAATATATCAAGGGGGTGATGTTGATATCAATTACCCAACTCAGACTGGACTCACCTGTTTGGACATCTGCTCATCAGAAACCCAACCAGAAGTCTACCAATTCCTTCTGGAGGGTGGTGGGAGTTTTACTTCTCGATAATTACAAGTTTTTGTTTAGTTACAATTCGGGTTAAATTTGTACAGTTCCCCCGAACCTTTTTTTTTTATTTTTTTATTTTTATTGTTTTATTTTTTAAAAAAAACTTTTTGTTTTGTTTGCGGCTTCACAGCAGGTCACCATTGTAAACCACTTAGTAGGTCTGGATTGGTTTTGTGATTGGTGTTTTTTGAGATGGTCAGTTTCCCCCACACTCCAGTTCTACAGCACTGCATGACGATAGAAGGAGAGTGTGTGGTAGGGTCACTAGTATGAGACACACAGCAGGACTATCTTATCATTTTTTGTCAACACATTTCCCCCTTTTTTTAGAGTGATTTTATATAAAAAAAAATGATTAAAAGATTGCAACACAGTCGTCGTTACTTCACATCACTCAATCCGAATAAGACTTTCGACTTTGAAAATAGCACACCTGATGATCTGACTAAGGCAGTAGATGATGCTTTGAGAAAGTGTACCAAGGCATGCGATAGAGTTAAGTCAATAGGAGGATCTGCTACGTGGCAAAACACAGCAGTCCCAGTTATACAGATAAATCAATTATTACATCACACCATGCGAACTGTTGAAAACTCAATTTCACTCCGAGGGGATTCCTTTCAGAAGGTGTACGACGACAACATAATAAAAATAGCCCAACAATTGGGATCGCTGGCTGGCTCTAAAGAAGTATGCAGCGCCCTCCAGCGGGTGTTGGCAACAATGCCTTTTGACGCAGCTGACATAAAAGATCCTGAGCAATTGAAGCAGCACCGCCTGTTATTATCTCTTGCTATTCAGTATAACAGAAATGGAGGTATGCTGAGTGAAGAAATGCGGTCGGAATTTATTAAAAATCGACGAGAGTCTTCAATATTTAGCGGTCTATTCGAAGCAAACATGGCAGATGCAAATGTCCTTCCGGAATTCCGAGAATTTGAAAAAATAATGACGACTTCAGAGAATCGAACTGAACGCCGTGAGTTGTATAATAAATTTATTTCGAGGGCTTCATCTGGTGATCTTGATAATCAAATGCATTTACATCAAATATTATTATTAAGAAAACAACGTTCAGAGTTATTAGGATTCACTGACTACGCTACTTTGATATTTTCTAAAGTAGCAAAACGAATAGAGAACTTTAATGAGGCTCATCGCTTACTGATACCAGTCGCAAAGTCTGAATTAGAAACCTTAAAACAGATTAGTGGATTTGATGATATTTACCCATGGGATATGCCATACTTGATGACTCAGTTGGAGAGTAGTCTTTCGTTTGATAATAAGATCTCATTTAAGGATTTGATTGAGGCCTTAACATCAATATGTATGAAGTCATTCGACGCCCATTTCGAAATAAACTATTGCAACCAACCAATGTATGATGGAGAACTGACCTGTACAGCAACAGTAACTACTGCAAATGGAATAATAAAAATACTAAGTGCGGACATGGATCATGAAATGCTCCAGTCATGTGCAACAGAAATTAACTTAATCATATCTGAGGAGGTTGCTGTCAGTGATAAGTTGTCACCGTTTGATATTAGGCAAGTTGCTAACCTTTTTGGTGAAGCTTTCATGTCTCTTCGTAAAGCTGATGTTGAGGCTCTTGGAGAGGCTGCGAATAGGAATTCGTGTTTGGGTTCGTTTTTAGAGTTTTGCGTTGAGGATTTATTTAAAATTCCTAAATTGTATCCCGCAAACCACGCTATTAGAGAGCTCGCATTAGTAATGGTCGACTTACAGCTACACCATTCTTACGATATTGAGGAAACTGTTACCTCAGCTGTTCCTTTTTCATTAGAAATTCTTCAAAAGTATTCCGCAATCGCTCCGTCACCTGAGGACTGCTCAGTTTGTAATTCCTCGAACGTCTTATCAGGCGCCGCATCTCACGTCTCTTTGAACAATAAGTTTATAGCAGCTGAGCTCGCTAAAGATCCAACCAAACTTATTGATATCAATTTACTTAATTACGATAATCAAATATTCTCTCCGGAAGCATTCGTTAACAGAATGACTTCACCTTCGACTTGTTGATCAAAATGAGTTTAGTGAACTGACTCATATTTTTTTTGAATTGAAAAGAAAAAGAACCAACTCACTTCACTACTACAACAGAACATAACAAAATATGACGGATTTCCCGTTTTTGGAACTTCAAGATGAAGTTGATAGCGATGATGTTGTGATTGAAACTTTCATTTGTGACATCTGCAGAAGGAATGTACCCGTTGAGACCCGAGAGACTCACATATTTCATTGTGAGTGTAAGAAGTACGGAGGTAGGGTAACTCGACTTCTTAAAGAGGGTATCTGTTTAGAAACCTTAAGTAAGATTGCTAAAAGAGATATTACAGCCAGGAACGTTATCGATGTCGGAGTCGACGACATAGTCGATGACATTCCATTCCGAGAACCTCCTCCAATCGCTCAGGAGATCGTTGAAAAAATGAAAGCATCTGCTGAACGTGCTGGCTGTCGGAAAGAATCTCTAAAAGCTAAACATTTCTCACAGGAAGTAGCTTTGTGCTCTGTGTTGGAACAAAAGATTAAATCACAACACCCAGCCATCTACGAACAAGGTCTTAAAACAGGTGACATAAGTGATCAGATCTGCCTCATTGACTGTGGAGCTGCAGCTGGTGAGTTCCTACATCTGTTTCAATCAATAATGAAGACTACAATTGTTCTCGTTGAGTATTATAAACCCCCTCGTATGATTGATGATTTGTACGAAGAAGAGATTAAAAATAAAACTTTTGGAAGACACTGGAAAAAAGTCGAAGAAATCACACCTGAAGACCTGGCGCCATACACACGAAAAATAAACATCGTCGTCGCAAAGCATTTATGTGGTGATGGCATGGATGAGCAAATGACCTGCGTAGTGGATCGTTGGAGGTCATTCTTGTGTGTTAATCACATGGTCTTGGCTCCTTGTTGTCAGCAATTGTGTTCTTGGGAAGTTTATTGCGGCAGTGCATACCTTCAGTCGTTGGGATTAACTGCTGAGGATTTTGAAATAATTAGAACTAAAACAGGTTGGAAATCACTCTTACACAGGGACGCTATTTATAAAAGAGGATACAAGAAACGTCACCGTAGGCTGTACGATGTCGCCAAGGCATTAGAAACAGTTTGGCATCACGGAAGAATAAACTACCTGGAGAATAACGGTGCTGAAAACATAAAACTTTTTCAGTTCGTATCTGAGGAGGTAACTATTAAGAATTGCGCCATCACGTGTGATTTTCCTACTGAAGATCCATTGGGAAGTACTACTTAATATCTAACTACAGCCGTCCCTAACCTCTCTGCTGTGGTAGCATTCACTTCTTGTGGTCCTTTTTGTGGTGGAACATGTCAGTCGAGCTTCGTGTGTGAGACATCAATATCATCAAAAGCGCTACGCTCTGAGCTACGCTCAGAAGATTTAAGAATTTTTCTTTTTTTTTGTTTAAAATCAGATATTTAATCACTACTTCATTTACCAGGATGAAAATAATTTTAATTTTAATTTTTTCATTTCATATTTAAAAAAAGTGTCTTCTTTGATATCTGGATTGTTTTTTTTTTTTATATATATTTCTTTTTTTTATATATATTTCTTTTTTTTATATATATTTCTTTTTTTTATTCATCACAAGGGAGTTTTACAGTCATGCCGCGGGACCTTAAAAGTCTGATTGGAAAGGCGTATGAGAAGTGTGGAAAAGAGGTATATTTTTTATTTATTATTTTTTTTTTTATTTATCTTTTGCCTCTTCCTCGTAGTGTGAAGATATCTTTATAAAAATATAATAACAATACACAGAGTGATGTGTATGGGAAATGTATAGAAGTTCAACTTGAAGGAGCGGGGTACGGACAGGATAGTTGCGGAGGTGAAGTATGTATCAACACACCTGTTTGGGTCTGCCTGCGGAGGGGGAAAAAAAAGAAATAAAACAGTTTCGTCATCTACGTGAATGCATCCGAAAACATTATCACCCGATGGCAGAACCGACTAACCCATACTCGAATAGTTAAGTAATCTCAGATGGATGAGCTCGGGTTGTATTAAGATCTGTACAGCAATGATAATAACGCATTGCAAAAGACGGTCCATCACAACTGGTCCACACCCACAGGGAGTGAACGATTTTCTGTGAGATGCCTTGCGCGATTCTGTTTCTCGATCGAAATGACATTCTCCCACTTATGAATGACTATTGACTATCTATTATTTTAGTTCCGAAATTTGGAGTTGTTGCACCTCCTCGCTGTTGTTTATCAAATCGATGTTACAATTTGGTTAGAAATCAAAAATAAGATCCATCGCCCCTGTCGGTGGGTTGCGAGGACCTGACCACGCACGGTGTTCTCTGGAATGAAAAATACAACAGACCGTACTTTTGGAATTCCAAGACTGGCGAACGTTTCTATTTGGAAGGAACCATCTGAACTGACAGAGCACAAGTGACTGACTCGCTTGGCAAAGGAAAGTAAAGTTTCCACAGCTGACAATAATAAGCAAGGGGGAGCAGCCCGATCCGACCAGGAGAGAAGTCCGAGAACTTCTGAGTCTAGCAAAGAGCCAACAGGTGTCACACAGGAACTAATTCGAGATATTGTCCGAAAGAGAAATTCAAACCGCAATCAATAATGAATCGCCTGTTGCTGGAGTGACATCACCTCATTACCAGGATACTATTTTATAACTACAGTCAGTTCTCTCAATATCCTGAGCAGCCTCAAACATATTAATCTCATAATGAGTACTGTGACTCTTACCAAGATGTACCTTATGGTTGGCTCAATAACACCGCTGAGGAATTAAGTTCCTATCAATACAACCCTTTGTCACAGCAGCCAGTAAACAGATATTGACATGCTAGCCGCTAATAGCGTTCGATGCTTGTTTTACCAGAGGGAAGCACGCATGTATCAATTTAATTGGATCTCTGTTGCGTTTATAAGCAGCAAGAAAATAAAGGAATTTCTGGTATGTCAATCCCTTGACCTCCGAAATCGGTTGTTAGAACTCAAGCTGGTCACAATAATCTTATTATCTCTGTTTATTGGACACATCTGAGTAGTGTGTTTCAATTGTGGGGGTGGAGGTGTCTTACCAACTTCAACATAGAATGATGAAGCCCTAAAAAGGGACAAGGTAGTGGTGACTCTCATCGTATTTATGTTTAGATGACTTTCACATTTTACAACCACTTTATCACTCTTGTCTTTCAACAGAATTCTCACAACAATGCTGGTTTTTGTGACGTACCCGAACTTGGAACTCCCTGCGGTGTCATTCACGGCTGGTGCTGAGTCCCTTGTGCGCGAAGTGTTGAGGGCAGCGGCTGGGGAATGGGATATCGATGTGGAGCAAGTTGAACTCACGTTTGCTGGTGATGTCCTTTGTGAAACAAGGCGCCTCACAGATTATGGAGTGATTGCAGACAGCGAGATGGAAATGTGGGAGAAGCAGTTTCGGGTATTTGGAAAAATCTGGTTTGTTGATGGTTCGAAGCGTGAGAAACTGCTACGTTGGCTTGGAATCCACAATGAGGAATACTTGTACCTTGACACCCCTACATTCTCAGAGGATGGTTGCCTCACTGTTGAAGGTGGTTTGCTGCCTTCAGAAGCCAAACGGATTTCTTTCCGCAATTCTAATTCTGACATCACAGTCATCTCAAAAGGTTTCTTGGGCAGTTCGTCAATTACTGCTCTTGACTTTTCAGGTTTTAGTAGTGTCACCACTATTGGAAATGAATTTTTGTATGGATGTTCAGGTATCACTTCTCTTGACTTTTCGGGTCTTAGTAGTGTCACCACTATTGGAAATTACTTTTTGTTTAATTGTTTACAAATTACTGCTCTTGACTTTTCGGGTTTTAGTAGTGTCACCACTATTGGAAATGAATTTTTGTATGGATGTTCAGGTATCACTTCTCTTGACTTTTCTGGTCTTAATAGTGTCACCACTATTGGAAATTACTTTTTGTTTAAGTGTTTACAAATTACTGATCTTGACTTTTCGGGTTTTAGTAGTGTCACCACTATTGGAAATAGATTTTTGTATAGATGTTCGGGTATCACTTCTCTTGACTTTTCAGGTCTTAGTAGTGTCACCACTATTGAAAGTAATTTTTTGTATGAATCTTCAGGTATCACTTCTCTTGACCTTTCTGGTTTAAGTAGTGTCACCACTATTGGAAATGAATTTTTGTATGGATGTTCAGGTATCACTTCTCTTGACTTTTCAGGTCTTAGTAGTGTCACCACTATTGGAAATTACTTTTTGTTTAATTGTTTACAAATTACTGCTCTTGACTTTTCAGGTTTTGGTAGTGTCACCACTATTGGAAATGAATTTTTGTATGGATGTTCAGGTATCACTTCTCTTGACTTTTCTGGTCTTAATAGTGTCACCACTATTGGAAATTACTTTTTGTTTAAGTGTTTACAAATTACTGATCTTGACTTTTCGGGTTTTAGTAGTGTCACCACTATTGGAAATAGATTTTTGTATAGATGTTCGGGTATCACTTCTCTTGACTTTTCAGGTCTTAGTAGTGTCACCACTATTGAAAGTAATTTTTTGTATGAATCTTCAGGTATCACTTCTCTTGACCTTTCTGGTTTAAGTAGTGTCACCACTATTGGAAATGAATTTTTGTATGGATGTTCAGGTATCACTTCTCTTGACTTTTCAGGTCTTAGTAGTGTCACCACTATTGGAAATTACTTTTTGTTTAATTGTTTACAAATTACTGCTCTTGACTTTTCAGGTTTTGGTAGTGTCACCACTATTGGAAATGAATTTTTGTATGGATGTTCAGGTATCACTTCTCTTGACTTTTCTGGTCTTAATAGTGTCACCACTATTGGAAATTACTTTTTGTTTAAGTGTTTACAAATTACTGATCTTGACTTTTCGGGTTTTAGTAGTGTCACCACTATTGGAAATAGATTTTTGTATAGATGTTCGGGTATCACTTCTCTTGACTTTTCAGGTCTTAGTAGTGTCACCACTATTGAAAGTAATTTTTTGTATGAATCTTCAGGTATCACTTCTCTTGACCTTTCTGGTTTAAGTAGTGTCACCACTATTGGAAATGAATTTTTGTATGGATGTTCAGGTATCACTTCTCTTGACTTTTCTGGTCTTAGTAGTGTCACCACTATTGGAAATTACTTTTTGTTTAAGTGTTTACAAATTACTGCTCTTGACTTTTCGGGTTTTAGTAGTGTCAGCACTGTTGGAAATGAATTTTTGTATAGATGTTCAGGTATCACTTCTCTTGACTTTTCGGGTTTTAGTAGTGTCACCACTATTGGGAATTATTTCTTGTCTGGGTGTTCAGAAATCACTTCTCTTGACCTTTCCAGTCTTAGTAGTGTAACTAAATTGGGAAACTTCTTTCTTCATAAATGCGATGCACTTGAATCTGTTGAGTTGCCTGAAAATAATAGAAAAGTCTTCTCTTTGAGTTAAGACGTGAGAAGTCATTAAGAAGGAAGTGAGTCGATTGTTTGTTTCTTCTTCTAAAGTGTGTAATGATTGATTTCCTTTCTCTTGTATTGTTATTCTAATTCTTGGACAGATATAATAAATGAGGGTAAACCTTGTGAGATATTTTATTTTACAAACACATGTGTGAATACGAGGGAGATGGAAGTTAAGCAGAAACAACGAATTTGGTGACCCAGTCGATGTAGCAGCTGTGAGAAACGTTATTAATACTGCAAGGCGAAATAGGTGTTTATGTAATGTTGTTAATTTACTCACAGAAAGACCTCCACAACACTCTGCTGCAACCTGCTTTATCGGAACTACGGTTTAGTTAAAACTGAAAATTGGTTGAACGTGGACCAGCAGCATCAGCAAACTTGATGAGATTATTAGAGTCTGGTAAATTGATTGGAACTTTTTAAAAATTGATAAAACCACTTTATAGAGGGTTCTAATCCCTCCATCACTTACTTATGCAATATCTTCCACAGCACCCACACAAATGACTGGGAAACAGTCACGGAAGAAACATCCTCGAGAAGACGAGTGCACTGATCTGATTATTCAACTCCTTCAAAGAGGACACAACTTATGTCGGGACTACCGACTCCTAGTGAAGGAGTTAGTCGATGCTAAAGGGATAAAAGAACAAGGCAGATTAATTGAGGAATTGGAAGAAAGATTAATTGCGATCAGCTGCCTTCAGAATCAACGATCTGATGGAGAGATTACCAGTATCACTTTATCAAAGAAGGATGTGTATTCATTGATGTTTTATAAATCAGTCTGGGCATTCGAACAAGGAAGGACACTTGAAAAGGATTCTTTATTGAAAAAACTGAGGCATTTCGAACCAAAGTCTCCTCTTGCACTACAACTGCAACTATTCTGTTCTATCCAGGCATCGAATATTGCGAATGCTTTGCGTATTTCTAGTGCAAACATGTTGTTGGTTAAGACATGTCCTTTCTGTTGTTTGTTGACAGCCTTTTGTCTTTTTCGTTGTAATAAAACAGCTGAAGGGAACTCACTTGTCAATACTTCACTTGATCTTTGTAACTTATTATTAGATGACCCGAAAGGTTATATTCACAGTAAAGGAATGTTGTTAGTTGAATTGTGTCGCATACTCCAACGTAAAGGTAACATGGTGAGTAACAAAGAATTGTTTAGTTTTATAAATCCCACAAAGTGTTTATTTGACACCACTGAAGCATCGACTTTACTGGTGTTGGAATCTGTTGATGTCGGGGGGGAGTTGTGTAGTTCGTTTTTACCTCTTGCGATGTCACTTTTTTGGTTTCATCGTCCAGAAGCGAAATGTCATTTTGTTCGAATTTGCGAATGGAAGTCAGCGTTGATTGGGTCATCTGTTTATACCTCCCCAATGACTCATATTGAGTTGGGTCTTGTGGAGAAATCGTTTGCGATTAGAGCTTTACTGACATCTGCTATTGGGATTTATGTTTTATCTTCACTGGACGGACGGAGTAGTTTATCGGTGACTCGAACTTCAGTATGCAACTCTGTTGTTGTTGCTGCTATTGCTGAGTTGGTTGTTTCTATTAAATGGACTTCTTCAGTTAGAATGTCTATCAGAAAGCAACATCGATCCTTGTTGGTTCCAAAACAGGTTGTTTTTAGACTTCCTTCCTCAGTTGTGATTATCTCCCTCGTCAGTTGTGTTTTACGTGTTGCTCTTCTATCGAAGACAACTCCACGTGAAAGGATCTTAAAGAGAGCCTTGGGTATTAAATCGAAGACCAATCCAATGCATCGATCGCAGTTTAAAGGAATGAAATCACTTTACGAACCTCACAAGTTGAGTTCTAGATTATCAGACGGAGAAGCTGAGAACTACATTCACTGTTTGTATCAAAATATTTGTAAGAATTGGGAAGCACAAACCGCAACAGATTGTTGAGATAAACTTCTATTTCTATCTTTCTTCACACTTTACACATGTAGATTGCTTTAATTATTTAACTTTATTCACTTTTCGTTCTATTATGCGAAAATAAAAAAAAAAAATATTCTCCTCTCAACAAAATAAAGATGTTACTTTCCTTCTTTATCGGAACCTGAAAATAAAAATCATCTGAACATTCAAAACAGAATAACAACAACATGACTGTTAAGGGTTACGACTTTGAAGCTGAGGAAAAGGGAGCAGCAGTAAACTGGGACGAGTTAGTCCGCAGTCTGGACACGACGGGTATGCAGGCGACAGAAATTGGAAGAGCGGTTTCAGAAATAAAAACAATGATCCAAAAGAGGGAGAAGGGAATGAAGATCGTATTGGCTTTCACAAGTAATTTGATCTCCAGCGGACTGAGAGAGATATTCGCTGACCTGGCGAACCAAAAATTGATCGACTGCGTCATCACTACTGCTGGTGGAGTAGAAGAAGATTTCATAAAATGCCTTGGGCCGACTGTCTTGGGAGAGTTCTCTTTAGACGGAGCTGACCTTCGTAGTAAGGGACTCAATAGAATTGCGAACTTATTAGTTCCAAATGATAATTATTGTAAATTCGAAGATTGGTTTAAACCAGTCGTCTCAAAGTTGAAAGATGAACAAGACAATGACAACGTTGCTTGGACTCCTTCAAAAATGATTCATCGCTTTGGAAAAGAAATCAACGACAAAACCTCATTCTACTACCAATGCGCTATGAGTAACATTCCAGTGTTTAGTCCAAGTTTAACAGATGGAAGTATTGGTGACATGTTGTTCTTTAATGCTTTTAAGAATCCTGGTCTTGTATTAGATACAGCAGGTGACATGCATCACTTGTCAGAAACATTAAAATCAGCTTCCTCTGTCGGGATCATCTGCCTTGGTGGAGGACTACCAAAACATCATTCTCTTCAGGCTGCTCGCATGCCTGGAGTTCCTGAACTACAAAACTTTGTTCTTATCAACACCGGACAGCACTTTGACGGAAGTGAAACCGGAATGACTATCGAAGACGACATATCTGCTGGTCGTTTAAATAAAAACTGTTCTGCGATTCGTCTTCACTCTGAAGCGACACTCGTATTTCCAATAATTATGAACAGAGTTTTAAAAGATTAATCACAAGTAGAATAGTCTGATGGAATAACATTCCCCCCGAGTACTGCTACTCGATAGAAGACCGCAGCAGCTGTTAAGACTCCAAAACGAGAGAAATCTTCCTATCTTGTTGGTCGTTTTCCTATCCAATTATCCAGCAGGCTTACTCGTTTCGTTTTAGTAGTCATATTTCGCTAAGTGAGACTGAAATAAAAAAACAAAAAAGAGGTTCCGTCATCGTCTGTACCTACAAATGTGATAGGACATCAGGTCTCTTTCTATATTATCAACACTACCCTTACAGTGGTTGTAGGTATTCCTAACACAGAGTGGGGGAGGGGGAAAAAAAGTAAGTAAGGGAGGAAAAAAGAAAAGAAAAAAAGGTCGAAAAAATAAAAAAACCAAGAAAGAAACGAAAAAAGAAAAATAAAACAAAAAAATAATTTTAAAAAGAAGAACTACTACAACAACAATAATAATCAGCTCCAACTCATTCCTTCTTTTTAAACATTTTATATGGAACATAAGATCTTAGTTAGGAGCGGTCAATTGAAAGAAAAAATAAAAACTATCGAAGTATCTCATTTCATCATCAAAGGAAGAAAATAATTATAAAATGGAAGGCGATGAGGACACACCAGCAGCTGCACCCGTCTCAGAAGAAGTGACACCCGATGAAGAAGGTGACGCGCAAGTTGAAATAAAAGATGAGGAAGCTAACGAAGCCCAAGAAGAGGTTCAGGAAGAAAATGAGGATGACGGACCTGACGAAAACAACGAAACGTCTGAAAAGGAAGTCGAAGCAGAGGACGAAAAACAAACTTCCGAACACACGCAGGAAGCAGCAGAAGAACCTGCAGAACCTAATCAGAGCGAGTCAGTGAGTGATGAGAACAAAGTAGAAGATAATCAAAAGTTGCTGGAGGATGTTTTTAAACACCTCACAGACGGCGTCTCTGGGGCATCCGTACCTCCTGAGAAGTTATCAAATATTACTGACAACCTTCCTTCAGAAGATATCTGTTTTGAAGACTTTTGTGAAATAGTCCGCAGCACCGCGTCTGATAGATCAACTGACATTCGAACAGTACTGGCGGGGGCGTTTAGAGAAAGATTTGAGACGCTCTACGATACCCTCGATCAATATTGGATAGGTAAGATGACACAAGCTTTGGGAAGTCAGGAGATTGAAAATGAAGAAATCACAAAGGATTCTTTTTGCGATGTAATGCTCGCAGCTGTAACACAAATGTCTGTTGACGCCGTGTTAGAGAAGTGTGAGGAGATAATGCAGCAGAAGGAACCTGAAGAGGAACTCAACGAGGCGCCTGCACCACTTGATGAGCCAGCTCAGGATACAGAATCCGCGCACGGAGACCCGTCAGGAATTTATAGCGACCCTGTTGAGTTATCACCCATCGAGTACGAAGGAAATTATTCTCCTCCTGGAGAGTACATCCCAGGAATGGGTCAACCCATCGCACACTCGAGTAATATTAATCTTGATGATTTGGAATGTGATTTTGTTAACTTCCATTTGGATGAGATTGCTGAGACGGCTTCGTACATCTCATCTGATGGCGTAGCAGATGTTTCAAAATTGAGTGCCGGCAAACGACTGTACTACGCAGGTTGTGGAGCTCAACAGAGAAAAGATGAATTCTTACGCCAAGAACGTGAGAGAAAAATTATGTCAGAATTAGGACAGCTATCTACTCCCCACATCACTGAGAGAGGGCGCTGTTTTCCGGAAAACAACGACTACAACAGATCAAAGGGAGCAACTGCTCATCAGGCCTCAAAAAGTCATAATCTGGAGAAGCTCAGAAGCGAATGGGAAAGACAACGAGCTGAAGCCGAAATGCAAAGTATGCAAAAAGTGGAACTCGCTCCCATGTCGAAGTACATCGTGGAAACTTCTTTAGCTAGAAGGTACAGAGGACCAGTATCCGGATGGGAGACACACAGAGATCATCACGCTGCTAAACAAGTTCGTGTTCACGTAGATACACGAGAGTCATTTATTCCAAACATCAATCGATCATCAGCTAACTTAACGAGAGATGGTAAAGTCTTCTCAAGACTCTATTCTGATGCTGGTACTCGTTCTGATCGCCACACTAACAGAGTCATCGACTACCACAATCAGATTCGCGAGTCACCTAAAGTTCACACCAACCCTTCGATAATATTTAGAAAGTCTCCTTCACCAAAGCAACATCCTGACAAGTTTTCGGCAGCTTCGGATGACAGCGTCGTCCACCGTCTTCTATCAGCTGGGCAAGTAATGGCTCGCAAGAAAGAGAAACTTTCAACGCTGATGAAAAAGCGAGAGGAGCAATTCACATTTAAACCGCAGTTGACCGAGCGATCTGTGGAACTTGCAGCAGCATACAAGGAGCGGAAAGATAACGAGCGAGAGCGAAGACGGTTGGAAAGGGAACAAGAGCCGCAGCAACACAATCAACACAATCAACACCAGCAATCGACACCGAGGAAGTCAACTCCAAAACGAGATTCTAGTGAGCAGAAGGACGACACCTTTCTCAACCGTTCATATCGACAGGCTCATCAGCGAAAAGAAAGGATGTCTGCGTTACTCGCTGAAAAGAAAGAACAAGAGTTTAGAGAATGTACTTTTCAACCAAAGCTCTGTCCAAATAGCGAAACCCTTCTTGGTGTTGGTGCGCAATCAGTAGGTCGAGACTCAACGAGTGCTTCACCAACTCGGATATATTCTCGTAGCTTTTATGAGACTGACGATCCGATAACTCCTCCGTCTGTTAATTCAAAGCGAAGAGAAGCTTCCCTTTCTCAATCCCCTTTTGATAGGTCAGCTCCAACAGTCGCAGTCCTCAACAGTAAAGTAGAAGAACAGATCAGCGCTGTTTTAGATGAGTGGAATAAAATACAAAGTCTTTAATGTAAACTAACTGAAACTAACTGTAGTGGTCAACAATCTTCTTGTATCTTGTATTGTATTGAGTTTTTTTTTTGGACAGAATTTGAAAAAAAAAAAAAAAAAAAAAAAAACGAATTTCTGAAAGTTCTCAAGGCATCTGTTGTTTCATAACAGCAATCTGATGGTCATCCGACTGGTTGATTAAGAAATTCTATTTCAACAAGAACTGAACTACGGAAGCTCCCAGCAGTCTTTTCTTGCCTCCCTCGGAAATTCATTCTCTGGGATTGCTGAGGAATTGTACCCTTTTTTTTAATATATATTTCATTTTTCCTTTATTCTGTTCGACCTTTCCCATCCCCCTGTACGTGTATTCGTCAGTTGCTATTTATTTGGTGTTCCTAGTGAGCCTCTTTAACAATAACTGTCTTGTCTGTTTGTTTTGTTGTAAGGGTGCTATTTCTATTTCTCAGGAGAACAATTCGTCAAACGTTAGTTGTCTGAAGAATAGATTTATCGGAAGAGATTAATTCAGTTGTGATGTTTTAATATAAATTAAACTTTTTTATCTTTTTTTTTAAAAAAAAAAGATCGACAAGATGTCGGATCACATGAGCAGGCGTGTTGCATACTTAGAAAGACAAGTCCATGGTGGCGTTGAAAGTGGTCGGCTGGATGCCCGAGTCGCCAAACTTGAAGCGCAGCTAGAAAAAGCTTCCGAAGCAGTAAACAGATTAGACACAAATATGGTTGGATTTCAGAAAATGGCGAGGCAATCAAGGCAGTCAACACCAAGAAGACAAGCTTCTTCTTATCATTCTATGTCACCAAGAGATGCTGCAGTATGCGATCCTGATAGCATAGTAAGGAAGGGAAGAGGTGAATTCCGACCTGCCAGTAGGAATAGTGAAACAACACCAACCAGAGGTTTCGGAAGCCCTCATATCGCATTACAAGTAACAGCTGATCCGACACCATCACCACATGATTCGTGTAGGGAAATGAGGAAGTTACGAGACACGCACACGCATACCCCTAATTACAATATTACTGTTGAAGATGAAGATGATGAAATAAGCGGCAGATCGAATAAGATTATGCGAGAAGGCATTAAGGCAGGGAGAGTACCACTTAGTTGTGGCAGCAATGAACCTTTGTCGCCAAGGGAAGGCGACCCGAACGGTTTTAAGGAGCTTGCGAGACGGAAGCGGACTCATCAATTTGAGATTCCGCGAGAGCCTCGCAATGCAACAGATATTTTAACATCGCTGCCTGGCGATAATCAAAGTCATAAACTCCTTCAAATGGCAAAAAAGAAAGGTCAGACTCCTTACATTCCTAATTCCCCAGAAGTTGATGAATTGGATAACATTCCTTCTTATGTAAAGAAAGCTGTTGATACGATGCCGTATGGACAAAGTCCGAGGAATTTCTTTTTTACGTCTCCCACCCCGTCACCACCACAGGACGGTGGTCCTGTAAACTACTCTCAGAGGGAGTTTCTTCAACAAAAAAAGAGACACGGAACTCCAATCAGGTGCAGATCTCCTGCTGCTCACGCAGCGGATGAATCTCGAGCAGCATCTCCGAGTTCTGCTTCGCACCGAAGTTTTATGGAGCAGAAGAAACGCCATGGCACACCAATAAATTCTCGTTCGTCGTCTCATTCTCCTTCAGCTTACTCTCCTGCGGGGCTTCCAGAGCATCCTTACCCGGTATCACCGTCGTCGATTTATTCCAGACAACCGAGCATCAACATTTCTGTTGCTGGTGACTTTATTTCACTTTAACCATCTCGAAAGAAGAAAAAACTAATTTTACTCCGATAAATATAAAGGATAGATGGCTGCTGTTTATCTTTTTTTTCGCTATCCTCCTCCTCTTTTTTTTTTTTTTTTTCGTAGCAGTAGTTTTTGTTACTGGCGTTACGTCGGTGGTGTTTTGCTTCTGCAATTAAAATCAACACAACATTCACTCTTTTCCTAACATCAGAATGAGTTTTTTGTAACCATCCTGATCGGGTAATGTAACAAATATTTGTGAATATTGTGTTTTAATATTTGTATGAATTACTTTTTCATTTCAGATTAACATGGCGTAGTTCAGAACCATGTCCAACCAGATAGCATAACTTATTATTAATTATTGTTGTTTATATTTCTAAACAATTTCATAACTATTTTCAGGTGTAGTAAAGATGCCTGCCCCAGCTGCAGCTCAACGGGGTGGTTTTGAAGATGACAGCGATAGTGAAGTTGACGAGGCAGCAATACGAGCAGAAGCAGTAAAAATTGCGGAGAACAGAGCAATGGGAAAGATTCCCTACCCGAGTGGAAAATCTCCCTTAGACGGTGGTGTAGCCAGCTCTGATGAGGAGTTCATGTCAGTCGCATCATCACCACTGCGGGATCGATCCTTGTCTGTAATTGATGCCGCCTTTAGAAGACCCAGTGTCGGTGTGATGGCTTCAACCAGTACTAAGGGTACGGAAAACTCTAAGTCAAGTACAAAAAGAAAGCCATTCGGCGAACAAAACCCCAACAAACAACATACCAAGTCACGGAGCCAGGCTCTAGAAGACGGCTGGTCAGTGAAGAGTACTGATCAGAAATCCGGATTTTCTGCGCGACCACTGTCCAGTAGCAGGTCGAGAACGTCGAGTTTGAAGTCGAAGAGATTTGCCCCGAATGCAGCCCTGTCGGATATTCCTTCTAGTAAGCCTGCTGTGGTAACAAAACCAGCATCGCGTAAAGTTTCATTGACATCTACGGGGGCAGCTGTAAATGGTGTAGTGAAAAACATTCCCTCAACCATTGCAAACCAAACTGTTCAACCAATACCAAAACCATTTACCTATCAGTCAGTTCGCAAACAAATAGCAGCCGCTTCTGCTGTTAACAAACCCGACAGCACCAACAGTAAAGCAAAGGGTAGATCGACGTCACAACCTACAAAGAAGAAACGTTCAACATCAGTGGCCAGCAACAAGTCTAAACCAACCCCCGCAGCAGCACCCACTACACCTCGTGGAAACAGCACAAATGCTCCTATTATTATTAAAAGTCCTGGTAAAATCCTTTATGAACAAGAAATGCGCGACAGGAAGGAGGCTGAAAACCGAGTGATGCGTCACAAAGACTTCAAGAAACAGCTGAATGAACAAGAGAGAAAGAAGGCACGAGAATTTACACAAGCGATTCGAGAGAAGGAGAAAGATGATGAGGAGGAAGTGCTGGAGTACGCATGGAAACCTCCATATGGTGGGAGGTCAGCTTCTCCACCGACTGTGTCTCCGCAAGCACCCAGAGTTGTGAGCAAAAGTCCTCAGAGAAACAGAAAACATCCACACATTAGAGATACTTTTACTTGTCTTGATCCCCGTCAATACGATTCGGAAGCTTACTTAATTTGGTTAGCTCGTAAAGATGAAGAAGCCAAGAGAGTTGCTCAACAACGAGTTCTCGAAAACAAACGCAGGGGAGTCTACGAACAAGTGATTCGAGAAAAGCGAGACAATCGTTTAAATGACCTCATCGTAACACAAAGTAACTACATTGAGAGCAGTCGAAAAGAACGTGAGGAGATTGACAAGCGAGCTGCCGTGATGATGTCCCCCAGGTCCAGGGAATACTATTCTACGAATCCAAATTCGTTTTATTCAGACACGTCACCTCACAGACCTACTCAACAGGTACTGAGTATTAAGAATACCTTTTCACCTTTACATGTCGACCCACTAACACCTCAAGTGCTCCCTTCAATTCAGCAGTTTCTTAGCCCAAGTACCAGCACAAACAATTCAAACGCCTATAATGTAGACGCGTACTTCCCTACCAACAGTTCGAGGAAATCAAAATCGCAATCACCACAATCTGCCCGCTCTCGTTCGCAAGCCTCTCCACCGACATCGACAAGGAGCTGGAGACACCAAGAGGACCCGCACGACCTTCGCAGCGTCAGTCAGGTCGAATCCTTACAAATGCAGCATTCCGAACTGCAGGCAAAGACAGCTACTCTACAGCAGCAAATGATAGATCAGCAGAGAATTCACGAGGCGCAACTTGCAGAACAGCAGGAAAAGATGGAACAGCGAATGCGTCTTTTTGAGCAACAGCTTCTCGACAAACATCACCAAGAACAACTTGAACGCGAGGCTGCCGAAGAAGATCACTTGTTGGAATTGGAATCGCGTAATGACGAGGTAGAAAGTCAAAAATCCAAACAACTGGAACTTGAGCGACAACAAACACTCTACGAAATGCAGCTTCGCGAAGAACGGGAAACAGAGCGAAAAGAACATGAACAGCGGTTGAAAGAAGAGAATCGGATGCTTCAAAAGCAGTGGGAGGAGCAGCAGCAACTTGTTCAACAACGGGTACGCGAACAGGAACAAGAAAAGGAAAGAGAAGAAGAAGAGAAGAGAAAAAGGGAGAGCGCTTTTGAATACCGCAGACAACTTGAGGAAGACCAACTGGCCGAAGAAGCAGAAAGAGAACGGGAGAGAGAAGCCGTTCTCCACCAGCAGCGTATAGCTCAACAAGACAAAGAGAGAGAACGTGAACTCTCGCACCGCCGCCAACAAGAACTGCAACGGCAGCAAGAACACGAAGCATCCTTTCGCGCTGAACAACAGCGTCAGCAACAGGAGATGATGGCCCTTCAGCATCAGCAACAGTTAGGACAATCTCGAGAAAATGAACTTTTAAATTCTCTCAGAGACCGTAGGAGAAGCGGCGCTACTTCAAAAGGACATCCAAAATTTAAACTGAGATTATTATTTATGAATGCTGACAAAAATGGAGATGGTTTCGTATCTCCTGAAGAAGCATTCACAGCATTAGCAGAAGAGGGGTGGCCTGAACCCAATGATGATGATGCCAATACTGCTCTTGCGATGGTCGACCCTGGAAGGAGGGGAACGCTCAGTTTTTATGATTTCCAACAAATGGTTGACGCGATGTACAAACATCCTCAAAAAGTATCAGTTAGACAAGATCGCCCTTTCGAAGAGTCCCACATCTCACCGTTTCGTAGCAAGCGTAACAGTCATGTTACTGACAACATGTCGTTCACAGGAATTCTACAAGAAGCATCTTCAATTTATAATCACTGAATGTAATGCACTCACATTGTGTGCCTGTAAGAGTGACTACTATTTCTTCATCCGGTCTCTGACCTGTGGCGGCTCCATTAAAGGAGTCGCGTTGTTAAACGATAACTTAGAACAAGCTTTCTTCTGTAAAAAAAATTGCTTGTTGTGTTGTAATCACTCTACCCACCCACCACCATTGTTAAATAGTTATTAGAATTTAGACATTGTGTAATTATTAATATTAAAGTATCTCATCATGTTTTATTTCCATCTCTCAGACTACTTTACTTTAATGAATCCATGGGAATCGGTACAGGTGCCTACTGAAGGGTACGGCTCTGGCATATCCAAAGTTCAACAACAATCATGTTCTGGACGACAACTGATTGCACCGTGGGATAGGAGGTGGCACGCGCAGGAATCGAGTCTGGGAGGCACCAGCAAGCGTGTCTCTCTCAAGAGAGGTCGGTGCTCTCGGAGAGAGAGCGAGGGGATGTAGTGCTGCCAATGAAGGAAGCTCTGCGGGTAACTGAACCTGAGGAGCATGCAACAGCAACAGCAACAGCAACAGCAACAGCAACAGCAACAGCACCAGCAACAGCAACAACAAGTAGAACAACAACAACTGAAATCGCATCCTTCGCAGTTTCCTCAGCCGCTCACACATAGAGCGAGGAGCCAACAACATCGCCACTACCACAGGTAGTCGTCTTCTTGATGTGGGAGTACGTGAATTACTGTTACCCTTAATAGTATTTTGATAAACGGAAATAAGTTATAGAAAATACGAATCTTACCTATATTGATGTATCACCTTCAGTTGTTTACATTTATTCTGACCATCTCGTCCGCTGCTAAGGAATTGAGATTGGAGGAGAAGATCGTGTAATAGCAGGCGAATCTTGGAAAAAAAAAAGCTGAGTTGGATAAGAAGAAGTTAATCACACTCGCCTTAAATTAAAGCCTAAGTTACGAAAATTTGTTAGTGAAGGAAGCATTTGATGAAGGAAGCCTCATGAAGATGAGAAGAGCTCTCAATGTATACAATACGATCGTAGCTCTTGAACAAGAAGTTATAGGTATGCTGCCAAATACAGACATCACCGAAGCATGACTAGTGGGGAATACCTGGCAAAGCAGCTATCTGCCCTCAACACTGGCACGGCAGGGGATTTAGGGAGTTGGGGGAAACTGAACGCCCAACCCGAGAATTACAGCAGTTAATGATCTCAGCTTGGATAAGCCAGGTTAAGTCATCAGAAGCTGCTGGTTGTCTTGATTTTCAACTTCACCAGACACCAGCAGCCTTGTGGTATGGATCCAATTTGGATCAACCAGTTTGCCTTCTTTTTATTTATTTGCTGCCGATGCGCACAATGTGGAGAATACGTTAAACTCCAATGTCTTTTCCTTTCCCTGGGTACAACCCAATAACAAAAGCACAATCACACAGTAACAGGATACTCGCAGCTGCCAAACTGATGTGATCTTGGAAACCAACACTCAAACTGGGGACTGCTCAAAAGGCAGGTGAAGTACAATATACTCTGATAATATTTACCTTTTCATTGAGCTATGTTAAACATTGTTTAAGATCATTTCTGTTCTCTTGTCACTATCTCATTTATTCTGGCTAGGAAGGGTCTTAACGCAAAGCTTCTAATCTTTTCCCTGACAGCCGAAATTGTAAAAAAAACTATTCAGAATTACGATGTATTGTATCCGTGATTGAAATACAGACTGTACTCAAACTAAATAACGTTTTGTCTTGTATTCACACATGTCGGTATTTTTTGCCATTACTCAGCTGCCTTCTGCGCTACCGCGAGATGCACCACTTTACACATTCCCAATATTATTGATTGTGGCTGAGTTGATTCTCGTTGATTTTGTTCATCAACGAGATAAACAAACTCATGACTTGGATGAACTCTTAAACGGAACTTTTAAAAAACCTCACAATTTTCTCACAGGCTATTTCTACTGAGATAAGAATACGGGTTTCGTTCATTATCTTTTTCAGCAAAAAAACAGAAATGTGGGTGGGGGGGAATTGCAGTTGGGAAAAAGCCTTGGGCTCTTGTATCTTATTTTCTGATGTAATCTTAACTCTGTCTTAACTCATGTTTCCTGACAGGTCAAACAGTGTGATGCAGGTTTCGGTGACTTGCCCTGATGTTGGATTCACAGCAATGCGGTTTAAAGTTAGCCCTTCCTCCCTTGTTCAAGATGTCTTGAATGCTGCTGCTGAAGAGTGGGATGTCGATGCAGAAGAGTTTGATATCTCGTTCGCAGGTGATCTGCTGCAACCAACGAAACGTCTAACGTCAGAAGTAATGGAACCTGACTCGGAAATAGTAATCGTAAAGAAGCAATTTAGGATGTTTGCAAGAAAATGGTTTGTGGATGCTACGCTGAAGGAAAGGATGTTGGATTGGTACGCGCGACAGGAGGAGTGCCTTAACTTGGATACTCCCACGTTCGCGAACGCCGGTTTGCTTAACTTCGACTTTGACCTGCTGCCGAGTGTATTAACAAGACTTTCATTTCGCAATCCTAACTGCAGTGTTTCCACTATTGGCGATGAGTTCCTCAGCGAAACTAATGTTGCAGAAGTAGAATTATCGGGTTTTTGTTTTGTTGTCACCATTGGGAACGATTTTCTCTCCTACACCACACTCTCAACACTCGATCTGTCATATTTGAAGTGTGTTGTCACCATAGGAAACAACTTCCTCAACTGTACTCCTTTCTCAACACTCGACATGTCAGGTCTTTGCAGTGTCACTACTATCGGGGAGAACTTCCTCGGCAACTGCAATTCTCTCACAACGCTTGACTTTTCCTGTGTTTCTGCTATTACTTCTATTGGCGATGGTTTCCTAGCAACCTGCACTGCGATTACAACACTTGACTTGTCAGGTCTTTGTAATGTTACCACTGTCGGTGACTACTTCATCAGCGAGTGCGTCTCTCTTCCAACTCTCGAATTGGGATGTTTATGTAACCTGTCTGCTATCGGTGGCAATTTCCTCAGAAGGAATACTTCTATGGAGACAGTTGGCTTATCAGGAATTAATAGCGTCGCTGATATCGGTTGTAATCTTTTTTGTGAATGTCCAGCAATCACAGCTCTCGATTTATCTGTTTTTAATAATATAACGACACTCAAAGAATGCTTTGTTTCAGATTGTTCCATTACATCACTTGACTTGTCTGGTTTTTGTAGTGTCACAGATATCTCTGACTTCGTCTTCGCGGGATGTCATTCGCTTACTACAGTTGATGTATCAGGATTAACTAGTGTTACTACCATCGGAGACAGCTTCTTTTACGATTGCTCTTCCATTACAACATTAGATCTGTCTGGTCTACACAGTCTCACAGCTGTCGGTCATAACTTTGTCAGTTCATGTCGTTCACTCACAACATTCGATTTATCAGGTCTTTTTAACCTTGTCAATATCGGCTACTCATTCCTCCATGAGTGCGACTCACTCACAAAACTTAATTTATCAGGGTTGACAGGCGTTGCAACTGTTGGAAGGTATTTTGCTTTCGCATGCATTTCGTTGGAAACAGTTGATTTGTCAGCTTTCGAAAATGTGAAGGTTGTTGGGGAGTGTTTTATGAAAGACTGCAGCTCACTTAAAACACTTCGACTTTCCGATATGATGAGATGCGCTGTCAAGTCTGATGCATTACTTTCACTTGCGGAACATTCAACAATGCAAGCTAATGGAGTGCAGTGTCGTTAGAAAGAAATAAAGATTGATGTTTATTGTTTTTTTCAATCAGAGTTCTAGTGCATTATCTTTTTCTTCTCTTTCAGGTCCCAATAAATCGGGATCGGGCTGTGCTGCACTCAGGGGTTGGCACATAATGTCCCTTTCAGTGCGGCTTATGGGTTTGACACGTGTTAGCCAAATAGAAACTACACTCGTCCAGGCTCGCTTCAGGCTACTTATTTTTATCTCTTCCTGAATAACTCATTCTTCAACATTTTCAGTTTCATAGAAATGTGCTGATCTAATGCCTGATATAGTGCAATGCTTGAGTTTGTGAGACACATTCTTACAAGCAAACCTGCAATTTGGAAAGAATTCAGCACCACTGTGGTGAGAGAGTAACCTTAATGAATACTTTGTTATACTTGCAAACCTGCACTAGAGATACCTGTCCAGGTTCGCTTCGCTCACGCAAAGTTATTTTTCTTTTTATTTCTCTGAATGTATTAATATGCTAGCACAAAAACGACGGCCAGGTTATAAATTAAAAAATCTAAGAATTCATTCAGGTAATTTTCTACCAAGCTTAGCACTGCAGAGAAAGAATCAAAGGAATCAGACAGGAGAGTGTATCACTCCAAAGTTGGAAAAATGAACAAAACAGCATTTTTATATATACTTTAGCTTTCTATTTTTAAAAGAAATTCTTTATACAGCTTTATCACTCTTTTCTCTCACACTCACGTTTTTAAAGCCCACACTCCCCCACCCCTGAGTCCTACAAAATTGGACTTCAGTTACTTTTGAATCAGACAGGTGTAAAGTATTGAAGGACAATGTTTTGTCTTCCATCTTTTTTCATCACTTTTCTTCTGACTTGTACATATTGGTCAGTAGGGTTTGATCATTGTCAAGGGTTTGCGGCAATGTTGGCCTTCGTTTGTGAATGAGGAACTGTGGGCTTGCTGCGCAGCAGCATTAATTTGTTGGGAAGGCATACCACTTCCGAAAATTTCGCATTTCGGGGGCGGAGGCCCCGAAAGACGTAATTTTCGCCGCTCCTACGTTAATGTTAAAGCTAAGACCGAGCCCCAGCCCCAACCCTGCTGGATAAAAATTTCTAGGTAAATTTTTTCATGGTGGGTTGCCCCACTAAACTCTCAAGAATAAAAAAAATCTGCTATTGCCTGCGGCCATACTCTGGTGAATGCACCCCATCCCGCCCGATTTGGGAAGTTAAGCACCAGCAGGCCTGGTTAGTACTGCGGTGAGTGATCACGTGGGAACCCCGGGTGCTTGCAGGCTTTTTCCCTTACTTCCCTACCCGCAAGCAGGCATTTCTGTTAGTTCTGGCTGGTAGTTCTAAAAGCCACACAATTTCTAATTACCTGGGGTAACTACTTTTTAAGGTTAACCAACGATTCTAAAGCTACAGTTTCTGTACTTTATTGGTACAGTCTCAACATCCGAGCTTGCTTGGAATATTTAGCCAACCTCTTAGGAAGAATTTTCTTCCTTTGGGGTTTTTTTATTGTCTGTGCACCTCTGTTTGCCAAGCAGAAGAAAATGTATAAAGGAAATTAGGAAACACTTACTGTGTTTCCTAATTTTATGTAAAAATTAAAATATAATTATATATTATTATTTAATATATTTCTTTTTGGCTTTTTTCCCCGAAAGACGTAATTTTCGCCGCTCCTACGTTAATGTTAAAGCTAAGACCGAGCCCCAGCCCCAACCCTGCTGGATAAAAATTTCTAGGTAAATTTTTTCATGGTGGGTTGCCCCACTAAACTCTCAAGAATAAAAAAAATCTGCTATTGCCTGCGGCCATACTCTGGTGAATGCACCCCATCCCGCCCGATTTGGGAAGTTAAGCACCAGCAGGCCTGGTTAGTACTGCGGTGAGTGATCACGTGGGAACCCCGGGTGCTTGCAGGCTTTTTCCCTTACTTCCCTACCCGCAAGCAGGCATTTCTGTTAGTTCTGGCTGGTAGTTCTAAAAGCCACACAATTTCTAATTACCTGGGGTAACTACTTTTTAAGGTTAACCAACGATTCTAAAGCTACAGTTTCTGTACTTTATTGGTACAGTCTCAACATCCGAGCTTGCTTGGAATATTTAGCCAACCTCTTAGGAAGAATTTTCTTCCTTTGGGGTTTTTTTATTGTCTGTGCACCTCTGTTTGCCAAGCAGAAGAAAATGTATAAAGGAAATTAGGAAACACTTACTGTGTTTCCTAATTTTATGTAAAAATTAAAATATAATTATATATTATTATTTAATATATTTCTTTTTGGCTTTTTTCCCCGAAAGACGTAATTTTCGCCGCTCCTACGTTAATGTTAAAGCTAAGACCGAGCCCCAGCCCCAACCCTGCTGGATAAAAATTTCTAGGTAAATTTTTTCATGGTGGGTTGCCCCACTAAACTCTCAAGAATAAAAAAAATCTGCTATTGCCTGCGGCCATACTCTGGTGAATGCACCCCATCCCGCCCGATTTGGGAAGTTAAGCACCAGCAGGCCTGGTTAGTACTGCGGTGAGTGATCACGTGGGAACCCCGGGTGCTTGCAGGCTTTTTCCCTTACTTCCCTACCCGCAAGCAGGCATTTCTGTTAGTTCTGGCTGGTAGTTCTAAAAGCCACACAATTTCTAATTACCTGGGGTAACTACTTTTTAAGGTTAACCAACGATTCTAAAGCTACAGTTTCTGTACTTTATTGGTACAGTCTCAACATCCGAGCTTGCTTGGAATATTTAGCCAACCTCTTAGGAAGAATTTTCTTCCTTTGGGGTTTTTTTATTGTCTGTGCACCTCTGTTTGCCAAGCAGAAGAAAATGTATAAAGGAAATTAGGAAACACTTACTGTGTTTCCTAATTTTATGTAAAAATTAAAATATAATTATATATTATTATTTAATATATTTCTTTTTGGCTTTTTTCCCCGAAAGACGTAATTTTCGCCGCTCCTACGTTAATGTTAAAGCTAAGACCGAGCCCCAGCCCCAACCCTGCTGGATAAAAATTTCTAGGTAAATTTTTTCATGGTGGGTTGCCCCACTAAACTCTCAAGAATAAAAAAAATCTGCTATTGCCTGCGGCCATACTCTGGTGAATGCACCCCATCCCGCCCGATTTGGGAAGTTAAGCACCAGCAGGCCTGGTTAGTACTGCGGTGAGTGATCACGTGGGAACCCCGGGTGCTTGCAGGCTTTTTCCCTTACTTCCCTACCCGCAAGCAGGCATTTCTGTTAGTTCTGGCTGGTAGTTCTAAAAGCCACACAATTTCTAATTACCTGGGGTAACTACTTTTTAAGGTTAACCAACGATTCTAAAGCTACAGTTTCTGTACTTTATTGGTACAGTCTCAACATCCGAGCTTGCTTGGAATATTTAGCCAACCTCTTAGGAAGAATTTTCTTCCTTTGGGGTTTTTTTATTGTCTGTGCACCTCTGTTTGCCAAGCAGAAGAAAATGTATAAAGGAAATTAGGAAACACTTACTGTGTTTCCTAATTTTATGTAAAAATTAAAATATAATTATATATTATTATTTAATATATTTCTTTTTGGCTTTTTTCCCCGAAAGACGTAATTTTCGCCGCTCCTACGTTAATGTTAAAGCTAAGACCGAGCCCCAGCCCCAACCCTGCTGGATAAAAATTTCTAGGTAAATTTTTTCATGGTGGGTTGCCCCACTAAACTCTCAAGAATAAAAAAAATCTGCTATTGCCTGCGGCCATACTCTGGTGAATGCACCCCATCCCGCCCGATTTGGGAAGTTAAGCACCAGCAGGCCTGGTTAGTACTGCGGTGAGTGATCACGTGGGAACCCCGGGTGCTTGCAGGCTTTTTCCCTTACTTCCCTACCCGCAAGCAGGCATTTCTGTTAGTTCTGGCTGGTAGTTCTAAAAGCCACACAATTTCTAATTACCTGGGGTAACTACTTTTTAAGGTTAACCAACGATTCTAAAGCTACAGTTTCTGTACTTTATTGGTACAGTCTCAACATCCGAGCTTGCTTGGAATATTTAGCCAACCTCTTAGGAAGAATTTTCTTCCTTTGGGGTTTTTTTATTGTCTGTGCACCTCTGTTTGCCAAGCAGAAGAAAATGTATAAAGGAAATTAGGAAACACTTACTGTGTTTCCTAATTTTATGTAAAAATTAAAATATAATTATATATTATTATTTAATATATTTCTTTTTGGCTTTTTTCCCCGAAAGACGTAATTTTCGCCGCTCCTACGTTAATGTTAAAGCTAAGACCGAGCCCCAGCCCCAACCCTGCTGGATAAAAATTTCTAGGTAAATTTTTTCATGGTGGGTTGCCCCACTAAACTCTCAAGAATAAAAAAAATCTGCTATTGCCTGCGGCCATACTCTGGTGAATGCACCCCATCCCGCCCGATTTGGGAAGTTAAGCACCAGCAGGCCTGGTTAGTACTGCGGTGAGTGATCACGTGGGAACCCCGGGTGCTTGCAGGCTTTTTCCCTTACTTCCCTACCCGCAAGCAGGCATTTCTGTTAGTTCTGGCTGGTAGTTCTAAAAGCCACACAATTTCTAATTACCTGGGGTAACTACTTTTTAAGGTTAACCAACGATTCTAAAGCTACAGTTTCTGTACTTTATTGGTACAGTCTCAACATCCGAGCTTGCTTGGAATATTTAGCCAACCTCTTAGGAAGAATTTTCTTCCTTTGGGGTTTTTTTATTGTCTGTGCACCTCTGTTTGCCAAGCAGAAGAAAATGTATAAAGGAAATTAGGAAACACTTACTGTGTTTCCTAATTTTATGTAAAAATTAAAATATAATTATATATTATTATTTAATATATTTCTTTTTGGCTTTTTTCCCCGAAAGACGTAATTTTCGCCGCTCCTACGTTAATGTTAAAGCTAAGACCGAGCCCCAGCCCCAACCCTGCTGGATAAAAATTTCTAGGTAAATTTTTTCATGGTGGGTTGCCCCACTAAACTCTCAAGAATAAAAAAAATCTGCTATTGCCTGCGGCCATACTCTGGTGAATGCACCCCATCCCGCCCGATTTGGGAAGTTAAGCACCAGCAGGCCTGGTTAGTACTGCGGTGAGTGATCACGTGGGAACCCCGGGTGCTTGCAGGCTTTTTCCCTTACTTCCCTACCCGCAAGCAGGCATTTCTGTTAGTTCTGGCTGGTAGTTCTAAAAGCCACACAATTTCTAATTACCTGGGGTAACTACTTTTTAAGGTTAACCAACGATTCTAAAGCTACAGTTTCTGTACTTTATTGGTACAGTCTCAACATCCGAGCTTGCTTGGAATATTTAGCCAACCTCTTAGGAAGAATTTTCTTCCTTTGGGGTTTTTTTATTGTCTGTGCACCTCTGTTTGCCAAGCAGAAGAAAATGTATAAAGGAAATTAGGAAACACTTACTGTGTTTCCTAATTTTATGTAAAAATTAAAATATAATTATATATTATTATTTAATATATTTCTTTTTGGCTTTTTTCCCCGAAAGACGTAATTTTCGCCGCTCCTACGTTAATGTTAAAGCTAAGACCGAGCCCCAGCCCCAACCCTGCTGGATAAAAATTTCTAGGTAAATTTTTTCATGGTGGGTTGCCCCACTAAACTCTCAAGAATAAAAAAAATCTGCTATTGCCTGCGGCCATACTCTGGTGAATGCACCCCATCCCGCCCGATTTGGGAAGTTAAGCACCAGCAGGCCTGGTTAGTACTGCGGTGAGTGATCACGTGGGAACCCCGGGTGCTTGCAGGCTTTTTCCCTTACTTCCCTACCCGCAAGCAGGCATTTCTGTTAGTTCTGGCTGGTAGTTCTAAAAGCCACACAATTTCTAATTACCTGGGGTAACTACTTTTTAAGGTTAACCAACGATTCTAAAGCTACAGTTTCTGTACTTTATTGGTACAGTCTCAACATCCGAGCTTGCTTGGAATATTTAGCCAACCTCTTAGGAAGAATTTTCTTCCTTTGGGGTTTTTTTATTGTCTGTGCACCTCTGTTTGCCAAGCAGAAGAAAATGTATAAAGGAAATTAGGAAACACTTACTGTGTTTCCTAATTTTATGTAAAAATTAAAATATAATTATATATTATTATTTAATATATTTCTTTTTGGCTTTTTTCCCCGAAAGACGTAATTTTCGCCGCTCCTACGTTAATGTTAAAGCTAAGACCGAGCCCCAGCCCCAACCCTGCTGGATAAAAATTTCTAGGTAAATTTTTTCATGGTGGGTTGCCCCACTAAACTCTCAAGAATAAAAAAAATCTGCTATTGCCTGCGGCCATACTCTGGTGAATGCACCCCATCCCGCCCGATTTGGGAAGTTAAGCACCAGCAGGCCTGGTTAGTACTGCGGTGAGTGATCACGTGGGAACCCCGGGTGCTTGCAGGCTTTTTCCCTTACTTCCCTACCCGCAAGCAGGCATTTCTGTTAGTTCTGGCTGGTAGTTCTAAAAGCCACACAATTTCTAATTACCTGGGGTAACTACTTTTTAAGGTTAACCAACGATTCTAAAGCTACAGTTTCTGTACTTTATTGGTACAGTCTCAACATCCGAGCTTGCTTGGAATATTTAGCCAACCTCTTAGGAAGAATTTTCTTCCTTTGGGGTTTTTTTATTGTCTGTGCACCTCTGTTTGCCAAGCAGAAGAAAATGTATAAAGGAAATTAGGAAACACTTACTGTGTTTCCTAATTTTATGTAAAAATTAAAATATAATTATATATTATTATTTAATATATTTCTTTTTGGCTTTTTTCCCCGAAAGACGTAATTTTCGCCGCTCCTACGTTAATGTTAAAGCTAAGACCGAGCCCCAGCCCCAACCCTGCTGGATAAAAATTTCTAGGTAAATTTTTTCATGGTGGGTTGCCCCACTAAACTCTCAAGAATAAAAAAAATCTGCTATTGCCTGCGGCCATACTCTGGTGAATGCACCCCATCCCGCCCGATTTGGGAAGTTAAGCACCAGCAGGCCTGGTTAGTACTGCGGTGAGTGATCACGTGGGAACCCCGGGTGCTTGCAGGCTTTTTCCCTTACTTCCCTACCCGCAAGCAGGCATTTCTGTTAGTTCTGGCTGGTAGTTCTAAAAGCCACACAATTTCTAATTACCTGGGGTAACTACTTTTTAAGGTTAACCAACGATTCTAAAGCTACAGTTTCTGTACTTTATTGGTACAGTCTCAACATCCGAGCTTGCTTGGAATATTTAGCCAACCTCTTAGGAAGAATTTTCTTCCTTTGGGGTTTTTTTATTGTCTGTGCACCTCTGTTTGCCAAGCAGAAGAAAATGTATAAAGGAAATTAGGAAACACTTACTGTGTTTCCTAATTTTATGTAAAAATTAAAATATAATTATATATTATTATTTAATATATTTCTTTTTGGCTTTTTTCCCCGAAAGACGTAATTTTCGCCGCTCCTACGTTAATGTTAAAGCTAAGACCGAGCCC
The DNA here is from genome assembly GCA_964019425.1 of Flectonema sp. DT1601. Classification (NCBI taxonomy): domain Eukaryota; phylum Euglenozoa; class Diplonemea; order Diplonemida; family Diplonemidae; genus Flectonema; species Flectonema sp. DT1601. The sequence goes on along the minus strand of OZ025812.1, from coordinate 121,245 downwards.
CAGCCCCAACCCTGCTGGATAAAAATTTCTAGGTAAATTTTTTCATGGTGGGTTGCCCCACTAAACTCTCAAGAATAAAAAAAATCTGCTATTGCCTGCGGCCATACTCTGGTGAATGCACCCCATCCCGCCCGATTTGGGAAGTTAAGCACCAGCAGGCCTGGTTAGTACTGCGGTGAGTGATCACGTGGGAACCCCGGGTGCTTGCAGGCTTTTTCCCTTACTTCCCTACCCGCAAGCAGGCATTTCTGTTAGTTCTGGCTGGTAGTTCTAAAAGCCACACAATTTCTAATTACCTGGGGTAACTACTTTTTAAGGTTAACCAACGATTCTAAAGCTACAGTTTCTGTACTTTATTGGTACAGTCTCAACATCCGAGCTTGCTTGGAATATTTAGCCAACCTCTTAGGAAGAATTTTCTTCCTTTGGGGTTTTTTTATTGTCTGTGCACCTCTGTTTGCCAAGCAGAAGAAAATGTATAAAGGAAATTAGGAAACACTTACTGTGTTTCCTAATTTTATGTAAAAATTAAAATATAATTATATATTATTATTTAATATATTTCTTTTTGGCTTTTTTCCCCGAAAGACGTAATTTTCGCCGCTCCTACGTTAATGTTAAAGCTAAGACCGAGCCCCAGCCCCAACCCTGCTGGATAAAAATTTCTAGGTAAATTTTTTCATGGTGGGTTGCCCCACTAAACTCTCAAGAATAAAAAAAATCTGCTATTGCCTGCGGCCATACTCTGGTGAATGCACCCCATCCCGCCCGATTTGGGAAGTTAAGCACCAGCAGGCCTGGTTAGTACTGCGGTGAGTGATCACGTGGGAACCCCGGGTGCTTGCAGGCTTTTTCCCTTACTTCCCTACCCGCAAGCAGGCATTTCTGTTAGTTCTGGCTGGTAGTTCTAAAAGCCACACAATTTCTAATTACCTGGGGTAACTACTTTTTAAGGTTAACCAACGATTCTAAAGCTACAGTTTCTGTACTTTATTGGTACAGTCTCAACATCCGAGCTTGCTTGGAATATTTAGCCAACCTCTTAGGAAGAATTTTCTTCCTTTGGGGTTTTTTTATTGTCTGTGCACCTCTGTTTGCCAAGCAGAAGAAAATGTATAAAGGAAATTAGGAAACACTTACTGTGTTTCCTAATTTTATGTAAAAATTAAAATATAATTATATATTATTATTTAATATATTTCTTTTTGGCTTTTTTCCCCGAAAGACGTAATTTTCGCCGCTCCTACGTTAATGTTAAAGCTAAGACCGAGCCCCAGCCCCAACCCTGCTGGATAAAAATTTCTAGGTAAATTTTTTCATGGTGGGTTGCCCCACTAAACTCTCAAGAATAAAAAAAATCTGCTATTGCCTGCGGCCATACTCTGGTGAATGCACCCCATCCCGCCCGATTTGGGAAGTTAAGCACCAGCAGGCCTGGTTAGTACTGCGGTGAGTGATCACGTGGGAACCCCGGGTGCTTGCAGGCTTTTTCCCTTACTTCCCTACCCGCAAGCAGGCATTTCTGTTAGTTCTGGCTGGTAGTTCTAAAAGCCACACAATTTCTAATTACCTGGGGTAACTACTTTTTAAGGTTAACCAACGATTCTAAAGCTACAGTTTCTGTACTTTATTGGTACAGTCTCAACATCCGAGCTTGCTTGGAATATTTAGCCAACCTCTTAGGAAGAATTTTCTTCCTTTGGGGTTTTTTTATTGTCTGTGCACCTCTGTTTGCCAAGCAGAAGAAAATGTATAAAGGAAATTAGGAAACACTTACTGTGTTTCCTAATTTTATGTAAAAATTAAAATATAATTATATATTATTATTTAATATATTTCTTTTTGGCTTTTTTCCCCGAAAGACGTAATTTTCGCCGCTCCTACGTTAATGTTAAAGCTAAGACCGAGCCCCAGCCCCAACCCTGCTGGATAAAAATTTCTAGGTAAATTTTTTCATGGTGGGTTGCCCCACTAAACTCTCAAGAATAAAAAAAATCTGCTATTGCCTGCGGCCATACTCTGGTGAATGCACCCCATCCCGCCCGATTTGGGAAGTTAAGCACCAGCAGGCCTGGTTAGTACTGCGGTGAGTGATCACGTGGGAACCCCGGGTGCTTGCAGGCTTTTTCCCTTACTTCCCTACCCGCAAGCAGGCATTTCTGTTAGTTCTGGCTGGTAGTTCTAAAAGCCACACAATTTCTAATTACCTGGGGTAACTACTTTTTAAGGTTAACCAACGATTCTAAAGCTACAGTTTCTGTACTTTATTGGTACAGTCTCAACATCCGAGCTTGCTTGGAATATTTAGCCAACCTCTTAGGAAGAATTTTCTTCCTTTGGGGTTTTTTTATTGTCTGTGCACCTCTGTTTGCCAAGCAGAAGAAAATGTATAAAGGAAATTAGGAAACACTTACTGTGTTTCCTAATTTTATGTAAAAATTAAAATATAATTATATATTATTATTTAATATATTTCTTTTTGGCTTTTTTCCCCGAAAGACGTAATTTTCGCCGCTCCTACGTTAATGTTAAAGCTAAGACCGAGCCCCAGCCCCAACCCTGCTGGATAAAAATTTCTAGGTAAATTTTTTCATGGTGGGTTGCCCCACTAAACTCTCAAGAATAAAAAAAATCTGCTATTGCCTGCGGCCATACTCTGGTGAATGCACCCCATCCCGCCCGATTTGGGAAGTTAAGCACCAGCAGGCCTGGTTAGTACTGCGGTGAGTGATCACGTGGGAACCCCGGGTGCTTGCAGGCTTTTTCCCTTACTTCCCTACCCGCAAGCAGGCATTTCTGTTAGTTCTGGCTGGTAGTTCTAAAAGCCACACAATTTCTAATTACCTGGGGTAACTACTTTTTAAGGTTAACCAACGATTCTAAAGCTACAGTTTCTGTACTTTATTGGTACAGTCTCAACATCCGAGCTTGCTTGGAATATTTAGCCAACCTCTTAGGAAGAATTTTCTTCCTTTGGGGTTTTTTTATTGTCTGTGCACCTCTGTTTGCCAAGCAGAAGAAAATGTATAAAGGAAATTAGGAAACACTTACTGTGTTTCCTAATTTTATGTAAAAATTAAAATATAATTATATATTATTATTTAATATATTTCTTTTTGGCTTTTTTCCCCGAAAGACGTAATTTTCGCCGCTCCTACGTTAATGTTAAAGCTAAGACCGAGCCCCAGCCCCAACCCTGCTGGATAAAAATTTCTAGGTAAATTTTTTCATGGTGGGTTGCCCCACTAAACTCTCAAGAATAAAAAAAATCTGCTATTGCCTGCGGCCATACTCTGGTGAATGCACCCCATCCCGCCCGATTTGGGAAGTTAAGCACCAGCAGGCCTGGTTAGTACTGCGGTGAGTGATCACGTGGGAACCCCGGGTGCTTGCAGGCTTTTTCCCTTACTTCCCTACCCGCAAGCAGGCATTTCTGTTAGTTCTGGCTGGTAGTTCTAAAAGCCACACAATTTCTAATTACCTGGGGTAACTACTTTTTAAGGTTAACCAACGATTCTAAAGCTACAGTTTCTGTACTTTATTGGTACAGTCTCAACATCCGAGCTTGCTTGGAATATTTAGCCAACCTCTTAGGAAGAATTTTCTTCCTTTGGGGTTTTTTTATTGTCTGTGCACCTCTGTTTGCCAAGCAGAAGAAAATGTATAAAGGAAATTAGGAAACACTTACTGTGTTTCCTAATTTTATGTAAAAATTAAAATATAATTATATATTATTATTTAATATATTTCTTTTTGGCTTTTTTCCCCGAAAGACGTAATTTTCGCCGCTCCTACGTTAATGTTAAAGCTAAGACCGAGCCCCAGCCCCAACCCTGCTGGATAAAAATTTCTAGGTAAATTTTTTCATGGTGGGTTGCCCCACTAAACTCTCAAGAATAAAAAAAATCTGCTATTGCCTGCGGCCATACTCTGGTGAATGCACCCCATCCCGCCCGATTTGGGAAGTTAAGCACCAGCAGGCCTGGTTAGTACTGCGGTGAGTGATCACGTGGGAACCCCGGGTGCTTGCAGGCTTTTTCCCTTACTTCCCTACCCGCAAGCAGGCATTTCTGTTAGTTCTGGCTGGTAGTTCTAAAAGCCACACAATTTCTAATTACCTGGGGTAACTACTTTTTAAGGTTAACCAACGATTCTAAAGCTACAGTTTCTGTACTTTATTGGTACAGTCTCAACATCCGAGCTTGCTTGGAATATTTAGCCAACCTCTTAGGAAGAATTTTCTTCCTTTGGGGTTTTTTTATTGTCTGTGCACCTCTGTTTGCCAAGCAGAAGAAAATGTATAAAGGAAATTAGGAAACACTTACTGTGTTTCCTAATTTTATGTAAAAATTAAAATATAATTATATATTATTATTTAATATATTTCTTTTTGGCTTTTTTCCCCGAAAGACGTAATTTTCGCCGCTCCTACGTTAATGTTAAAGCTAAGACCGAGCCCCAGCCCCAACCCTGCTGGATAAAAATTTCTAGGTAAATTTTTTCATGGTGGGTTGCCCCACTAAACTCTCAAGAATAAAAAAAATCTGCTATTGCCTGCGGCCATACTCTGGTGAATGCACCCCATCCCGCCCGATTTGGGAAGTTAAGCACCAGCAGGCCTGGTTAGTACTGCGGTGAGTGATCACGTGGGAACCCCGGGTGCTTGCAGGCTTTTTCCCTTACTTCCCTACCCGCAAGCAGGCATTTCTGTTAGTTCTGGCTGGTAGTTCTAAAAGCCACACAATTTCTAATTACCTGGGGTAACTACTTTTTAAGGTTAACCAACGATTCTAAAGCTACAGTTTCTGTACTTTATTGGTACAGTCTCAACATCCGAGCTTGCTTGGAATATTTAGCCAACCTCTTAGGAAGAATTTTCTTCCTTTGGGGTTTTTTTATTGTCTGTGCACCTCTGTTTGCCAAGCAGAAGAAAATGTATAAAGGAAATTAGGAAACACTTACTGTGTTTCCTAATTTTATGTAAAAATTAAAATATAATTATATATTATTATTTAATATATTTCTTTTTGGCTTTTTTCCCCGAAAGACGTAATTTTCGCCGCTCCTACGTTAATGTTAAAGCTAAGACCGAGCCCCAGCCCCAACCCTGCTGGATAAAAATTTCTAGGTAAATTTTTTCATGGTGGGTTGCCCCACTAAACTCTCAAGAATAAAAAAAATCTGCTATTGCCTGCGGCCATACTCTGGTGAATGCACCCCATCCCGCCCGATTTGGGAAGTTAAGCACCAGCAGGCCTGGTTAGTACTGCGGTGAGTGATCACGTGGGAACCCCGGGTGCTTGCAGGCTTTTTCCCTTACTTCCCTACCCGCAAGCAGGCATTTCTGTTAGTTCTGGCTGGTAGTTCTAAAAGCCACACAATTTCTAATTACCTGGGGTAACTACTTTTTAAGGTTAACCAACGATTCTAAAGCTACAGTTTCTGTACTTTATTGGTACAGTCTCAACATCCGAGCTTGCTTGGAATATTTAGCCAACCTCTTAGGAAGAATTTTCTTCCTTTGGGGTTTTTTTATTGTCTGTGCACCTCTGTTTGCCAAGCAGAAGAAAATGTATAAAGGAAATTAGGAAACACTTACTGTGTTTCCTAATTTTATGTAAAAATTAAAATATAATTATATATTATTATTTAATATATTTCTTTTTGGCTTTTTTCCCCGAAAGACGTAATTTTCGCCGCTCCTACGTTAATGTTAAAGCTAAGACCGAGCCCCAGCCCCAACCCTGCTGGATAAAAATTTCTAGGTAAATTTTTTCATGGTGGGTTGCCCCACTAAACTCTCAAGAATAAAAAAAATCTGCTATTGCCTGCGGCCATACTCTGGTGAATGCACCCCATCCCGCCCGATTTGGGAAGTTAAGCACCAGCAGGCCTGGTTAGTACTGCGGTGAGTGATCACGTGGGAACCCCGGGTGCTTGCAGGCTTTTTCCCTTACTTCCCTACCCGCAAGCAGGCATTTCTGTTAGTTCTGGCTGGTAGTTCTAAAAGCCACACAATTTCTAATTACCTGGGGTAACTACTTTTTAAGGTTAACCAACGATTCTAAAGCTACAGTTTCTGTACTTTATTGGTACAGTCTCAACATCCGAGCTTGCTTGGAATATTTAGCCAACCTCTTAGGAAGAATTTTCTTCCTTTGGGGTTTTTTTATTGTCTGTGCACCTCTGTTTGCCAAGCAGAAGAAAATGTATAAAGGAAATTAGGAAACACTTACTGTGTTTCCTAATTTTATGTAAAAATTAAAATATAATTATATATTATTATTTAATATATTTCTTTTTGGCTTTTTTCCCCGAAAGACGTAATTTTCGCCGCTCCTACGTTAATGTTAAAGCTAAGACCGAGCCCCAGCCCCAACCCTGCTGGATAAAAATTTCTAGGTAAATTTTTTCATGGTGGGTTGCCCCACTAAACTCTCAAGAATAAAAAAAATCTGCTATTGCCTGCGGCCATACTCTGGTGAATGCACCCCATCCCGCCCGATTTGGGAAGTTAAGCACCAGCAGGCCTGGTTAGTACTGCGGTGAGTGATCACGTGGGAACCCCGGGTGCTTGCAGGCTTTTTCCCTTACTTCCCTACCCGCAAGCAGGCATTTCTGTTAGTTCTGGCTGGTTAGTTCTAAAAGCCACACAATTTCTAATTACCTGGGGTAACTACTTTTTAAGGTTAACCAACGATTCTAAAGCTACAGTTTTTGCAAATTTATTTCAGTAATTGCGCAGCCATCCAAAATGCACCAGAATTTAGGCAGAAAACTTTCTTACTAGAAAAGTAAGAAAGGTTTTTGCCCAAGGAAAAGATGCTGGATTTCTGCGCATAAGCAGGTTTAGGAAAGATAGATAAGGTATAATAGGATGAGAAAGGACTCCTTTTAGTAGGCAATCTGGTTTTGAAATCTAGGTGTTCGGCTGCTAATTCAGTTAGCAGTAAAAAATCATGGAGTTTTGGTGCTAAGTTGTCTTTTTGTTATAGTTTAAATAATTTGGATTCTAATAAATTTATTCTTTTACTTTTGCAGTTATTTGCCACTTTGTCACATCTCACCACTAAAAGTAAAAGAAAAATGACTACTGCAACTATTAAGTGCATGAATGATGATGAGATTGAAGGATTTCTAGCAAGCACAATGGGCCACAAAGTTAGGGCCTTCTTCGTTAATGATTTACCATTAGAAGGAATAGTGAAGATTGACAGAGCAGGCAAGGGTGGAATTTATAACCAAGCTATGAGTAAAACTGTTAGGGAACTGGGACAAACAGGATGTATCAAAATAGATGTATTAGAAGCTCCTAATGTGAGTGAAATCGAACCAGGAATCGCAGCTGCCGTGATAGCACGCACGAGGGAAGAAAGTCAGAAGCGGGATGCTGCAGTTCGACAAGAGAGCGAGGTGCGTTCGCATGAGACAAACATCCTCAAACAAGAAGTAATTGGAATTAAAGATCAGTTCCAGCAGTTTCAACAGTCTCAACTGCAGTTTCAGCAGCAGCTTCAGCAACAATTACAGCAACAGCTCCAGCAGCATTTTCAAAATACACCACATCAGCAGACCTCGCAGGGGCCACAGCCTGTACCACCACCAGTGCTTCCTGCAGCGCCTCAGCAAGGTACTCAGCAAGGTGGAGAAGAAGATTCACAGATGCAGTCTGCTGTATTAGACACGAATAGTGTTTTAGACTGGATTCCAATCATGGAACAACGGCTGACAGAGATCTTGCTGATTAAACTGGAATCAAAATTCGTAGGAAGAGTTCCCCCTGGACCAGGGGTTGAGTTGCTAGAGAATTATTACAATAACTTAGAAAGATTCATATTAGCTATGGAATTCATCCCAGGATGGGACAAGAACGAGAATGCAGTCTCATTGGGAAATAACTTGCTGAGAGATTTGAAGATTCAGAATATGTATTGCATGAATGGGACAAAGAGGTCGGATCTAATCAATCAGCTTAAAACAGAGGCTAATGATCCATTACAGAAGGCTAATGCAGTACTTATGGCAAAGAAGAAAGCAATTACCAGAAACCTTACAAGCAGTGCAAGTACAAAAGGAAGAAAAGGAGGATATGTTCCATTCCGTAGGACGTTCCAGCGAGGACAGGGAAACGGAAGGGCTGGGGGACAATGACTGGCGACGTCCAGCCCTACACTGCCAGTGAGGAGAGCAAGAGCCTCGGGAAACTTGCTACAAATATTGAAGGTAAAGAAGCAGGTAGAAATAGAAAGAGGAACACTGAAAATTCAGAGAAATCTCAAAGTAATTGGTCTAATGCGCAAGTATACCCCGGGAAAGCCTGGGATGGCAATTTCAAAAAGTATCTCATCTCTAAGTCCAGTCAGGGAAAATTCAAAGAATCTCAAAAATCTGGAAAAGACAGACTTAGTAGAAAAAGTGGAGGAAGAACCCAGAAGGGACTCTTCAGGGGTGATCCAAAATGTCCTTCTAGATATAGTGGAGCCCTCTGCCCTGAGCAGAAATCAGAAGGAAGACTCTGTGGGAGTGCTCCAAGCAACAGAAAGACTTGGAGAGACAATGGAGAAGATGTGGGCAAAGGAGACCACTTCCAGCAGGAAGCAGCTCTGGAAGAGACTGATAAATTGGGCAGGCGGCCAGAACCTACAAGTCAATGGGGACACAGCTGTTCTCTTCGTGATGGCAACGGGAGCAGCGGAATCGGCGCTTCTTACATATTCAAAGCACCTGTCAGCCCTGATGGGGAAGATGGGAATGGACAGCAAGCCACTTTTAACCTTAGCAGCAGCAATCAGAGCAGCAGGAGGGAACATTCCAACTCAGCAAGCAATCCCCATGAAGAGGGAGCACTTAGTAGGATGGGCGATGAAACAATGTACGAGGACGAGGGTCGCGATGCTCATCAGCTGGAAGGCAGCCGCACGATGGGGAGAGACAGCAGGACTAGCAAGGGAGCAGTTTATACTGATTTCAAAGGAAGAAATAATAATAGATTGGGCAACCACACCAAAGGGCCGCAGAGGCAATCCGTTCTACCCGAGAAGATGGGCCGTGTTGGTCGGGGATCTCGTGGAGGAAATAGCGGATGGACTGACGGAAATAGAAGAATTCGAAACCTTACATCCGTGGGACACATCACGACTAGTAAAAGAGTGGAAGGAAGACAGTATTATGAAAACCTATACAGCCCACTCGATAAAAAGAGGCGCAATAAGCACCTTACTAGAGCTCCTCGCGAGCGGATGCGACCTGAAAGAAGAGCTGATAAGCCGCCTTGCAAAGCACTCGACGACGTCGGCGATCTCAAATACAACAATAAGATACGGAGGGAACGCAATCGCCACCGCTCGGGCCCTGAAGACATCCTTAGTGACGAAGTTCCTATAAAACTGATAAGAAAAATGGGGGCTCAGTTCACACACAGGGCTAAGTCAACAAGGATACCGAGTACGAGCTACGAGAAGTCGGCCCCATTACACGCAGCGATCGTACAGCCGATGGATATTCAAATAATCAAAGACCGGATGCTTCCGAGCGTCCTAGAGCGTTTCAACGAGACTTGGGACTTGACATTTAAAATTGCAGGAAATCTGAAAAGTTTAGGTAAAAATAGAGAGAAGAATCCCCCTCCCAGACTCGAACCGGCGCTCCCTAACGACCCTTCGAGACACTCATCCCGTTCTCCCTCCAACCATTCCACCACTCCCCACCTGAAAGATAAAAAAACCCAAAATTCTTTTCAAAAAACAAAGCTTTCCTGTCTTCACTCTAAGGAGTTAGTAAGGTGTAAAATTGCAGTACCTTTTAAGAAGGAACTTTCTAAGTCCAGGAACGTGCCTTTCACAGTTTTCGAGGAAAGGGAGACAGGAGATAGGCAGCGCTTTATCTTGTGGACTAAGGAAGAGAACGAGAAGATTTACGAGACTGGATATGAACCGTTTGTACCTTTACAACATATCTCGAAGTACTTAGGTGCAGTGCACTCAGAAGTAGCTTCTTTAAGAGACTTTAAAACAGGTTTTTATCAGATACTTATTCCAGAGGCTTCGAGACCTCTTTTTACCTTCGAGGATGCCTCGGGGGACTGGTTCGCGCTAACCAGATTACCGATGGGGCACGTTTGTGCGCCCGAAATTATGAATACGATTACTGCAGTAGTTTCTGGCGACCCCTTGTTTGTTAGGCCAGAATTTGCAGAAAAGCAAGTGAAAATTGATTGGTGGATAGATAATATAAGGATTTATGGGGATAAAGAAAGGGTCCGAGAGGCCACGAATAGAATGGACGAGTTTGCTAGGCTTTGCAACGCAACCTGGAAGGTACAAGATACTGTTAATTTAGGCACTGAATACGAATTTTTAGGTGCATTTTTCTCACATCCTACTAGGGAAGTTTCTTTAGGTGAAAAGATTACTAAAAGAATAAAAGCTTGCAATTTGAACTGCATAACTGCAGCAGCAGCAGAATCTCTTTCGGGCAGGCTTTTGCATGCTAGTGCCATATCGGGGGTCCCTCCTGGTAGGTTCTGGTTTGCAATGAAGTTTCTGCGAAGACTTACTAATAAGCTCAATCGAGGAGCAATTCTTGTTTCAGAAAAGATTTCTTTACCAAACTCAGTGAAAGCTGAGCTGCGCGCGTGGATGCACCAAGTCCAGAAGGGACGTACTATTTTACCAGATGAGAAGGTCGGTAAAACTGCAGAGGTCTTTATCGATGCCTCGCTCAAGGGCTGGGGAGGTGTGATTGTTTGGGACTCTGCAGAGATGGAAATCTTAGGTGGCCAATGGCCTTTAGGCGAAGAACGCCATATTAACATTCTCGAGGCAGATGCCTTAGGGAAGACTTTGAGCGCTATTACTAGAGCGGACCATTTGTCCATCTGGGTCGATAACACCACGGTCTGCGGATCGTTCAGAAAGAAGATGTGTGCTCGCTCACACTCTCTTAATTCATTTATTTTAGTTTCAATAGAAAAATTACTTCGTTTAAAATGTTCTTTCACACTTCAATGGGTGAGCACAAAGTATAACCCCGCAGACATCCCCTCGAGGGAGCCTATCACCTCGGAGACGAGGGCGAAGGTCGAACTTGCGCTCGGGGGCTTCTTCAACTCGCGACGGGGTGGCGGAGCCGGTGTCACGCCGAATCGAAACGGGCACCAGCCACTACCCCAACGCAATAAACTGTCTTAGACAGCTTCTCTGTGTTTGCTAGTTTGATCCATTAGTTTGTTTTATTAGTTTAATTAGTTTCATCTATACATTTCATTCGTCAGGTGCATGATATGGAGGGCAAGCGCAATTATTGCAAATTTATTTCAGTAATTGCGCAGCCATCCAAAATGCACCAGAATTTAGGCAGAAAACTTTCTTACTAGAAAAGTAAGAAAGGTTTTTGCCCAAGGAAAAGATGCTGGATTTCTGCGCATAAGCAGGTTTAGGAAAGATAGATAAGGTATAATAGGATGAGAAAGGACTCCTTTTAGTAGGCAATCTGGTTTTGAAATCTAGGTGTTCGGCTGCTAATTCAGTTAGCAGTAAAAAATCATGGAGTTTTGGTGCTAAGTTGTCTTTTTGTTATAGTTTAAATAATTTGGATTCTAATAAATTTATTCTTTTACTTTTGCAGTTATTTGCCACTTTGTCACATCTCACCACTAAAAGTAAAAGAAAAACCCACCCTCCATCCCTCCGGCCGGTGTCACGCCGAATCGAAACGGGCACCAGCCACTACCCCAACGCAATAAACTGTCTTAGACAGCTTCTCTGTGTTTGCTAGTTTGATCCATTAGTTTGTTTTATTAGTTTAATTAGTTTCATCTATACATTTCATTCGTCAGGTGCATGATATGGAGGGCAAGCGCAATTACTGTACTTTATTGGTACAGTCTCAACATCCGAGCTTGCTTGGAATATTTAGCCAACCTCTTAGGAAGAATTTTCTTCCTTTGGGGTTTTTTTATTGTCTGTGCACCTCTGTTTGCCAAGCAGAAGAAAATGTATAAAGGAAATTAGGAAACACTTACTGTGTTTCCTAATTTTATGTAAAAATTAAAATATAATTATATATTATTATTTAATATATTTCTTTTTGGCTTTTTTCCCCGAAAGACGTAATTTTCGCCGCTCCTACGTTAATGTTAAAGCTAAGACCGAGCCCCAGCCCCAACCCTGCTGGATAAAAATTTCTAGGTAAATTTTTTCATGGTGGGTTGCCCCACTAAACTCTCAAGAATAAAAAAAATCTGCTATTGCCTGCGGCCATACTCTGGTGAATGCACCCCATCCCGCCCGATTTGGGAAGTTAAGCACCAGCAGGCCTGGTTAGTACTGCGGTGAGTGATCACGTGGGAACCCCGGGTGCTTGCAGGCTTTTTCCCTTACTTCCCTACCCGCAAGCAGGCATTTCTGTTAGTTCTGGCTGGTAGTTCTAAAAGCCACACAATTTCTAATTACCTGGGGTAACTACTTTTTAAGGTTAACCAACGATTCTAAAGCTACAGTTTCTGTACTTTATTGGTACAGTCTCAACATCCGAGCTTGCTTGGAATATTTAGCCAACCTCTTAGGAAGAATTTTCTTCCTTTGGGGTTTTTTTATTGTCTGTGCACCTCTGTTTGCCAAGCAGAAGAAAATGTATAAAGGAAATTAGGAAACACTTACTGTGTTTCCTAATTTTATGTAAAAATTAAAATATAATTATATATTATTATTTAATATATTTCTTTTTGGCTTTTTTCCCCGAAAGACGTAATTTTCGCCGCTCCTACGTTAATGTTAAAGCTAAGACCGAGCCCCAGCCCCAACCCTGCTGGATAAAAATTTCTAGGTAAATTTTTTCATGGTGGGTTGCCCCACTAAACTCTCAAGAATAAAAAAAATCTGCTATTGCCTGCGGCCATACTCTGGTGAATGCACCCCATCCCGCCCGATTTGGGAAGTTAAGCACCAGCAGGCCTGGTTAGTACTGCGGTGAGTGATCACGTGGGAACCCCGGGTGCTTGCAGGCTTTTTCCCTTACTTCCCTACCCGCAAGCAGGCATTTCTGTTAGTTCTGGCTGGTAGTTCTAAAAGCCACACAATTTCTAATTACCTGGGGTAACTACTTTTTAAGGTTAACCAACGATTCTAAAGCTACAGTTTCTGTACTTTATTGGTACAGTCTCAACATCCGAGCTTGCTTGGAATATTTAGCCAACCTCTTAGGAAGAATTTTCTTCCTTTGGGGTTTTTTTATTGTCTGTGCACCTCTGTTTGCCAAGCAGAAGAAAATGTATAAAGGAAATTAGGAAACACTTACTGTGTTTCCTAATTTTATGTAAAAATTAAAATATAATTATATATTATTATTTAATATATTTCTTTTTGGCTTTTTTCCCCGAAAGACGTAATTTTCGCCGCTCCTACGTTAATGTTAAAGCTAAGACCGAGCCCCAGCCCCAACCCTGCTGGATAAAAATTTCTAGGTAAATTTTTTCATGGTGGGTTGCCCCACTAAACTCTCAAGAATAAAAAAAATCTGCTATTGCCTGCGGCCATACTCTGGTGAATGCACCCCATCCCGCCCGATTTGGGAAGTTAAGCACCAGCAGGCCTGGTTAGTACTGCGGTGAGTGATCACGTGGGAACCCCGGGTGCTTGCAGGCTTTTTCCCTTACTTCCCTACCCGCAAGCAGGCATTTCTGTTAGTTCTGGCTGGTAGTTCTAAAAGCCACACAATTTCTAATTACCTGGGGTAACTACTTTTTAAGGTTAACCAACGATTCTAAAGCTACAGTTTCTGTACTTTATTGGTACAGTCTCAACATCCGAGCTTGCTTGGAATATTTAGCCAACCTCTTAGGAAGAATTTTCTTCCTTTGGGGTTTTTTTATTGTCTGTGCACCTCTGTTTGCCAAGCAGAAGAAAATGTATAAAGGAAATTAGGAAACACTTACTGTGTTTCCTAATTTTATGTAAAAATTAAAATATAATTATATATTATTATTTAATATATTTCTTTTTGGCTTTTTTCCCCGAAAGACGTAATTTTCGCCGCTCCTACGTTAATGTTAAAGCTAAGACCGAGCCCCAGCCCCAACCCTGCTGGATAAAAATTTCTAGGTAAATTTTTTCATGGTGGGTTGCCCCACTAAACTCTCAAGAATAAAAAAAATCTGCTATTGCCTGCGGCCATACTCTGGTGAATGCACCCCATCCCGCCCGATTTGGGAAGTTAAGCACCAGCAGGCCTGGTTAGTACTGCGGTGAGTGATCACGTGGGAACCCCGGGTGCTTGCAGGCTTTTTCCCTTACTTCCCTACCCGCAAGCAGGCATTTCTGTTAGTTCTGGCTGGTAGTTCTAAAAGCCACACAATTTCTAATTACCTGGGGTAACTACTTTTTAAGGTTAACCAACGATTCTAAAGCTACAGTTTCTGTACTTTATTGGTACAGTCTCAACATCCGAGCTTGCTTGGAATATTTAGCCAACCTCTTAGGAAGAATTTTCTTCCTTTGGGGTTTTTTTATTGTCTGTGCACCTCTGTTTGCCAAGCAGAAGAAAATGTATAAAGGAAATTAGGAAACACTTACTGTGTTTCCTAATTTTATGTAAAAATTAAAATATAATTATATATTATTATTTAATATATTTCTTTTTGGCTTTTTTCCCCGAAAGACGTAATTTTCGCCGCTCCTACGTTAATGTTAAAGCTAAGACCGAGCCCCAGCCCCAACCCTGCTGGATAAAAATTTCTAGGTAAATTTTTTCATGGTGGGTTGCCCCACTAAACTCTCAAGAATAAAAAAAATCTGCTATTGCCTGCGGCCATACTCTGGTGAATGCACCCCATCCCGCCCGATTTGGGAAGTTAAGCACCAGCAGGCCTGGTTAGTACTGCGGTGAGTGATCACGTGGGAACCCCGGGTGCTTGCAGGCTTTTTCCCTTACTTCCCTACCCGCAAGCAGGCATTTCTGTTAGTTCTGGCTGGTAGTTCTAAAAGCCACACAATTTCTAATTACCTGGGGTAACTACTTTTTAAGGTTAACCAACGATTCTAAAGCTACAGTTTCTGTACTTTATTGGTACAGTCTCAACATCCGAGCTTGCTTGGAATATTTAGCCAACCTCTTAGGAAGAATTTTCTTCCTTTGGGGTTTTTTTATTGTCTGTGCACCTCTGTTTGCCAAGCAGAAGAAAATGTATAAAGGAAATTAGGAAACACTTACTGTGTTTCCTAATTTTATGTAAAAATTAAAATATAATTATATATTATTATTTAATATATTTCTTTTTGGCTTTTTTCCCCGAAAGACGTAATTTTCGCCGCTCCTACGTTAATGTTAAAGCTAAGACCGAGCCCCAGCCCCAACCCTGCTGGATAAAAATTTCTAGGTAAATTTTTTCATGGTGGGTTGCCCCACTAAACTCTCAAGAATAAAAAAAATCTGCTATTGCCTGCGGCCATACTCTGGTGAATGCACCCCATCCCGCCCGATTTGGGAAGTTAAGCACCAGCAGGCCTGGTTAGTACTGCGGTGAGTGATCACGTGGGAACCCCGGGTGCTTGCAGGCTTTTTCCCTTACTTCCCTACCCGCAAGCAGGCATTTCTGTTAGTTCTGGCTGGTAGTTCTAAAAGCCACACAATTTCTAATTACCTGGGGTAACTACTTTTTAAGGTTAACCAACGATTCTAAAGCTACAGTTTCTGTACTTTATTGGTACAGTCTCAACATCCGAGCTTGCTTGGAATATTTAGCCAACCTCTTAGGAAGAATTTTCTTCCTTTGGGGTTTTTTTATTGTCTGTGCACCTCTGTTTGCCAAGCAGAAGAAAATGTATAAAGGAAATTAGGAAACACTTACTGTGTTTCCTAATTTTATGTAAAAATTAAAATATAATTATATATTATTATTTAATATATTTCTTTTTGGCTTTTTTCCCCGAAAGACGTAATTTTCGCCGCTCCTACGTTAATGTTAAAGCTAAGACCGAGCCCCAGCCCCAACCCTGCTGGATAAAAATTTCTAGGTAAATTTTTTCATGGTGGGTTGCCCCACTAAACTCTCAAGAATAAAAAAAATCTGCTATTGCCTGCGGCCATACTCTGGTGAATGCACCCCATCCCGCCCGATTTGGGAAGTTAAGCACCAGCAGGCCTGGTTAGTACTGCGGTGAGTGATCACGTGGGAACCCCGGGTGCTTGCAGGCTTTTTCCCTTACTTCCCTACCCGCAAGCAGGCATTTCTGTTAGTTCTGGCTGGTAGTTCTAAAAGCCACACAATTTCTAATTACCTGGGGTAACTACTTTTTAAGGTTAACCAACGATTCTAAAGCTACAGTTTTTGCAAATTTATTTCAGTAATTGCGCAGCCATCCAAAATGCACCAGAATTTAGGCAGAAAACTTTCTTACTAGAAAAGTAAGAAAGGTTTTTGCCCAAGGAAAAGATGCTGGATTTCTGCGCATAAGCAGGTTTAGGAAAGATAGATAAGGTATAATAGGATGAGAAAGGACTCCTTTTAGTAGGCAATCTTGTTTTGAAATCTAGGTGTTCGGCTGCTAATTCAGTTAGCAGTAAAAAATCATGGAGTGTTGGTGCTAATTTGTCTTTTTGTTATAGTTTAAATAGTTTGGATTCTAATAAATTTATTCTTTTACTTTTGCAGTTATTTGCCACTTTGTCACATCTCACCACTAAAAGTAAAAGAAAAATGACTACTGCAACTATTAAGTGCATGAATGATGATGAGATTGAGGGATTTCTAGCAAGCACAATGGGCCACAAAGTTAGGGCCTTCTTCGTTAATGATTTACCATTAGAAGGAATAGTGAAGATTGACAGAGCAGGCAAGGGTGGAATTTATAACCAAGCTATGAGTAAAACTGTTAGGGAACTGGGACAAACAGGATGTATCAAAATAGATGTATTAGAAGCTCCTAATGTGAGTGAAATCGAACCAGGAATCGCAGCTGCCGTGATAGCACGCACGAGGGAAGAAAGTCAGAAGCGGGATGCTGCAGTTCGACAAGAGAGCGAGGTGCGTTCGCATGAGACAAACATCCTCAAACAAGAAGTAATTGGAATTAAAGATCAGTTCCAGCAGTTTCAACAGTCTCAACTGCAGTTTCAGCAGCAGCTTCAGCAACAATTACAGCAACAGCTCCAGCAGCATTTTCAAAATACACCACATCAGCAGACCTCGCAGGGGCCACAGCCTGTACCACCACCAGTGCTTCCTGCAGCGCCTCAGCAAGGTACTCAGCAAGGTGGAGAAGAAGATTCACAGATGCAGTCTGCTGTATTAGACACGAATAGTGTTTTAGACTGGATTCCAATCATGGAACAACGGCTGACAGAGATCCTGCTGATTAAACTGGAATCAAAATTCGTAGGAAGAGTTCCCCCTGGACCAGGGGTTGAGTTGCTAGAGAATTATTACAATAACTTAGAAAGATTCATATTAGCTATGGAATTCATCCCAGGATGGGACAAGAACGAGAATGCAGTCTCATTAGGAAATAACTTGTTGAGAGATTTGAAGATTCAGAATATGTATTGCATGAATGGGACAAAGAGGTCGGATCTAATCAATCAGCTTAAAACAGAGGCTAATGATCCATTACAGAAGGCTAATGCAGTACTTATGGCAAAGAAGAAAGCAATTACCAGAAACCTTACAAGCAGTGCAAGTACAAAAGGAAGAAAAGGAGGATATGTTCCATTCCGTAGGGCGTTCCAGCGAGGACAGGGAAACGGAAGGGCTGGGGGACAATGACTGGCGACGTCCAGCCCTACACTGCCAGTGAGGAGAGCAAGAGCCTCGGGAAACTTGCTACAAATATTGAAGGTAAAGAAGCAGGTAGAAATAGAAAGAGGAACACTGAAAATTCAGAGAAATCTCAAAGTAATTGGTCTAATGCGCAGGTATACCCCGGGAAAGCCTGGGATGGCAATTTCAAAAAGTATCTCATCTCTAAGTCCAGTCAGGGAAAATTCAAAGAATCTCAAAAATCTGGAAAAGACAGACTTAGTAGAAAAAGTGGAGGAAGAACCCAGAAGGGACTCTTCAGGGGTGATCCAAAATGTCCTTCTAGACATAGTGGAGCCCTCTGCCCTGAGCAGAAATCAGAAGGAAGACTCTGTGGGAGTGCTCCAAGCAACAGAAAGACTTGGAGAGACAATGGAGAAGATGTGGGCAAAGGAGACCACTTCCAGCAGGAAGCAGCTCTGGAAGAGACTGATAAATTGGGCAGGCAGCCAGAACCTACAAGTCAATGGGGACACAGCTGTTCTCTTCGTGATGGCAACGGGAGCAGCGGAATCGGCGCTTCTTACATATTCAAAGCACCTGTCAGCCCTGATGGGGAAGATGGGAATGGACAGCAAGCCACTTTTAACCTTAGCAGCAGCAATCAGAGCAGCAGGAGGGAACATTCCAACTCAGCAAGCAATCCCCATGAAGAGGGAGCACTTAGTAGGATGGGCGATGAAACAATGTACGAGGACGAGAGTCGCGATGCTCATCAGCTGGAAGGCAGCCGCACGATGGGGAGAGACAGCAGGACTAGCAAGGGAGCAGTTTATACTAATTTCAAAGGAAGAAATAATAATAGATTGGGCAACCACACCAAAGGGCCGCAGAGGCAATCCGTTCTACCCGAGCAGATGGGCCGTGTTGGTCGGGGATTTCGTGGAGGAAATAGCGGATGGACTGACGGAAATAGAAGAATTCGAAACCTTACATCCGTGGGACACATCACGACTAGTAAAAGAGTGGAAGGAAGACAGTATTATGAAAACCTATACAGCCCACTCGATAAAAAGAGGCGCAATAAGCACCTTACTAGAGCTCCTCGCGGGCGGATGCGACCTGAAGGAAGAGCTGATAAGCCGCCTTGCAAAGCACTCGACGACGTCGGCGATCTCAAATACAACAATAAGATACGGAGGGAACGCAATCGCCACCGCTCGGGCCCTGAAGACATCCTTAGTGACGAAGTTCCTATAAAACTGATAAGAAAAATGGGGGCTCAGTTCACACACAGGGCTAAGTCAACAAGGATACCGAGTACGAGCTACGAGAAGTCGGCCCCATTACACGCAGCGATCGTACAGCCGATGGATATTCAAATAATCAAAGACCGGATGCTTCCGAGCGTCCTAGAGCGTTTCAACGAGACTTGGGACTTGACATTTAAAAATGCAGGAAATCTGAAAAGTTTAGGTAGAAATAGAGAGAAGAATCCCCCTCCCAGACTCGAACCGGCGCTCCCTAACGACCCTTCGAGACACTCATCCCGTTCTCCCGCCAACCATTCCACCACTCCCCACCTGAAAGATAAAAAAACCCAAAATCCTTTTCAAAAGACAAAGCTTTCCTGTCTTCACTCTAAGGAGTTAGTAAGGTGTAAAATTGCAGTACCTTTTAAGAAGGAACTTTCTAAGTCCAGGAACGTGCCTTTCACAGTTTTCGAGGAAAGGGAGACAGGAGATAGGCAGCGCTTTATCTTGTGGACTAAGGAAGAGAACGAGAAGATTTACGAGACTGGATATGAACCGTTTGTACCTTTACAACATATCTCGAAGTACTTAGGTGCAGTGCACTCAGAAGTAGCTTCTTTAAGAGACTTTAAAACAGGTTTTTATCAGATACTTATTCCAGAGGCTTCGAGACCTCTTTTTACCTTCGAGGATGCCTCGGGGGACTGGTTCGCGCTAACCAGATTACCGATGGGGCACGTTTGTGCGCCCGAAATTATGAATACGATTACTGCAGTAGTTTCTGGCGACCCCTTGTTTGTTAGGCCAGAATTTGCAGAAAAGCAAGTGAAAATTGATTGGTGGATAGATAATATAAGGATTTATGGGGATAAAGAAAGGGTCCGAGAGGCCACGAATAGAATGGACGAGTTTGCCAGGCTTTGCAACGCAACCTGGAAGGTACAAGATACTGTTAATTTAGGCACTGAATACGAATTTTTAGGTGCATTTTTCTCACATCCTACTAGGGAAGTTTCTTTAGGTGAAAAGATTACTAAAAGAATAAAAGCTTGCAATTTGAACTGCATAACTGCAGCAGCAGCAGAATCTCTTTCGGGCAGGCTTTTGCATGCTAGTGCCATATCGGGGGTCCCTCCTGGTAGGTTCTGGTTTGCAATGAAGTTTCTGCGAAGACTTACTAATAAGCTCAATCGAGGAGCAATTCTTGTTTCAGAAAAGACTTCTTTACCAAACTCAGTGAAAGCTGAGCTGCGCGCGTGGATGCACCAAGTCCAGAAGGGACGTACTATTTTACCAGATGAGAAGGTCGGTAAAACTGCGGAGGTCTTTATCGATGCCTCGCTCAAGGGCTGGGGAGGTGTGATTGTTTGGGACTCTGCAGAGATGGAAATCTTAGGTGGCCAATGGCCTTTAGGCGAAGAACGCCATATTAACATTCTCGAGGCAGATGCCCTAGGGAAGACTTTGAGCGCTATTACTAGAGCGGACCATTTGTCCATCTGGGTCGATAACACCACGGTCTGCGGATCGTTCAGAAAGAAGATGTGTGCTCGCTCACACTCTCTTAATTCATTTATTTTAGTTTCAATAGAAAAATTACTTCGTTTAAAATGTTCTTTCACACTTCAATGGGTGAGCACAAAGTATAACCCCGCAGACATCCCCTCGAGGGAGCCTATCACCTCGGAAACGAGGGCGAAGGTCGAACTTGCGCTCGGGGGCTTCTTCAACTCGCGACGGGGTGGCGGAGCCGGTGTCACGCCGAATCGAAACGGGCACCAGCCACTACCCCAACGCAATAAACTGTCTTAGACAGCTTCTCTGTGTTTGCTAGTTTGATCCATTAGTTTGTTTTATTAGTTTAATTAGTTTCATCTATACATTTCATTCGTCAGGTGCATGATATGGAAGGCAAGCGCAATTATTGCAAATTTATTTCAGTAATTGCGCAGCCATCCAAAATGCACCAGAATTTAGGCAGAAAACTTTCTTACTAGAAAAGTAAGAAAGGTTTTTGCCCAAGGAAAAGATGCTGGATTTCTGCGCATAAGCAGGTTTAGGAAAGATAGATAAGGTATAATAGGATGAGAAAGGACTCCTTTTAGTAGGCAATCTTGTTTTGAAATCTAGGTGTTCGGCTGCTAATTCAGTTAGCAGTAAAAAATCATGGAGTGTTGGTGCTAATTTGTCTTTTTGTTATAGTTTAAATAGTTTGGATTCTAATAAATTTATTCTTTTACTTTTGCAGTTATTTGCCACTTTGTCACATCTCACCACTAAAAGTAAAAGAAAAACCCACCCTCCATCCCTCCGGCCGGTGTCACGCCGAATCGAAACGGGCACCAGCCACTACCCCAACGCAATAAACTGTCTTAGACAGCTTCTCTGTGTTTGCTAGTTTGATCCATTAGTTTGTTTTATTAGTTTAATTAGTTTCATCTATACATTTCATTCGTCAGGTGCATGATATGGAAGGCAAGCGCAATTACTGTACTTTATTGGTACAGTCTCAACATCCGAGCTTGCTTGGAATATTTAGCCAACCTCTTAGGAAGAATTTTCTTCCTTTGGGGTTTTTTTATTGTCTGTGCACCTCTGTTTGCCAAGCAGAAGAAAATGTATAAAGGAAATTAGGAAACACTTACTGTGTTTCCTAATTTTATGTAAAAATTAAAATATAATTATATATTATTATTTAATATATTTCTTTTTGGCTTTTTTCCCCGAAAGACGTAATTTTCGCCGCTCCTACGTTAATGTTAAAGCTAAGACCGAGCCCCAGCCCCAACCCTGCTGGATAAAAATTTCTAGGTAAATTTTTTCATGGTGGGTTGCCCCACTAAACTCTCAAGAATAAAAAAAATCTGCTATTGCCTGCGGCCATACTCTGGTGAATGCACCCCATCCCGCCCGATTTGGGAAGTTAAGCACCAGCAGGCCTGGTTAGTACTGCGGTGAGTGATCACGTGGGAACCCCGGGTGCTTGCAGGCTTTTTCCCTTACTTCCCTACCCGCAAGCAGGCATTTCTGTTAGTTCTGGCTGGTAGTTCTAAAAGCCACACAATTTCTAATTACCTGGGGTAACTACTTTTTAAGGTTAACCAACGATTCTAAAGCTACAGTTTCTGTACTTTATTGGTACAGTCTCAACATCCGAGCTTGCTTGGAATATTTAGCCAACCTCTTAGGAAGAATTTTCTTCCTTTGGGGTTTTTTTATTGTCTGTGCACCTCTGTTTGCCAAGCAGAAGAAAATGTATAAAGGAAATTAGGAAACACTTACTGTGTTTCCTAATTTTATGTAAAAATTAAAATATAATTATATATTATTATTTAATATATTTCTTTTTGGCTTTTTTCCCCGAAAGACGTAATTTTCGCCGCTCCTACGTTAATGTTAAAGCTAAGACCGAGCCCCAGCCCCAACCCTGCTGGATAAAAATTTCTAGGTAAATTTTTTCATGGTGGGTTGCCCCACTAAACTCTCAAGAATAAAAAAAATCTGCTATTGCCTGCGGCCATACTCTGGTGAATGCACCCCATCCCGCCCGATTTGGGAAGTTAAGCACCAGCAGGCCTGGTTAGTACTGCGGTGAGTGATCACGTGGGAACCCCGGGTGCTTGCAGGCTTTTTCCCTTACTTCCCTACCCGCAAGCAGGCATTTCTGTTAGTTCTGGCTGGTAGTTCTAAAAGCCACACAATTTCTAATTACCTGGGGTAACTACTTTTTAAGGTTAACCAACGATTCTAAAGCTACAGTTTTTGCAAATTTATTTCAGTAATTGCGCAGCCATCCAAAATGCACCAGAATTTAGGCAGAAAACTTTCTTACTAGAAAAGTAAGAAAGGTTTTTGCCCAAGGAAAAGATGCTGGGTTTCTGCGCATAAGCAGGTTTAGGAAAGATAGATAGGGTATAATAGGATGAGAAAGGACTCCCTTTAGTAGGCAATCTGGTTTTGAAATCTAGGTGTTCGGCTGCTAATTCAGTTAGCAGTAAAAAGTCATGGAGTTTTGGTGTTAAGTTGTCTTTTTGTTATAGTTTAAATAATTTGGATTCTAATAAATTTATTCTTTTACTTTTGCAGTTATTTGCCACTTTGTCACATCTCACCACTAAAAGTAAAAGAAAAATGACTACTGCAACTATTAAGTGCATGAATGATGATGAGATTGAAGGATATCTAGCAAGCACAATGGGCCACAAAGTTAGGGCCTTCTTCGTTAATGATTTACCATTAGAAGGAATAGTGAAGATTGACAGAGCAGGCAAGGGTGGAATTTATAACCAAGCTATGAGTAAAACTGTTAGGGAACTGGGACAAACAGGATGTATCAAAATAGATGTATTAGAAGCTCCTAATGTGAGTGAAATCGAACCAGGAATCGCAGCTGCCGTGATAGCACGCACGAGGGAAGAAAGTCAGAAGCGGGATGCTGCAGTTCGACAAGAGAGCGAGGTGCGTTCGCATGAGACAAACATCCTCAAACAAGAAGTAATTGGAATTAAAGATCAGTTCCAGCAGTTTCAACAGTCTCAACTGCAGTTTCAGCAGCAGCTTCAGCAACAATTACAGCAACAGCTCCAGCAGCATTTTCAAAATACACCACATCAGCAGACCTCGCAGGGGCCACAGCCTGTACCACCACCAGTGCTTCCTGCAGCGCCTCAGCAAGGTACTCAGCAAGGTGGAGAAGAAGATTCACAGATGCAGTCTGCTGTATTAGACACGAATAGTGTTTTAGACTGGATTCCAATCATGGAACAACGGCTGACAGAGATCTTGCTGATTAAACTGGAATCAAAATTCGTAGGAAGAGTTCCCCCTGGACCAGGGGTTGAGTTGCTAGAGAATTATTACAATAACTTAGAAAGATTCATATTAGCTATGGAATTCATCCCAGGATGGGACAAGAACGAGAATGCAGTCTCATTAGGAAATAACTTGTTGAGAGATTTGAAGATTCAGAATATGTATTGCATGAATGGGACAAAGAGGTCGGATCTAATCAATCAGCTTAAAACAGAGGCTAATGATCCATTACAGAAGGCTAATGCAGTACTTATGGCAAAGAAGAAAGCAATTACCAGAAACCTTACAAGCAGTGCAAGTACAAAAGGAAGAAAAGGAGGATATGTTCCATTCCGTAGGACGTTCCAGCGAGGACAGGGAAACGGAAGGGCTGGGGGACAATGACTGGCGACGTCCAGCCCTACACTGCCAGTGGGGAGAGCAAGAGCCTCGGGAAACCTGCTACAAATATTGAAGGTAAAGAAGCAGGTAGAAATAGAAAGAGGAACACTGAAAATTCAGAGAAATCTCAAAGTAATTGGTCTAATGCGCAGGTATACCCCGGGAAAGCCTGGGATGGCAATTTCAAAAAGTATCTCATCTCTAAGTCCAGTCAGGGAAAATTCAAAGAATCTCAAAAATCTGGAAAAGACAGACTTAGTAGAAAAAGTGGAGGAAGAACCCAGAAGGGACTCTTCAGGGGTGATCCAAAATGTCCTTCTAGACATAGTGGAGCCCTCTGCCCTGAGCAGAAATCAGAAGGAAGACTCTGTGGGAGTGCTCCAAGCAACAGAAAGACTTGGAGAGACAATGGAGAAGATGTGGGCAAAGGAGACCACCTCCAGCAGGAAGCAGCTCTGGAAGAGACTGATAAATTGGGCAGGCAGCCAGAACCTACAAGTCAATGGGGACACAGCTGTTCTCTTCGTGATGGCAACGGGAGCAGCGGAATCGGCGCTTCTTACATATTCAAAGCACCTGTCAGCCCTGATGGGGAAGATGGGAATGGACAGCAAGCCACTTTTAACCTTAGCAGCAGCAATCAGAGCAGCAGGAGGGAACATTCCAACTCAGCAAGCAATCCCCATGAAGAGGGAGCACTTAGTAGGATGGGCGATGAAACAATGTACGAGGACGAGAGTCGCGATGCTCATCAGCTGGAAGGCAGCCGCACGATGGGGAGAGACAGCAGGACTAGCAAGGGAGCAGTTTATACTGATTTCAAAGGAAGAAATAATAATAGATTGGGCAACCACACCAAAGGGCCGCAGAGGCAATCCGTTCTACCCGAGCAGATGGGCCGTGTTGGTCGGGGATCTCGTGGAGGAAATAGCGGATGGACTGACGGAAATAGAAGAATTCGAAACCTTACATCCGTGGGACACATCACGACTAGTAAAAGAGTGGAAGGAAGACAGTATTATGAAAACCTATACAGCCCACTCGATAAAAAGAGGCGCAATAAGCACCTTACTAGAGCTCCTCGCGAGCGGATGCGACCTGAAGGAAGAGCTGATAAGCCGCCTTGCAAAGCACTCGACGACGTCGGCGATCTCAAATACAACAATAAGATACGGAGGGAACGCAATCGCCACCGCTCGGGCCCTGAAGACATCCTTAGTGACGAAGTTCCTATAAAGCTGATAAGAAAAATGGGGGCTCAGTTCACACGCAGGGCTAAGTCAACAAGGATACCGAGTACGAGCTACGAGAAGTCGGCCCCATTACACGCAGCGATCGTACAGCCGATGGATATTCAAATAATCAAAGACCGGATGCTTCCGAGCGTCCTAGAGCGTTTCAACGAGACTTGGGACTTGACATTTAAAAATGCAGGAAATCTGAAAAGTTTAGGTAAAAATAGAGAGAAGAATCCCCCTCCCAGACTCGAACCGGCGCTCCCTAACGACCCTTCGAGACACTCATCCCGTTCTCCCTCCAACCATTCCACCACTCCCCACCTGAAAGATAAAAAAACCCAAAATTCTTTTCAAAAAACAAAGCTTTCCTGTCTTCACTCTAAGGAGTTAGTAAGGTGTAAAATTGCAGTACCTTTTAAGAAGGAACTTTCTAAGTCCAGGAACGTGCCTTTCACAGTTTTCGAGGAAAGGGAGACAGGAGATAGGCAGCGCTTTATCCTGTGGACTAAGGAAGAGAACGAGAAGATTTACGAGACTGGATATGAACCGTTTGTACCTTTACAACATATCTCGAAGTACTTAGGTGCAGTGCACTCAGAAGTAGCTTCTTTAAGAGACTTTAAAACAGGTTTTTATCAGATACTTATTCCAGAGGCTTCGAGACCTCTTTTTACCTTCGAGGATGCCTCGGGGGACTGGTTCGCGCTAACCAGATTACCGATGGGGCACGTTTGTGCGCCCGAAATTATGAATACGATTACTGCAGTAGTTTCTGGCGACCCCTTGTTTGTTAGGCCAGAATTTGCAGAAAAGCAAGTGAAAATTGATTGGTGGATAGATAATATAAGGATTTATGGGGATAAAGAAAGGGTCCGAGAGGCCACGAATAGAATGGACGAGTTTGCCAGGCTTTGCAACGCAACCTGGAAGGTACAAGATACTGTTAATTTAGGCACTGAATACGAATTTTTAGGTGCATTTTTCTCACATCCTACTAGGGAGGCTTCTTTAGGTGAAAAGATTACTAAAAGAATAAAAGCTTGCAATTTGAACTGCATAACTGCAGCAGCAGCAGAATCTCTTTCGGGCAGGCTTTTGCATGCTAGTGCCATATCGGGGGTCCCTCCTGGTAGGTTCTGGTTTGCAATGAAGTTTCTGCGAAGACTTACTAATAAGCTCAATCGAGGAGCAATTCTTGTTTCAGAAAAGATTTCTTTACCAAACTCAGTGAAAGCTGAGCTGCGCGCGTGGATGCACCAAGTCCAGAAGGGACGTACTATTTTACCAGATGAGAAGGTCGGTAAAACTGCAGAGGTCTTTATCGATGCCTCGCTCAAGGGCTGGGGAGGTGTGATTGTTTGGGACTCTGCAGAGATGGAAATCTTAGGTGGCCAATGGCCTTTAGGCGAAGAACGCCATATTAACATTCTCGAGGCAGATGCCTTAGGGAAGACTTTGAGCGCTATTACTAGAGCGGACCATTTGTCCATCTGGGTCGATAACACCACGGTCTGCGGATCGTTCAGAAAGAAGATGTGTGCTCGCTCACACTCTCTTAATTCATTTATTTTAGTTTCAATAGAAAAATTACTTCGTTTAAAATGTTCTTTCACACTTCAATGGGTGAGCACAAAGTATAACCCCGCAGACATCCCCTCGAGGGAGCCTATAACCTCGGAAACGAGGGCGAAGGTCGAACTTGCGCTCGGGGGCTTCTTCAACTCGCGACGGGGTGGCGGAGCCGGTGTCACGCCGAATCGAAACGGGCACCAGCCACTACCCCAACGCAATAAACTGTCTTAGACAGCTTCTCTGTGTTTGCTAGTTTGATCCATTAGTTTGTTTTATTAGTTTAATTAGTTTCATCTATACATTTCATTCGTCAGGTGCATGATATGGA
This sequence comes from Flectonema sp. DT1601, assembly GCA_964019425.1. NCBI lineage: Eukaryota > Euglenozoa > Diplonemea > Diplonemida > Diplonemidae > Flectonema > Flectonema sp. DT1601. Next base: position 93,930 of record OZ025812.1, on the reverse strand, counting down.
AGGCAAGCGCAATTATTGCAAATTTATTTCAGTAATTGCGCAGCCATCCAAAATGCACCAGAATTTAGGCAGAAAACTTTCTTACTAGAAAAGTAAGAAAGGTTTTTGCCCAAGGAAAAGATGCTGGGTTTCTGCGCATAAGCAGGTTTAGGAAAGATAGATAGGGTATAATAGGATGAGAAAGGACTCCCTTTAGTAGGCAATCTGGTTTTGAAATCTAGGTGTTCGGCTGCTAATTCAGTTAGCAGTAAAAAGTCATGGAGTTTTGGTGTTAAGTTGTCTTTTTGTTATAGTTTAAATAATTTGGATTCTAATAAATTTATTCTTTTACTTTTGCAGTTATTTGCCACTTTGTCACATCTCACCACTAAAAGTAAAAGAAAAACCCACCCTCCATCCCTCCGGCCGGTGTCACGCCGAATCGAAACGGGCACCAGCCACTACCCCAACGCAATAAACTGTCTTAGACAGCTTCTCTGTGTTTGCTAGTTTGATCCATTAGTTTGTTTTATTAGTTTAATTAGTTTCATCTATACATTTCATTCGTCAGGTGCATGATATGGAAGGCAAGCGCAATTACTGTACTTTATTGGTACAGTCTCAACATCCGAGCTTGCTTGGAATATTTAGCCAACCTCTTAGGAAGAATTTTCTTCCTTTGGGGTTTTTTTATTGTCTGTGCACCTCTGTTTGCCAAGCAGAAGAAAATGTATAAAGGAAATTAGGAAACACTTACTGTGTTTCCTAATTTTATGTAAAAATTAAAATATAATTATATATTATTATTTAATATATTTCTTTTTGGCTTTTTTCCCCGAAAGACGTAATTTTCGCCGCTCCTACGTTAATGTTAAAGCTAAGACCGAGCCCCAGCCCCAACCCTGCTGGATAAAAATTTCTAGGTAAATTTTTTCATGGTGGGTTGCCCCACTAAACTCTCAAGAATAAAAAAAATCTGCTATTGCCTGCGGCCATACTCTGGTGAATGCACCCCATCCCGCCCGATTTGGGAAGTTAAGCACCAGCAGGCCTGGTTAGTACTGCGGTGAGTGATCACGTGGGAACCCCGGGTGCTTGCAGGCTTTTTCCCTTACTTCCCTACCCGCAAGCAGGCATTTCTGTTAGTTCTGGCTGGTAGTTCTAAAAGCCACACAATTTCTAATTACCTGGGGTAACTACTTTTTAAGGTTAACCAACGATTCTAAAGCTACAGTTTCTGTACTTTATTGGTACAGTCTCAACATCCGAGCTTGCTTGGAATATTTAGCCAACCTCTTAGGAAGAATTTTCTTCCTTTGGGGTTTTTTTATTGTCTGTGCACCTCTGTTTGCCAAGCAGAAGAAAATGTATAAAGGAAATTAGGAAACACTTACTGTGTTTCCTAATTTTATGTAAAAATTAAAATATAATTATATATTATTATTTAATATATTTCTTTTTGGCTTTTTTCCCCGAAAGACGTAATTTTCGCCGCTCCTACGTTAATGTTAAAGCTAAGACCGAGCCCCAGCCCCAACCCTGCTGGATAAAAATTTCTAGGTAAATTTTTTCATGGTGGGTTGCCCCACTAAACTCTCAAGAATAAAAAAAATCTGCTATTGCCTGCGGCCATACTCTGGTGAATGCACCCCATCCCGCCCGATTTGGGAAGTTAAGCACCAGCAGGCCTGGTTAGTACTGCGGTGAGTGATCACGTGGGAACCCCGGGTGCTTGCAGGCTTTTTCCCTTACTTCCCTACCCGCAAGCAGGCATTTCTGTTAGTTCTGGCTGGTAGTTCTAAAAGCCACACAATTTCTAATTACCTGGGGTAACTACTTTTTAAGGTTAACCAACGATTCTAAAGCTACAGTTTTTGCAAATTTATTTCAGTAATTGCGCAGCCATCCAAAATGCACCAGAATTTAGGCAGAAAACTTTCTTACTAGAAAAGTAAGAAAGGTTTATGCCCAAGGAAAAGATGCTGGATTTCTGCGCATAAGCAGGTTTAGGAAAGATAGATAAGGTATAATAGGATGAGAAAGGACTCCTTTTAGTGGTGTCACGCCGAATCGAAACGGGCACCAGCCACTACCCCAACGCAATAAACTGTCTTAGACAGCTTCTCTGTGTTTGCTAGTTTGATCCATTAGTTTGTTTTATTAGTTTAATTAGTTTCATCTATACATTTCATTCGTCAGGTGCATGATATGGAAGGCAAGCGCAATTACTGTACTTTATTGGTACAGTCTCAACATCCGAGCTTGCTTGGAATATTTAGCCAACCTCTTAGGAAGAATTTTCTTCCTTTGGGGTTTTTTTATTGTCTGTGCACCTCTGTTTGCCAAGCAGAAGAAAATGTATAAAGGAAATTAGGAAACACTTACTGTGTTTCCTAATTTTATGTAAAAATTAAAATATAATTATATATTATTATTTAATATATTTCTTTTTGGCTTTTTTCCCCGAAAGACGTAATTTTCGCCGCTCCTACGTTAATGTTAAAGCTAAGACCGAGCCCCAGCCCCAACCCTGCTGGATAAAAATTTCTAGGTAAATTTTTTCATGGTGGGTTGCCCCACTAAACTCTCAAGAATAAAAAAAATCTGCTATTGCCTGCGGCCATACTCTGGTGAATGCACCCCATCCCGCCCGATTTGGGAAGTTAAGCACCAGCAGGCCTGGTTAGTACTGCGGTGAGTGATCACGTGGGAACCCCGGGTGCTTGCAGGCTTTTTCCCTTACTTCCCTACCCGCAAGCAGGCATTTCTGTTAGTTCTGGCTGGTAGTTCTAAAAGCCACACAATTTCTAATTACCTGGGGTAACTACTTTTTAAGGTTAACCAACGATTCTAAAGCTACAGTTTTTGCAAATTTATTTCAGTAATTGCGCAGCCATCCAAAATGCACCAGAATTTAGGCAGAAAACTTTCTTACTAGAAAAGTAAGAAAGGTTTTTGCCCAAGGAAAAGATGCTGGATTTCTGCACATAAGCAGGTTTAGGAAAGATAGATAAGGTATAATAGGATGAGAAAGGACTCCTTTTAGTAGGCAATCTGGTTTTGAAATCTAGGTGTTCAGCTGCTAATTCAGTTAGCAGTAAAAAATCATGGAGTTTTGGTGCTAAGTTGTCTTTCTGTTATAGTTTAAATAATTTGGATTCTAATAAATTTATTCTTTTACTTTTGCAGTTATTTGCCACTTTGTCACATCTCACCACTAAAAGTAAAAGAAAAATGACTACTGCAACTATTAAGTGCATGAATGATGATGAGATTGAAGGATTTCTAGCAAGCACAATGGGCCACAAAGTTAGGGCCTTCTTCGTTAATGATTTACCATTAGAAGGAATAGTGAAGATTGACAGAGCAGGCAAGGGTGGAATTTATAACCAAGCTATGAGTAAAACTGTTAGGGAACTGGGACAAACAGGATGTATCAAAATAGATGTATTAGAAGCTCCTAATGTGAGTGAAATCGAACCAGGAATCGCAGCTGCCGTGATAGCACGCACGAGGGAAGAAAGTCAGAAGCGGGATGCTGCAGTTCGACAAGAGAGCGAGGTGCGTTCGCATGAGACAAACATCCTCAAACAAGAAGTAATTGGAATTAAAGATCAGTTCCAGCAGTTTCAACAGTCTCAACTGCAGTTTCAGCAGCAGCTTCAGCAACAATTACAGCAACAGCTCCAGCAGCATTTTCAAAATACACCACATCAGCAGACCTCGCAGGGGCCACAGCCTGTACCACCACCAGTGCTTCCTGCAGCGCCTCAGCAAGGTACTCAGCAAGGTGGAGAAGAAGATTCACAGATGCAGTCTGCTGTATTAGACACGAATAGTGTTTTAGACTGGATTCCAATCATGGAACAACGGCTGACAGAGATCTTGCTGATTAAACTGGAATCAAAATTCGTAGGAAGAGTTCCCCCTGGACCAGGGGTTGAGTTGCTAGAGAATTATTACAATAACTTAGAAAGATTCATATTAGCTATGGAATTCATCCCAGGATGGGACAAGAACGAGAATGCAGTCTCATTAGGAAATAACTTGCTGAGAGATTTGAAGATTCAGAATATGTATTGCATGAATGGGACAAAGAGGTCGGATCTAATCAATCAGCTTAAAACAGAGGCTAATGATCCATTACAGAAGGCTAATGCAGTACTTATGGCAAAGAAGAAAGCAATTACCAGAAACCTTACAAGCAGTGCAAGTACAAAAGGAAGAAAAGGAGGATATGTTCCATTCCGTAGGACGTTCCAGCGAGGACAGGGAAACGGAAGGGCTGGGGGACAATGACTGGCGACGTCCAGCCCTACACTGCCAGTGAGGAGAGCAAGAGCCTCGGGAAACTTGCTACAAATATTGAAGGTAAAGAAGCAGGTAGAAATAGAAAGAGGAACACTGAAAATTCAGAGAAATCTCAAAGTAATTGGTCTAATGCGCAGGTATACCCCGGGAAAGCCTGGGATGGCAATTTCAAAAAGTATCTCATCTCTAAGTCCAGTCAGGGAAAATTCAAAGAATCTCAAAAATCTGGAAAAGACAGACTTAGTAGAAAAAGTGGAGGAAGAACCCAGAAGGGACTCTTCAGGGGTGATCCAAAATGTCCTTCTAGACATAGTGGAGCCCTCTGCCCTGAGCAGAAATCAGAAGGAAGACTCTGTGGGAGTGCTCCAAGCAACAGAAAGACTTGGAGAGACAATGGAGAAGATGTGGGCAAAGGAGACCACTTCCAGCAGGAAGCAGCTCTGGAAGAGACTGATAAATTGGGCAGGCAGCCAGAACCTACAAGTCAATGGGGACACAGCTGTTCTCTTCGTGATGGCAACGGGAGCGGCGGAATCGGCGCTTCTTACGTATTCAAAGCACCTGTCAGCCCTGATGGGGAAGATGGGAATGGACAGCAAGCCACTTTTAACCTTAGCAGCAGCAATCAGAGCAGCAGGAGGGAACATTCCAACTCAGCAAGCAATCCCCATGAAGAGGGAGCACTTAGTAGGATGGGCGATGAAACAATGTACGAGGACGAGAGTCGCGATGCTCATCAGCTGGAAGGCAGCCGCACGATGGGGAGAGACAGCAGGACTAGCAAGGGAGCAGTTTATACTAATTTCAAAGGAAGAAATAATAATAGATTGGGCAACCACACCAAAGGGCCGCAGAGGCAATCCGTTCTACCCGAGCAGATGGGCCGTGTTGGTCGGGGATCTCGTGGAGGAAATAGCGGATGGACTGACGGAAATAGAAGAATTCGAAACCTTACATCCGTGGGACACATCACGACTAGTAAAAGAGTGGAAGGAAGACAGTATTATGAAAACCTATACAGCCCACTCGATAAAAAGAGGCGCGATAAGCACCTTACTAGAGCTCCTCGCGAGCGGATGCGACCTGAAGGAAGAGCTGATAAGCCGCCTTGCAAAGCACTCGACGACGTCGGCGATCTCAAATACAACAATAAGATACGGAGGGAACGCAATCGCCACCGCTCGGGCCCTGAAGACATCCTTAGTGACGAAGTTCCTATAAAACTGATAAGAAAAATGGGGGCTCAGTTCACACACAGGGCTAAGTCAACAAGGATACCGAGTACGAGCTACGAGAGGTCGGCCCCATTACACGCAGCGATCGTACAGCCGATGGATATTCAAATAATCAAAGACCGGATGCTTCCGAGCGTCCTAGAGCGTTTCAACGAGACTTGGGACTTGACATTTAAAAATGCAGGAAATCTGAAAAGTTTAGGTAAAAATAGAGAGAAGAATCCCCCTCCCAGACTCGAACCGGCGCTCCCTAACGACCCTTCGAGACACTCATCCCGTTCTCCCTCCAACCATTCCACCACTCCCCACCTGAAAGATAAAGAAACCCAAAATTCTTTTCAAAAGACAAAGCTTTCCTGTCTTCACTCTAAGGAGTTAGTAAGGTGTAAAATTGCAGTACCTTTTAAGAAGGAACTTTCTAAGTCCAGGAACGTGCCTTTCACAGTTTTCGAGGAAAGGGAGACAGGAGATAGGCAGCGCTTTATCTTGTGGACTAAGGAAGAGAACGAGAAGATTTACGAGACTGGATATGAACCGTTTGTACCTTTACAACATATCTCGAAGTACTTAGGTGCAGTGCACTCAGAAGTAGCTTCTTTAAGAGACTTTAAAACAGGTTTTTATCAGATACTTATTCCAGAGGCTTCGAGACCTCTTTTTACCTTCGAGGATGCCTCGGGGGACTGGTTCGCGCTAACCAGACTACCGATGGGGCACGTTTGTGCGCCCGAAATTATGAATACGATTACTGCAGTAGTTTCTGGCGACCCCTTGTTTGTTAGGCCAGAATTTGCAGAAAAGCAAGTGAAAATTGATTGGTGGATAGATAATATAAGGATTTATGGGGATAAAGAAAGGGTCCGAGAGGCCACGAATAGAATGGACGAGTTTGCCAGGCTTTGCAACGCAACCTGGAAGGTACAAGATACTGTTAATTTAGGCACTGAATACGAATTTTTAGGTGCATTTTTCTCACATCCTACTAGGGAAGTTTCTTTAGGTGAAAAGATTACTAAAAGAATAAAAGCTTGCAATTTGAACTGCATAACTGCAGCAGCAGCAGAATCTCTTTCGGGCAGGCTTTTGCATGCTAGTGCCATATCGGGGGTCCCTCCTGGTAGGTTCTGGTTTGCAATGAAGTTTCTGCGAAGACTTACTAATAAGCTCAATCGAGGAGCAACTCTTGTTTCAGAAAAGATTTCTTTACCAAACTCAGTGAAAGCTGAGCTGCGCGCGTGGATGCACCAAGTCCAGAAGGGACGTACTATTTTACCAGATGAGAAGGTCGGTAAAACTGCAGAGGTCTTTATCGATGCCTCGCTCAAGGGCTGGGGAGGTGTGATTGTTTGGGACTCTGCAGAGATGGAAATCTTAGGTGGCCAATGGCCTTTAGGCGAAGAACGCCATATTAACATTCTCGAGGCAGATGCCTTAGGGAAGACTTTGAGCGCTATTACTAGAGCGGACCATTTGTCCATCTGGGTCGATAACACCACGGTCTGCGGATCGTTCAGAAAGAAGATGTGTGCTCGCTCACACTCTCTTAATTCATTTATTTTAGTTTCAATAGAAAAATTACTTCGTTTAAAATGTTCTTTCACACTTCAATGGGTGAGCACAAAGTATAACCCCGCAGACATCCCCTCGAGGGAGCCTATCACCTCGGAAACGAGGGCGAAGGTCGAACTTGCGCTCGGGGGCTTCTTCAACTCGCGACGGGGTGGCGGAGCCGGTGTCACGCCGAATCGAAACGGGCACCAGCCACTACCCCAACGCAATAAACTGTCTTAGACAGCTTCTCTGTGTTTGCTAGTTTGATCCATTAGTTTGTTTTATTAGTTTAATTAGTTTCATCTATACATTTCATTCGTCAGGTGCATGATATGGAAGGCAAGCGCAATTATTGCAAATTTATTTCAGTAATTGCGCAGCCATCCAAAATGCACCAGAATTTAGGCAGAAAACTTTCTTACTAGAAAAGTAAGAAAGGTTTTTGCCCAAGGAAAAGATGCTGGATTTCTGCACATAAGCAGGTTTAGGAAAGATAGATAAGGTATAATAGGATGAGAAAGGACTCCTTTTAGTAGGCAATCTGGTTTTGAAATCTAGGTGTTCAGCTGCTAATTCAGTTAGCAGTAAAAAATCATGGAGTTTTGGTGCTAAGTTGTCTTTCTGTTATAGTTTAAATAATTTGGATTCTAATAAATTTATTCTTTTACTTTTGCAGTTATTTGCCACTTTGTCACATCTCACCACTAAAAGTAAAAGAAAAACCCACCCTCCATCCCTCCGGCCGGTGTCACGCCGAATCGAAACGGGCACCAGCCACTACCCCAACGCAATAAACTGTCTTAGACAGCTTCTCTGTGTTTGCTAGTTTGATCCATTAGTTTGTTTTATTAGTTTAATTAGTTTCATCTATACATTTCATTCGTCAGGTGCATGATATGGAAGGAAGACAGTATTATGAAAACCTATACAGCCCACTCGGTAAAAAGAGGCGCAATAAGCACCTTACTAGAGCTCCTCGCGAGCGGATGCGACCTGAAGGAAGAACTGATAAGCCGCCTTGCAAAGCACTCGACGACGTCGGCGATCTCAAATACAACAATAAGATACGGAGGGAACGCAATCGCCACCGCTCGGGCCCTGAAGACATCCTTAGTGACGAAGTTCCTATAAAACTGATAAGAAAAATGGGGGCTCAGTTCACACACAGGGCTAAGTCAACAAGGATACCGAGTACGAGCTACGAGAAGTCGGCCCCATTACACGCAGCGATCGTACAGCCGATGGATATTCAAATAATCAAAGACCGGATGCTTCCGAGCGTCCTAGAGCGTTTCAACGAGACTTGGGACTTGACATTTAAAAATGCAGGAAATCTGAAAAGTTTAGGTAAAAATAGAGAGAAGAATCCCCCTCCCAGACTCGAACCGGCGCTCCCTAACGACCCTTCGAGACACTCATCCCGTTCTCCCTCCAACCATTCCACCACTCCCCACCTGAAAGATAAAAAAACCCAAAATTCTTTTCAAAAAACAAAGCTTTCCTGTCTTCACTCTAAGGAGTTAGTAAGGTGTAAAATTGCAGTACCTTTTAAGAAGGAACTTTCTAAGTCCAGGAACGTGCCTTTCACAGTTTTCGAGGAAAGGGAGACAGGAGATAGGCAGCGCTTTATCTTGTGGACTAAGGAAGAGAACGAGAAGATTTACGAGACTGGATATGAACCGTTTGTACCTTTACAACATATCTCGAAGTACTTAGGTGCAGTGCACTCAGAAGTAGCTTCTTTAAGAGACTTTAAAACAGGTTTTTATCAGATACCTATTCCAGAGGCTTCGAGACCTCTTTTTACCTTCGAGGATGCCTCGGGGGACTGGTTCGCGCTAACCAGATTACCGATGGGGCACGTTTGTGCGCCCGAAATTATGAATACGATTACTGCAGTAGTTTCTGGCGACCCCTTGTTTGTTAGGCCAGAATTTGCAGAAAAGCAAGTGAAAATTGATTGGTGGATAGATAATATAAGGATTTATGGGGATAAAGAAAGGGTCCGAGAGGCCACGAATAGAATGGACGAGTTTGCCAGGCTTTGCAACGCAACCTGGAAGGTACAAGATACTGTTAATTTAGGCACTGAATACGAATTTTTAGGTGCATTTTTCTCACATCCTACTAGGGAAGTTTCTTTAGGTGAAAAGATTACTAAAAGAATAAAAACTTGCAATTTGAACTGCATAACTGCAGCAGCAGCAGAATCTCTTTCGGGCAGGCTTTTGCATGCTAGTGCCATATCGGGGGTCCCTCCTGGTAGGTTCTGGTTTGCAATGAAGTTTCTGCGAAGACTTACTAATAAGCTCAATCGAGGAGCAATTCTTGTTTCAGAAAAGATTTCTTTACCAAACTCAGTGAAAGCTGAGCTGCGCGCGTGGATGCACCAAGTCCAGAAGGGACGTACTATTTTACCAGATGAGAAGGTCGGTAAAACTGCAGAGGTCTTTATCGATGCCTCGCTCAAGGGCTGGGGAGGTGTGATTGTTTGGGACTCTGCAGAGATGGAAATCTTAGGTGGCCAATGGCCCTTAGGCGAAGAACGCCATATTAACATTCTCGAGGCAGATGCCTTAGGGAAGACTTTGAGCGCTATTACTAGAGCGGACCATTTGTCCATCTGGGTCGATAACACCACGGTCTGCGGATCGTTCAGAAAGAAGATGTGTGCTCGCTCACACTCTCTTAATTCATTTATTTTAGTTTCAATAGAAAAATTACTTCGTTTAAAATGTTCTTTCACACTTCAATGGGTGAGCACAAAATATAACCCCGCAGACATCCCCTCGAGGGAGCCTATCACCTCGGAAACGAGGGCGAAGGTCGAACTTGCGCTCGGGGGCTTCTTCAACTCGCGATGGGGTGGCGGAGCCGGTGTCACGCCGAATCGAAACGGGCACCAGCCACTACCCCAACGCAATAAACTGTCTTAGGCAGCTTCTCTGTGTTTGCTAGTTTGATCCATTAGTTTGTTTTATTAGTTTAATTAGTTTCATCTATACATTTCATTCGTCAGGTGCATGATATGGAAGGCAAGCGCAATTATTGCAAATTTATTTCAGTAATTGCGCAGCCATCCAAAATGCACCAGAATTTAGGCAGAAAACTTTCTTACTAGAAAAGTAAGAAAGGTTTTTGCCCAAGGAAAAGATGCTGGATTTCTGCGCATAAGCAGGTTTAGGAAAGATAGATAAGGTATAATAGGATGAGAAAGGACTCCTTTTAGTAGGCAATCTGGTTTTGAAATCTAGGTGTTCGGCTGCTAATTCAGTTAGCAGTAAAAAATCATGGAGTCTTGGTGCTAAGTTGTCTTTTTGTTATAGTTTAAATAATTTGGATTCTAATAAATTTATTCTTTTACTTTTGCAGTTATTTGCCACTTTGTCACATCTCACCACTAAAAGTAAAAGAAAAACCCACCCTCCATCCCTCCGGCCGGTGTCACGCCGAATCGAAACGGGCACCAGCCACTACCCCAACACAATAAACTGTCTTAGGCAGCTTCTCTGTGTTTGCTAGTTTGATCCATTAGTTTGTTTTATTAGTTTAATTAGTTTCATCTATACATTTCATTCGTCAGGTGCATGATATGGAAGGCAAGCGCAATTACTGTACTTTATTGGTACAGTCTCAACATCCGAGCTTGCTTGGAATATTTAGCCAACCTCTTAGGAAGAATTTTCTTCCTTTGGGGTTTTTTTATTGTCTGTGCACCTCTGTTTGCCAAGCAGAAGAAAATGTATAAAGGAAATTAGGAAACACTTACTGTGTTTCCTAATTTTATGTAAAAATTAAAATATAATTATATATTATTATTTAATATATTTCTTTTTGGCTTTTTTCCCCGAAAGACGTAATTTTCGCCGCTCCTACGTTAATGTTAAAGCTAAGACCGAGCCCCAGCCCCAACCCTGCTGGATAAAAATTTCTAGGTAAATTTTTTCATGGTGGGTTGCCCCACTAAACTCTCAAGAATAAAAAAAATCTGCTATTGCCTGCGGCCATACTCTGGTGAATGCACCCCATCCCGCCCGATTTGGGAAGTTAAGCACCAGCAGGCCTGGTTAGTACTGCGGTGAGTGATCACGTGGGAACCCCGGGTGCTTGCAGGCTTTTTCCCTTACTTCCCTACCCGCAAGCAGGCATTTCTGTTAGTTCTGGCTGGTAGTTCTAAAAGCCACACAATTTCTAATTACCTGGGGTAACTACTTTTTAAGGTTAACCAACGATTCTAAAGCTACAGTTTCTGTACTTTATTGGTACAGTCTCAACATCCGAGCTTGCTTGGAATATTTAGCCAACCTCTTAGGAAGAATTTTCTTCCTTTGGGGTTTTTTTATTGTCTGTGCACCTCTGTTTGCCAAGCAGAAGAAAATGTATAAAGGAAATTAGGAAACACTTACTGTGTTTCCTAATTTTATGTAAAAATTAAAATATAATTATATATTATTATTTAATATATTTCTTTTTGGCTTTTTTCCCCGAAAGACGTAATTTTCGCCGCTCCTACGTTAATGTTAAAGCTAAGACCGAGCCCCAGCCCCAACCCTGCTGGATAAAAATTTCTAGGTAAATTTTTTCATGGTGGGTTGCCCCACTAAACTCTCAAGAATAAAAAAAATCTGCTATTGCCTGCGGCCATACTCTGGTGAATGCACCCCATCCCGCCCGATTTGGGAAGTTAAGCACCAGCAGGCCTGGTTAGTACTGCGGTGAGTGATCACGTGGGAACCCCGGGTGCTTGCAGGCTTTTTCCCTTACTTCCCTACCCGCAAGCAGGCATTTCTGTTAGTTCTGGCTGGTAGTTCTAAAAGCCACACAATTTCTAATTACCTGGGGTAACTACTTTTTAAGGTTAACCAACGATTCTAAAGCTACAGTTTCTGTACTTTATTGGTACAGTCTCAACATCCGAGCTTGCTTGGAATATTTAGCCAACCTCTTAGGAAGAATTTTCTTCCTTTGGGGTTTTTTTATTGTCTGTGCACCTCTGTTTGCCAAGCAGAAGAAAATGTATAAAGGAAATTAGGAAACACTTACTGTGTTTCCTAATTTTATGTAAAAATTAAAATATAATTATATATTATTATTTAATATATTTCTTTTTGGCTTTTTTCCCCGAAAGACGTAATTTTCGCCGCTCCTACGTTAATGTTAAAGCTAAGACCGAGCCCCAGCCCCAACCCTGCTGGATAAAAATTTCTAGGTAAATTTTTTCATGGTGGGTTGCCCCACTAAACTCTCAAGAATAAAAAAAATCTGCTATTGCCTGCGGCCATACTCTGGTGAATGCACCCCATCCCGCCCGATTTGGGAAGTTAAGCACCAGCAGGCCTGGTTAGTACTGCGGTGAGTGATCACGTGGGAACCCCGGGTGCTTGCAGGCTTTTTCCCTTACTTCCCTACCCGCAAGCAGGCATTTCTGTTAGTTCTGGCTGGTAGTTCTAAAAGCCACACAATTTCTAATTACCTGGGGTAACTACTTTTTAAGGTTAACCAACGATTCTAAAGCTACAGTTTTTGCAAATTTATTTCAGTAATTGCGCAGCCATCCAAAATGCACCAGAATTTAGGCAGAAAACTTTCTTACTAGAAAAGTAAGAAAGGTTTTTGCCCAAGGAAAAGATGCTGGGTTTCTGCGCATAAGCAGGTTTAGGAAAGATAGATAAGGTATAATAGGATGAGAAAGGACTCCTTTTAGTAGGCAATCTTGTTTTGAAATCTAGGTGTTCGGCTGCTAATTCAGTTAGCAGTAAAAAATCATGGAGTGTTGGTGCTAATTTGTCTTTTTGTTATAGTTTAAATAGTTTGGATTCTAATAAATTTATTCTTTTACTTTTGCAGTTATTTGCCACTTTGTCACATCTCACCACTAAAAGTAAAAGAAAAATGACTACTGCAACTATTAAGTGCATGAATGATGATGAGATTGAAGGATTTCTAGCAAGCACAATGGGCCACAAAGTTAGGGCCTTCTTCGTTAATGATTTACCATTAGAAGGAATAGTGAAGATTGACAGAGCAGGCAAGGGTGGAATTTATAACCAAGCTATGAGTAAAACTGTTAGGGAACTGGGACAAACAGGATGTATCAAAATAGATGTATTAGAAGCTCCTAATGTGAGTGAAATCGAACCAGGAATCGCAGCTGCCGTGATAGCACGCACGAGGGAAGAAAGTCAGAAGCGGGATGCTGCAGTTCGACAAGAGAGCGAGGTGCGTTCGCATGAGACAAACATCCTCAAACAAGAAGTAATTGGAATTAAAGATCAGTTCCAGCAGTTTCAACAGTCTCAACTGCAGTTTCAGCAGCAGCTTCAGCAACAATTACAGCAACAGCTCCAGCAGCATTTTCAAAATACACCACATCAGCAGACCTCGCAGGGGCCACAGCCTGTACCACCACCAGTGCTTCCTGCAGCGCCTCAGCAAGGTACTCAGCAAGGTGGAGAAGAAGATTCACAGATGCAGTCTGCTGTATTAGACACGAATAGTGTTTTAGACTGGATTCCAATCATGGAACAACGGCTGACAGAGATCCTGCTGATTAAACTGGAATCAAAATTCGTAGGAAGAGTTCCCCCTGGACCAGGGGTTGAGTTGCTAGAGAATTATTACAATAACTTAGAAAGATTCATATTAGCTATGGAATTCATCCCAGGATGGGACAAGAACGAGAATGCAGTCTCATTAGGAAATAACTTGTTGAGAGATTTGAAGATTCAGAATATGTATTGCATGAATGGGACAAAGAGGTCGGATCTAATCAATCAGCTTAAAACAGAGGCTAATGATCCATTACAGAAGGCTAATGCAGTACTTATGGCAAAGAAGAAAGCAATTACCAGAAACCTTACAAGCAGTGCAAGTACAAAAGGAAGAAAAGGAGGATATGTTCCATTCCGTAGGGCGTTCCAGCGAGGACAGGGAAACGGAAGGGCTGGGGGACAATGACTGGCGACGTCCAGCCCTACACTGCCAGTGAGGAGAGCAAGAGCCTCGGGAAACTTGCTACAAATATTGAAGGTAAAGAAGCAGGTAGAAATAGAAAGAGGAACACTGAAAATTCAGAGAAATCTCAAAGTAATTGGTCTAATGCGCAGGTATACCCCGGGAAAGCCTGGGATGGCAATTTCAAAAAGTATCTCATCTCTAAGTCCAGTCAGGGAAAATTCAAAGAATCTCAAAAATCTGGAAAAGACAGACTTAGTAGAAAAAGTGGAGGAAGAACCCAGAAGGGACTCTTCAGGGGTGATCCAAAATGTCCTTCTAGACATAGTGGAGCCCTCTGCCCTGAGCAGAAATCAGAAGGAAGACTCTGTGGGAGTGCTCCAAGCAACAGAAAGACTTGGAGAGACAATGGAGAAGATGTGGGCAAAGGAGACCACTTCCAGCAGGAAGCAGCTCTGGAAGAGACTGATAAATTGGGCAGGCAGCCAGAACCTACAAGTCAATGGGGACACAGCTGTTCTCTTCGTGATGGCAACGGGAGCAGCGGAATCGGCGCTTCTTACATATTCAAAGCACCTGTCAGCCCTGATGGGGAAGATGGGAATGGACAGCAAGCCACTTTTAACCTTAGCAGCAGCAATCAGAGCAGCAGGAGGGAACATTCCAACTCAGCAAGCAATCCCCATGAAGAGGGAGCACTTAGTAGGATGGGCGATGAAACAATGTACGAGGACGAGAGTCGCGATGCTCATCAGCTGGAAGGCAGCCGCACGATGGGGAGAGACAGCAGGACTAGCAAGGGAGCAGTTTATACTAATTTCAAAGGAAGAAATAATAATAGATTGGGCAACCACACCAAAGGGCCGCAGAGGCAATCCGTTCTACCCGAGCAGATGGGCCGTGTTGGTCGGGGATTTCGTGGAGGAAATAGCGGATGGACTGACGGAAATAGAAGAATTCGAAACCTTACATCCGTGGGACACATCACGACTAGTAAAAGAGTGGAAGGAAGACAGTATTATGAAAACCTATACAGCCCACTCGATAAAAAGAGGCGCAATAAGCACCTTACTAGAGCTCCTCGCGAGCGGATGCGACCTGAAGGAAGAGCTGATAAGCCGCCTTGCAAAGCACTCGACGACGTCGGCGATCTCAAATACAACAATAAGATACGGAGGGAACGCAATCGCCACCGCTCGGGCCCTGAAGACATCCTTAGTGACGAAGTTCCTATAAAACTGATAAGAAAAATGGGGGCTCAGTTCACACACAGGGCTAAGTCAACAAGGATACCGAGTACGAGCTACGAGAAGTCGGCCCCATTACACGCAGCGATCGTACAGCCGATGGATATTCAAATAATCAAAGACCGGATGCTTCCGAGCGTCCTAGAGCGTTTCAACGAGACTTGGGACTTGACATTTAAAAATGCAGGAAATCTGAAAAGTTTAGGTAGAAATAGAGAGAAGAATCCCCCTCCCAGACTCGAACCGGCGCTCCCTAACGACCCTTCGAGACACTCATCCCGTTCTCCCGCCAACCATTCCACCACTCCCCACCTGAAAGATAAAAAAACCCAAAATCCTTTTCAAAAGACAAAGCTTTCCTGTCTTCACTCTAAGGAGTTAGTAAGGTGTAAAATTGCAGTACCTTTTAAGAAGGAACTTTCTAAGTCCAGGAACGTGCCTTTCACAGTTTTCGAGGAAAGGGAGACAGGAGATAGGCAGCGCTTTATCTTGTGGACTAAGGAAGAGAACGAGAAGATTTACGAGACTGGATATGAACCGTTTGTACCTTTACAACATATCTCGAAGTACTTAGGTGCAGTGCACTCAGAAGTAGCTTCTTTAAGAGACTTTAAAACAGGTTTTTATCAGATACTTATTCCAGAGGCTTCGAGACCTCTTTTTACCTTCGAGGATGCCTCGGGGGACTGGTTCGCGCTAACCAGATTACCGATGGGGCACGTTTGTGCGCCCGAAATTATGAATACGATTACTGCAGTAGTTTCTGGCGACCCCTTGTTTGTTAGGCCAGAATTTGCAGAAAAGCAAGTGAAAATTGATTGGTGGATAGATAATAGATAGATAGATAATCTGCTATTGCCTGCGGCCATACTCTGGTGAATGCACCCCATCCCGCCCGATTTGGGAAGTTAAGCACCAGCAGGCCTGGTTAGTACTGCGGTGAGTGATCACGTGGGAACCCCGGGTGCTTGCAGGCTTTTTCCCTTACTTCCCTACCCGCAAGCAGGCATTTCTGTTAGTTCTGGCTGGTAGTTCTAAAAGCCACACAATTTCTAATTACCTGGGGTAACTACTTTTTAAGGTTAACCAACGATTCTAAAGCTACAGTTTTTGCAAATTTATTTCAGTAATTGCGCAGCCATCCAAAATGCACCAGAATTTAGGCAGAAAACTTTCTTACTAGAAAAGTAAGAAAGGTTTTTGCCCAAGGAAAAGATGCTGGGTTTCTGCGCATAAGCAGGTTTAGGAAAGATAGATAGGGTATAATAGGATGAGAAAGGACTCCCTTTAGTAGGCAATCTGGTTTTGAAATCTAGGTGTTCGGCTGCTAATTCAGTTAGCAGTAAAAAGTCATGGAGTTTTGGTGTTAAGTTGTCTTTTTGTTATAGTTTAAATAATTTGGATTCTAATAAATTTATTCTTTTACTTTTGCAGTTATTTGCCACTTTGTCACATCTCACCACTAAAAGTAAAAGAAAAATGACTACTGCAACTATTAAGTGCATGAATGATGATGAGATTGAAGGATATCTAGCAAGCACAATGGGCCACAAAGTTAGGGCCTTCTTCGTTAATGATTTACCATTAGAAGGAATAGTGAAGATTGACAGAGCAGGCAAGGGTGGAATTTATAACCAAGCTATGAGTAAAACTGTTAGGGAACTGGGACAAACAGGATGTATCAAAATAGATGTATTAGAAGCTCCTAATGTGAGTGAAATCGAACCAGGAATCGCAGCTGCCGTGATAGCACGCACGAGGGAAGAAAGTCAGAAGCGGGATGCTGCAGTTCGACAAGAGAGCGAGGTGCGTTCGCATGAGACAAACATCCTCAAACAAGAAGTAATTGGAATTAAAGATCAGTTCCAGCAGTTTCAACAGTCTCAACTGCAGTTTCAGCAGCAGCTTCAGCAACAATTACAGCAACAGCTCCAGCAGCATTTTCAAAATACACCACATCAGCAGACCTCGCAGGGGCCACAGCCTGTACCACCACCAGTGCTTCCTGCAGCGCCTCAGCAAGGTACTCAGCAAGGTGGAGAAGAAGATTCACAGATGCAGTCTGCTGTATTAGACACGAATAGTGTTTTAGACTGGATTCCAATCATGGAACAACGGCTGACAGAGATCTTGCTGATTAAACTGGAATCAAAATTCGTAGGAAGAGTTCCCCCTGGACCAGGGGTTGAGTTGCTAGAGAATTATTACAATAACTTAGAAAGATTCATATTAGCTATGGAATTCATCCCAGGATGGGACAAGAACGAGAATGCAGTCTCATTAGGAAATAACTTGTTGAGAGATTTGAAGATTCAGAATATGTATTGCATGAATGGGACAAAGAGGTCGGATCTAATCAATCAGCTTAAAACAGAGGCTAATGATCCATTACAGAAGGCTAATGCAGTACTTATGGCAAAGAAGAAAGCAATTACCAGAAACCTTACAAGCAGTGCAAGTACAAAAGGAAGAAAAGGAGGATATGTTCCATTCCGTAGGACGTTCCAGCGAGGACAGGGAAACGGAAGGGCTGGGGGACAATGACTGGCGACGTCCAGCCCTACACTGCCAGTGGGGAGAGCAAGAGCCTCGGGAAACCTGCTACAAATATTGAAGGTAAAGAAGCAGGTAGAAATAGAAAGAGGAACACTGAAAATTCAGAGAAATCTCAAAGTAATTGGTCTAATGCGCAGGTATACCCCGGGAAAGCCTGGGATGGCAATTTCAAAAAGTATCTCATCTCTAAGTCCAGTCAGGGAAAATTCAAAGAATCTCAAAAATCTGGAAAAGACAGACTTAGTAGAAAAAGTGGAGGAAGAACCCAGAAGGGACTCTTCAGGGGTGATCCAAAATGTCCTTCTAGACATAGTGGAGCCCTCTGCCCTGAGCAGAAATCAGAAGGAAGACTCTGTGGGAGTGCTCCAAGCAACAGAAAGACTTGGAGAGACAATGGAGAAGATGTGGGCAAAGGAGACCACCTCCAGCAGGAAGCAGCTCTGGAAGAGACTGATAAATTGGGCAGGCAGCCAGAACCTACAAGTCAATGGGGACACAGCTGTTCTCTTCGTGATGGCAACGGGAGCAGCGGAATCGGCGCTTCTTACATATTCAAAGCACCTGTCAGCCCTGATGGGGAAGATGGGAATGGACAGCAAGCCACTTTTAACCTTAGCAGCAGCAATCAGAGCAGCAGGAGGGAACATTCCAACTCAGCAAGCAATCCCCATGAAGAGGGAGCACTTAGTAGGATGGGCGATGAAACAATGTACGAGGACGAGAGTCGCGATGCTCATCAGCTGGAAGGCAGCCGCACGATGGGGAGAGACAGCAGGACTAGCAAGGGAGCAGTTTATACTGATTTCAAAGGAAGAAATAATAATAGATTGGGCAACCACACCAAAGGGCCGCAGAGGCAATCCGTTCTACCCGAGCAGATGGGCCGTGTTGGTCGGGGATCTCGTGGAGGAAATAGCGGATGGACTGACGGAAATAGAAGAATTCGAAACCTTACATCCGTGGGACACATCACGACTAGTAAAAGAGTGGAAGGAAGACAGTATTATGAAAACCTATACAGCCCACTCGATAAAAAGAGGCGCAATAAGCACCTTACTAGAGCTCCTCGCGAGCGGATGCGACCTGAAGGAAGAGCTGATAAGCCGCCTTGCAAAGCACTCGACGACGTCGGCGATCTCAAATACAACAATAAGATACGGAGGGAACGCAATCGCCACCGCTCGGGCCCTGAAGACATCCTTAGTGACGAAGTTCCTATAAAGCTGATAAGAAAAATGGGGGCTCAGTTCACACGCAGGGCTAAGTCAACAAGGATACCGAGTACGAGCTACGAGAAGTCGGCCCCATTACACGCAGCGATCGTACAGCCGATGGATATTCAAATAATCAAAGACCGGATGCTTCCGAGCGTCCTAGAGCGTTTCAACGAGACTTGGGACTTGACATTTAAAAATGCAGGAAATCTGAAAAGTTTAGGTAAAAATAGAGAGAAGAATCCCCCTCCCAGACTCGAACCGGCGCTCCCTAACGACCCTTCGAGACACTCATCCCGTTCTCCCTCCAACCATTCCACCACTCCCCACCTGAAAGATAAAAAAACCCAAAATTCTTTTCAAAAAACAAAGCTTTCCTGTCTTCACTCTAAGGAGTTAGTAAGGTGTAAAATTGCAGTACCTTTTAAGAAGGAACTTTCTAAGTCCAGGAACGTGCCTTTCACAGTTTTCGAGGAAAGGGAGACAGGAGATAGGCAGCGCTTTATCCTGTGGACTAAGGAAGAGAACGAGAAGATTTACGAGACTGGATATGAACCGTTTGTACCTTTACAACATATCTCGAAGTACTTAGGTGCAGTGCACTCAGAAGTAGCTTCTTTAAGAGACTTTAAAACAGGTTTTTATCAGATACTTATTCCAGAGGCTTCGAGACCTCTTTTTACCTTCGAGGATGCCTCGGGGGACTGGTTCGCGCTAACCAGATTACCGATGGGGCACGTTTGTGCGCCCGAAATTATGAATACGATTACTGCAGTAGTTTCTGGCGACCCCTTGTTTGTTAGGCCAGAATTTGCAGAAAAGCAAGTGAAAATTGATTGGTGGATAGATAATATAAGGATTTATGGGGATAAAGAAAGGGTCCGAGAGGCCACGAATAGAATGGACGAGTTTGCCAGGCTTTGCAACGCAACCTGGAAGGTACAAGATACTGTTAATTTAGGCACTGAATACGAATTTTTAGGTGCATTTTTCTCACATCCTACTAGGGAGGCTTCTTTAGGTGAAAAGATTACTAAAAGAATAAAAGCTTGCAATTTGAACTGCATAACTGCAGCAGCAGCAGAATCTCTTTCGGGCAGGCTTTTGCATGCTAGTGCCATATCGGGGGTCCCTCCTGGTAGGTTCTGGTTTGCAATGAAGTTTCTGCGAAGACTTACTAATAAGCTCAATCGAGGAGCAATTCTTGTTTCAGAAAAGATTTCTTTACCAAACTCAGTGAAAGCTGAGCTGCGCGCGTGGATGCACCAAGTCCAGAAGGGACGTACTATTTTACCAGATGAGAAGGTCGGTAAAACTGCAGAGGTCTTTATCGATGCCTCGCTCAAGGGCTGGGGAGGTGTGATTGTTTGGGACTCTGCAGAGATGGAAATCTTAGGTGGCCAATGGCCTTTAGGCGAAGAACGCCATATTAACATTCTCGAGGCAGATGCCTTAGGGAAGACTTTGAGCGCTATTACTAGAGCGGACCATTTGTCCATCTGGGTCGATAACACCACGGTCTGCGGATCGTTCAGAAAGAAGATGTGTGCTCGCTCACACTCTCTTAATTCATTTATTTTAGTTTCAATAGAAAAATTACTTCGTTTAAAATGTTCTTTCACACTTCAATGGGTGAGCACAAAGTATAACCCCGCAGACATCCCCTCGAGGGAGCCTATAACCTCGGAAACGAGGGCGAAGGTCGAACTTGCGCTCGGGGGCTTCTTCAACTCGCGACGGGGTGGCGGAGCCGGTGTCACGCCGAATCGAAACGGGCACCAGCCACTACCCCAACGCAATAAACTGTCTTAGACAGCTTCTCTGTGTTTGCTAGTTTGATCCATTAGTTTGTTTTATTAGTTTAATTAGTTTCATCTATACATTTCATTCGTCAGGTGCATGATATGGAAGGCAAGCGCAATTATTGCAAATTTATTTCAGTAATTGCGCAGCCATCCAAAATGCACCAGAATTTAGGCAGAAAACTTTCTTACTAGAAAAGTAAGAAAGGTTTTTGCCCAAGGAAAAGATGCTGGGTTTCTGCGCATAAGCAGGTTTAGGAAAGATAGATAGGGTATAATAGGATGAGAAAGGACTCCCTTTAGTAGGCAATCTGGTTTTGAAATCTAGGTGTTCGGCTGCTAATTCAGTTAGCAGTAAAAAGTCATGGAGTTTTGGTGTTAAGTTGTCTTTTTGTTATAGTTTAAATAATTTGGATTCTAATAAATTTATTCTTTTACTTTTGCAGTTATTTGCCACTTTGTCACATCTCACCACTAAAAGTAAAAGAAAAACCCACCCTCCATCCCTCCGGCCGGTGTCACGCCGAATCGAAACGGGCACCAGCCACTACCCCAACGCAATAAACTGTCTTAGACAGCTTCTCTGTGTTTGCTAGTTTGATCCATTAGTTTGTTTTATTAGTTTAATTAGTTTCATCTATACATTTCATTCGTCAGGTGCATGATATGGAAGGCAAGCGCAATTACTGTACTTTATTGGTACAGTCTCAACATCCGAGCTTGCTTGGAATATTTAGCCAACCTCTTAGGAAGAATTTTCTTCCTTTGGGGTTTTTTTATTGTCTGTGCACCTCTGTTTGCCAAGCAGAAGAAAATGTATAAAGGAAATTAGGAAACACTTACTGTGTTTCCTAATTTTATGTAAAAATTAAAATATAATTATATATTATTATTTAATATATTTCTTTTTGGCTTTTTTCCCCGAAAGACGTAATTTTCGCCGCTCCTACGTTAATGTTAAAGCTAAGACCGAGCCCCAGCCCCAACCCTGCTGGATAAAAATTTCTAGGTAAATTTTTTCATGGTGGGTTGCCCCACTAAACTCTCAAGAATAAAAAAAATCTGCTATTGCCTGCGGCCATACTCTGGTGAATGCACCCCATCCCGCCCGATTTGGGAAGTTAAGCACCAGCAGGCCTGGTTAGTACTGCGGTGAGTGATCACGTGGGAACCCCGGGTGCTTGCAGGCTTTTTCCCTTACTTCCCTACCCGCAAGCAGGCATTTCTGTTAGTTCTGGCTGGTAGTTCTAAAAGCCACACAATTTCTAATTACCTGGGGTAACTACTTTTTAAGGTTAACCAACGATTCTAAAGCTACAGTTTCTGTACTTTATTGGTACAGTCTCAACATCCGAGCTTGCTTGGAATATTTAGCCAACCTCTTAGGAAGAATTTTCTTCCTTTGGGGTTTTTTTATTGTCTGTGCACCTCTGTTTGCCAAGCAGAAGAAAATGTATAAAGGAAATTAGGAAACACTTACTGTGTTTCCTAATTTTATGTAAAAATTAAAATATAATTATATATTATTATTTAATATATTTCTTTTTGGCTTTTTTCCCCGAAAGACGTAATTTTCGCCGCTCCTACGTTAATGTTAAAGCTAAGACCGAGCCCCAGCCCCAACCCTGCTGGATAAAAATTTCTAGGTAAATTTTTTCATGGTGGGTTGCCCCACTAAACTCTCAAGAATAAAAAAAATCTGCTATTGCCTGCGGCCATACTCTGGTGAATGCACCCCATCCCGCCCGATTTGGGAAGTTAAGCACCAGCAGGCCTGGTTAGTACTGCGGTGAGTGATCACGTGGGAACCCCGGGTGCTTGCAGGCTTTTTCCCTTACTTCCCTACCCGCAAGCAGGCATTTCTGTTAGTTCTGGCTGGTAGTTCTAAAAGCCACACAATTTCTAATTACCTGGGGTAACTACTTTTTAAGGTTAACCAACGATTCTAAAGCTACAGTTTTTGCAAATTTATTTCAGTAATTGCGCAGCCATCCAAAATGCACCAGAATTTAGGCAGAAAACTTTCTTACTAGAAAAGTAAGAAAGGTTTATGCCCAAGGAAAAGATGCTGGATTTCTGCGCATAAGCAGGTTTAGGAAAGATAGATAAGGTATAATAGGATGAGAAAGGACTCCTTTTAGTGGTGTCACGCCGAATCGAAACGGGCACCAGCCACTACCCCAACGCAATAAACTGTCTTAGACAGCTTCTCTGTGTTTGCTAGTTTGATCCATTAGTTTGTTTTATTAGTTTAATTAGTTTCATCTATACATTTCATTCGTCAGGTGCATGATATGGAAGGCAAGCGCAATTACTGTACTTTATTGGTACAGTCTCAACATCCGAGCTTGCTTGGAATATTTAGCCAACCTCTTAGGAAGAATTTTCTTCCTTTGGGGTTTTTTTATTGTCTGTGCACCTCTGTTTGCCAAGCAGAAGAAAATGTATAAAGGAAATTAGGAAACACTTACTGTGTTTCCTAATTTTATGTAAAAATTAAAATATAATTATATATTATTATTTAATATATTTCTTTTTGGCTTTTTTCCCCGAAAGACGTAATTTTCGCCGCTCCTACGTTAATGTTAAAGCTAAGACCGAGCCCCAGCCCCAACCCTGCTGGATAAAAATTTCTAGGTAAATTTTTTCATGGTGGGTTGCCCCACTAAACTCTCAAGAATAAAAAAAATCTGCTATTGCCTGCGGCCATACTCTGGTGAATGCACCCCATCCCGCCCGATTTGGGAAGTTAAGCACCAGCAGGCCTGGTTAGTACTGCGGTGAGTGATCACGTGGGAACCCCGGGTGCTTGCAGGCTTTTTCCCTTACTTCCCTACCCGCAAGCAGGCATTTCTGTTAGTTCTGGCTGGTAGTTCTAAAAGCCACACAATTTCTAATTACCTGGGGTAACTACTTTTTAAGGTTAACCAACGATTCTAAAGCTACAGTTTTTGCAAATTTATTTCAGTAATTGCGCAGCCATCCAAAATGCACCAGAATTTAGGCAGAAAACTTTCTTACTAGAAAAGTAAGAAAGGTTTTTGCCCAAGGAAAAGATGCTGGATTTCTGCACATAAGCAGGTTTAGGAAAGATAGATAAGGTATAATAGGATGAGAAAGGACTCCTTTTAGTAGGCAATCTGGTTTTGAAATCTAGGTGTTCAGCTGCTAATTCAGTTAGCAGTAAAAAATCATGGAGTTTTGGTGCTAAGTTGTCTTTCTGTTATAGTTTAAATAATTTGGATTCTAATAAATTTATTCTTTTACTTTTGCAGTTATTTGCCACTTTGTCACATCTCACCACTAAAAGTAAAAGAAAAATGACTACTGCAACTATTAAGTGCATGAATGATGATGAGATTGAAGGATTTCTAGCAAGCACAATGGGCCACAAAGTTAGGGCCTTCTTCGTTAATGATTTACCATTAGAAGGAATAGTGAAGATTGACAGAGCAGGCAAGGGTGGAATTTATAACCAAGCTATGAGTAAAACTGTTAGGGAACTGGGACAAACAGGATGTATCAAAATAGATGTATTAGAAGCTCCTAATGTGAGTGAAATCGAACCAGGAATCGCAGCTGCCGTGATAGCACGCACGAGGGAAGAAAGTCAGAAGCGGGATGCTGCAGTTCGACAAGAGAGCGAGGTGCGTTCGCATGAGACAAACATCCTCAAACAAGAAGTAATTGGAATTAAAGATCAGTTCCAGCAGTTTCAACAGTCTCAACTGCAGTTTCAGCAGCAGCTTCAGCAACAATTACAGCAACAGCTCCAGCAGCATTTTCAAAATACACCACATCAGCAGACCTCGCAGGGGCCACAGCCTGTACCACCACCAGTGCTTCCTGCAGCGCCTCAGCAAGGTACTCAGCAAGGTGGAGAAGAAGATTCACAGATGCAGTCTGCTGTATTAGACACGAATAGTGTTTTAGACTGGATTCCAATCATGGAACAACGGCTGACAGAGATCTTGCTGATTAAACTGGAATCAAAATTCGTAGGAAGAGTTCCCCCTGGACCAGGGGTTGAGTTGCTAGAGAATTATTACAATAACTTAGAAAGATTCATATTAGCTATGGAATTCATCCCAGGATGGGACAAGAACGAGAATGCAGTCTCATTAGGAAATAACTTGCTGAGAGATTTGAAGATTCAGAATATGTATTGCATGAATGGGACAAAGAGGTCGGATCTAATCAATCAGCTTAAAACAGAGGCTAATGATCCATTACAGAAGGCTAATGCAGTACTTATGGCAAAGAAGAAAGCAATTACCAGAAACCTTACAAGCAGTGCAAGTACAAAAGGAAGAAAAGGAGGATATGTTCCATTCCGTAGGACGTTCCAGCGAGGACAGGGAAACGGAAGGGCTGGGGGACAATGACTGGCGACGTCCAGCCCTACACTGCCAGTGAGGAGAGCAAGAGCCTCGGGAAACTTGCTACAAATATTGAAGGTAAAGAAGCAGGTAGAAATAGAAAGAGGAACACTGAAAATTCAGAGAAATCTCAAAGTAATTGGTC
Source organism: Flectonema sp. DT1601 (assembly GCA_964019425.1). Taxonomy (NCBI): domain Eukaryota; phylum Euglenozoa; class Diplonemea; order Diplonemida; family Diplonemidae; genus Flectonema; species Flectonema sp. DT1601. The sequence continues at coordinate 68,557 of OZ025812.1, read as the reverse complement.
TAATGCGCAGGTATACCCCGGGAAAGCCTGGGATGGCAATTTCAAAAAGTATCTCATCTCTAAGTCCAGTCAGGGAAAATTCAAAGAATCTCAAAAATCTGGAAAAGACAGACTTAGTAGAAAAAGTGGAGGAAGAACCCAGAAGGGACTCTTCAGGGGTGATCCAAAATGTCCTTCTAGACATAGTGGAGCCCTCTGCCCTGAGCAGAAATCAGAAGGAAGACTCTGTGGGAGTGCTCCAAGCAACAGAAAGACTTGGAGAGACAATGGAGAAGATGTGGGCAAAGGAGACCACTTCCAGCAGGAAGCAGCTCTGGAAGAGACTGATAAATTGGGCAGGCAGCCAGAACCTACAAGTCAATGGGGACACAGCTGTTCTCTTCGTGATGGCAACGGGAGCGGCGGAATCGGCGCTTCTTACGTATTCAAAGCACCTGTCAGCCCTGATGGGGAAGATGGGAATGGACAGCAAGCCACTTTTAACCTTAGCAGCAGCAATCAGAGCAGCAGGAGGGAACATTCCAACTCAGCAAGCAATCCCCATGAAGAGGGAGCACTTAGTAGGATGGGCGATGAAACAATGTACGAGGACGAGAGTCGCGATGCTCATCAGCTGGAAGGCAGCCGCACGATGGGGAGAGACAGCAGGACTAGCAAGGGAGCAGTTTATACTAATTTCAAAGGAAGAAATAATAATAGATTGGGCAACCACACCAAAGGGCCGCAGAGGCAATCCGTTCTACCCGAGCAGATGGGCCGTGTTGGTCGGGGATCTCGTGGAGGAAATAGCGGATGGACTGACGGAAATAGAAGAATTCGAAACCTTACATCCGTGGGACACATCACGACTAGTAAAAGAGTGGAAGGAAGACAGTATTATGAAAACCTATACAGCCCACTCGATAAAAAGAGGCGCGATAAGCACCTTACTAGAGCTCCTCGCGAGCGGATGCGACCTGAAGGAAGAGCTGATAAGCCGCCTTGCAAAGCACTCGACGACGTCGGCGATCTCAAATACAACAATAAGATACGGAGGGAACGCAATCGCCACCGCTCGGGCCCTGAAGACATCCTTAGTGACGAAGTTCCTATAAAACTGATAAGAAAAATGGGGGCTCAGTTCACACACAGGGCTAAGTCAACAAGGATACCGAGTACGAGCTACGAGAGGTCGGCCCCATTACACGCAGCGATCGTACAGCCGATGGATATTCAAATAATCAAAGACCGGATGCTTCCGAGCGTCCTAGAGCGTTTCAACGAGACTTGGGACTTGACATTTAAAAATGCAGGAAATCTGAAAAGTTTAGGTAAAAATAGAGAGAAGAATCCCCCTCCCAGACTCGAACCGGCGCTCCCTAACGACCCTTCGAGACACTCATCCCGTTCTCCCTCCAACCATTCCACCACTCCCCACCTGAAAGATAAAGAAACCCAAAATTCTTTTCAAAAGACAAAGCTTTCCTGTCTTCACTCTAAGGAGTTAGTAAGGTGTAAAATTGCAGTACCTTTTAAGAAGGAACTTTCTAAGTCCAGGAACGTGCCTTTCACAGTTTTCGAGGAAAGGGAGACAGGAGATAGGCAGCGCTTTATCTTGTGGACTAAGGAAGAGAACGAGAAGATTTACGAGACTGGATATGAACCGTTTGTACCTTTACAACATATCTCGAAGTACTTAGGTGCAGTGCACTCAGAAGTAGCTTCTTTAAGAGACTTTAAAACAGGTTTTTATCAGATACTTATTCCAGAGGCTTCGAGACCTCTTTTTACCTTCGAGGATGCCTCGGGGGACTGGTTCGCGCTAACCAGACTACCGATGGGGCACGTTTGTGCGCCCGAAATTATGAATACGATTACTGCAGTAGTTTCTGGCGACCCCTTGTTTGTTAGGCCAGAATTTGCAGAAAAGCAAGTGAAAATTGATTGGTGGATAGATAATATAAGGATTTATGGGGATAAAGAAAGGGTCCGAGAGGCCACGAATAGAATGGACGAGTTTGCCAGGCTTTGCAACGCAACCTGGAAGGTACAAGATACTGTTAATTTAGGCACTGAATACGAATTTTTAGGTGCATTTTTCTCACATCCTACTAGGGAAGTTTCTTTAGGTGAAAAGATTACTAAAAGAATAAAAGCTTGCAATTTGAACTGCATAACTGCAGCAGCAGCAGAATCTCTTTCGGGCAGGCTTTTGCATGCTAGTGCCATATCGGGGGTCCCTCCTGGTAGGTTCTGGTTTGCAATGAAGTTTCTGCGAAGACTTACTAATAAGCTCAATCGAGGAGCAACTCTTGTTTCAGAAAAGATTTCTTTACCAAACTCAGTGAAAGCTGAGCTGCGCGCGTGGATGCACCAAGTCCAGAAGGGACGTACTATTTTACCAGATGAGAAGGTCGGTAAAACTGCAGAGGTCTTTATCGATGCCTCGCTCAAGGGCTGGGGAGGTGTGATTGTTTGGGACTCTGCAGAGATGGAAATCTTAGGTGGCCAATGGCCTTTAGGCGAAGAACGCCATATTAACATTCTCGAGGCAGATGCCTTAGGGAAGACTTTGAGCGCTATTACTAGAGCGGACCATTTGTCCATCTGGGTCGATAACACCACGGTCTGCGGATCGTTCAGAAAGAAGATGTGTGCTCGCTCACACTCTCTTAATTCATTTATTTTAGTTTCAATAGAAAAATTACTTCGTTTAAAATGTTCTTTCACACTTCAATGGGTGAGCACAAAGTATAACCCCGCAGACATCCCCTCGAGGGAGCCTATCACCTCGGAAACGAGGGCGAAGGTCGAACTTGCGCTCGGGGGCTTCTTCAACTCGCGACGGGGTGGCGGAGCCGGTGTCACGCCGAATCGAAACGGGCACCAGCCACTACCCCAACGCAATAAACTGTCTTAGACAGCTTCTCTGTGTTTGCTAGTTTGATCCATTAGTTTGTTTTATTAGTTTAATTAGTTTCATCTATACATTTCATTCGTCAGGTGCATGATATGGAAGGCAAGCGCAATTATTGCAAATTTATTTCAGTAATTGCGCAGCCATCCAAAATGCACCAGAATTTAGGCAGAAAACTTTCTTACTAGAAAAGTAAGAAAGGTTTTTGCCCAAGGAAAAGATGCTGGATTTCTGCACATAAGCAGGTTTAGGAAAGATAGATAAGGTATAATAGGATGAGAAAGGACTCCTTTTAGTAGGCAATCTGGTTTTGAAATCTAGGTGTTCAGCTGCTAATTCAGTTAGCAGTAAAAAATCATGGAGTTTTGGTGCTAAGTTGTCTTTCTGTTATAGTTTAAATAATTTGGATTCTAATAAATTTATTCTTTTACTTTTGCAGTTATTTGCCACTTTGTCACATCTCACCACTAAAAGTAAAAGAAAAACCCACCCTCCATCCCTCCGGCCGGTGTCACGCCGAATCGAAACGGGCACCAGCCACTACCCCAACGCAATAAACTGTCTTAGACAGCTTCTCTGTGTTTGCTAGTTTGATCCATTAGTTTGTTTTATTAGTTTAATTAGTTTCATCTATACATTTCATTCGTCAGGTGCATGATATGGAAGGCAAGCGCAATTACTGTACTTTATTGGTACAGTCTCAACATCCGAGCTTGCTTGGAATATTTAGCCAACCTCTTAGGAAGAATTTTCTTCCTTTGGGGTTTTTTTATTGTCTGTGCACCTCTGTTTGCCAAGCAGAAGAAAATGTATAAAGGAAATTAGGAAACACTTACTGTGTTTCCTAATTTTATGTAAAAATTAAAATATAATTATATATTATTATTTAATATATTTCTTTTTGGCTTTTTTCCCCGAAAGACGTAATTTTCGCCGCTCCTACGTTAATGTTAAAGCTAAGACCGAGCCCCAGCCCCAACCCTGCTGGATAAAAATTTCTAGGTAAATTTTTTCATGGTGGGTTGCCCCACTAAACTCTCAAGAATAAAAAAAATCTGCTATTGCCTGCGGCCATACTCTGGTGAATGCACCCCATCCCGCCCGATTTGGGAAGTTAAGCACCAGCAGGCCTGGTTAGTACTGCGGTGAGTGATCACGTGGGAACCCCGGGTGCTTGCAGGCTTTTTCCCTTACTTCCCTACCCGCAAGCAGGCATTTCTGTTAGTTCTGGCTGGTAGTTCTAAAAGCCACACAATTTCTAATTACCTGGGGTAACTACTTTTTAAGGTTAACCAACGATTCTAAAGCTACAGTTTCTGTACTTTATTGGTACAGTCTCAACATCCGAGCTTGCTTGGAATATTTAGCCAACCTCTTAGGAAGAATCTTCTTCCTTTGGGGTTTTTTTATTGTCTGTGCACCTCTGTTTGCCAAGCAGAAGAAAATGTATAAAGGAAATTAGGAAACACTTACTGTGTTTCCTAATTTTATGTAAAAATTAAAATATAATTATATATTATTATTTAATATATTTCTTTTTGGCTTTTTTCCCCGAAAGACGTAATTTTCGCCGCTCCTACGTTAATGTTAAAGCTAAGACCGAGCCCCAGCCCCAACCCTGCTGGATAAAAATTTCTAGGTAAATTTTTTCATGGTGGGTTGCCCCACTAAACTCTCAAGAATAAAAAAAATCTGCTATTGCCTGCGGCCATACTCTGGTGAATGCACCCCATCCCGCCCGATTTGGGAAGTTAAGCACCAGCAGGCCTGGTTAGTACTGCGGTGAGTGATCACGTGGGAACCCCGGGTGCTTGCAGGCTTTTTCCCTTACTTCCCTACCCGCAAGCAGGCATTTCTGTTAGTTCTGGCTGGTAGTTCTAAAAGCCACACAATTTCTAATTACCTGGGGTAACTACTTTTTAAGGTTAACCAACGATTCTAAAGCTACAGTTTTTGCAAATTTATTTCAGTAATTGCGCAGCCATCCAAAATGCACCAGAATTTAGGCAGAAAACTTTCTTACTAGAAAAGTAAGAAAGGTTTTTGCCCAAGGAAAAGATGCTGGATTTCTGCGCATAAGCAGGTTTAGGAAAGATAGATAAGGTATAATAGGATGAGAAAGGACTCCTTTTAGTAGGCAATCTGGTTTTGAAATCTAGGTGTTCGGCTGCTAATTCAGTTAGCAGTAAAAAATCATGGAGCTTTGGTGCTAAGTTGTCTTTTTGTTATAGTTTAAATAATTTGGATTCTAATAAATTTATTCTTTTACTTTTGCAGTTATTTGCCACTTTGTCACATCTCACCACTAAAAGTAAAAGAAAAATGACTACTGCAACTATTAAGTGCATGAATGATGATGAGATTGAAGGATTTCTAGCAAGCACAATGGGCCACAAAGTTAGGGCCTTCTTCGTTAATGATTTACCATTAGAAGGAATAGTGAAGATTGACAGAGCAGGCAAGGGTGGAATTTATAACCAAGCTTTGAGTAAAACTGTTAGGGAACTGGGACAAACAGGATGTATCAAAATAGATGTATTAGAAGCTCCTAATGTGAGTGAAATCGAACCAGGAATCGCAGCTGCCGTGATAGCACGCACGAGGGAGGAAAGTCAGAAGCGGGATGCTGCAGTTCGACAAGAGAGCGAGGTGCGTTCGCATGAGACAAACATCCTCAAACAAGAAGTAATTGGAATTAAAGATCAGTTCCAGCAGTTTCAACAGTCTCAACTGCAGTTTCAGCAGCAGCTTCAGCAACAATTACAGCAACAGCTCCAGCAGCATTTTCAAAATACACCACATCAGCAGACCTCGCAGGGGCCACAGCCTGTACCACCACCAGTGCTTCCTGCAGCGCCTCAGCAAGGTACTCAGCAAGGTGGAGAAGAAGATTCACAGATGCAGTCTGCTGTATTAGACACGAATAGTGTTTTAGACTGGATTCCAATCATGGAACAACGGCTGACAGAGATCTTGCTGATTAAACTGGAATCAAAATTCGTAGGAAGAGTTCCCCCTGGACCAGGGGTTGAGTTGCTAGAGAATTATTACAATAACTTAGAAAGATTCATATTAGCTATGGAATTCATCCCAGGATGGGACAAGAACGAGAATGCAGTCTCATTAGGAAATAACTTGTTGAGAGATTTGAAGATTCAGAATATGTATTGCATGAATGGGACAAAGAGGTCGGATCTAATCAATCAGCTTAAAACAGAGGCTAATGATCCATTACAGAAGGCTAATGCAGTACTTATGGCAAAGAAGAAAGCAATTACCAGAAACCTTACAAGCAGTGCAAGTACAAAAGGAAGAAAAGGAGGATATGTTCCATTCCGTAGGACGTTCCAGCGAGGACAGGGAAACGGAAGGGCTGGGGGACAATGACTGGCGACGTCCAGCCCTACACTGCCAGTGAGGAGAGCAAGAGCCTCGGGAAACTTGCTACAAATATTGAAGGTAAAGAAGCAGGTAGAAATAGAAAGAGGAACACTGAAAATTCAGAGAAATCTCAAAGTAATTGGTCTAATGCGCAGGTATACCCCGGGAAAGCCTGGGATGGCAATTTCAAAAAGTATCTCATCTCTAAGTCCAGTCAGGGAAAATTCAAAGAATCTCAAAAATCTGGAAAAGACAGACTTAGTAGAAAAAGTGGAGGAAGAACCCAGAAGGGACTCTTCAGGGGTGATCCAAAATGTCCTTCTAGACATAGTGGAGCCCTCTGCCCTGAGCAGAAATCAGAAGGAAGACTCTGTGGGAGTGCTCCAAGCAACAGAAAGACTTGGAGAGACAATGGAGAAGATGTGGGCAAAGGAGACCACTTCCAGCAGGAAGCAGCTCTGGAAGAGACTGATAAATTGGGCAGGCAGCCAGAACCTACAAGTCAATGGGGACACAGCTGTTCTCTTCGTGATGGCAACGGGAGCAGCGGAATCGGCGCTTCTTACATATTCAAAGCACCTGTCAGCCCTGATGGGGAAGATGGGAATGGACAGCAAGCCACTTTTAACCTTAGCAGCAGCAATCAGAGCAGCAGGAGGGAACATTCCAACTCAGCAAGCAATCCCCATGAAGAGGGAGCACTTAGTAGGATGGGCGATGAAACAATGTACGAGGACGAGAGTCGCGATGCTCATCAGCTGGAAGGCAGCCGCACGATGGGGAGAGACAGCAGGACTAGCAAGGGAGCAGTTTATACTGATTTCAAAGGAAGAAATAATAATAGATTGGGCAACCACACCAAAGGGCCGCAGAGGCAATCCGTTCTACCCGAGCAGATGGGCCGTGTTGGTCGGGGATCTCGTGGAGGAAATAGCGGATGGACTGACGGAAATAGAAGAATTCGAAACCTTACATCCGTGGGACACATCACGACTAGTAAAAGAGTGGAAGGAAGACAGTATTATGAAAACCTATACAGCCCACTCGATAAAAAGAGGCGCAATAACCCCCTTACTAGAGCTCCTCGCGAGCGGATGCGACCTGAAGGAAGAGCTGATAAGCCGCCTTGCAAAGCACTCGACGACGTCGGCGATCTCAAATACAACAATAAGATACGGAGGGAACGCAATCGCCACCGCTCGGGCCCTGAAGACATCCTTAGTGACGAAGTTCCTATAAAACTGATAAGAAAAATGGGGGCTCAGTTCACACACAGGGCTAAGTCAACAAGGATACCGAGTACGAGCTACGAGAAGTCGGCCCCATTACACGCAGCGATCGTACAGCCGATGGATATTCAAATAATCAAAGACCGGATGCTTCCGAGCGTCCTAGAGCGTTTCAACGAGACTTGGGACTTGACATTTAAAAATGCAGGAAATCTGAAAAGTTTAGGTAAAAATAGAGAGAAGAATCCCCCTCCCAGACTCGAACCGGCGCTCCCTAACGACCCTTCGAGACACTCATCCCGTTCTCCCTCCAACCATTCCACCACTCCCCACCTGAAAGATAAAAAAACCCAAAATTCTTTTCAAAAAACAAAGCTTTCCTGTCTTCACTCTAAGGAGTTAGTAAGGTGTAAAATTGCAGTACCTTTTAAGAAGGAACTTTCTAAGTCCAGGAACGTGCCTTTCACAGTTTTCGAGGAAAGGGAGACAGGAGATAGGCAGCGCTTTATCTTGTGGACTAAGGAAGAGAACGAGAAGATTTACGAGACTGGATATGAACCGTTTGTACCTTTACAACATATCTCGAAGTACTTAGGTGCAGTGCACTCAGAAGTAGCTTCTTTAAGAGACTTTAAAACAGGTTTTTATCAGATACTTATTCCAGAGGCTTCGAGACCTCTTTTTACCTTCGAGGATGCCTCGGGGGACTGGTTCGCGCTAACCAGATTACCGATGGGGCACGTTTGTGCGCCCGAAATTATGAATACGATTACTGCAGTAGTTTCTGGCGACCCCTTGTTTGTTAGGCCAGAATCTGCAGAAAAGCAAGTGAAAATTGATTGGTGGATAGATAATATAAGGATTTATGGGGATAAAGAAAGGGTCCGAGAGGCCACGAATAGAATGGACGAGTTTGCCAGGCTTTGCAACGCAACCTGGAAGGTACAAGATACTGTTAATTTAGGCACTGAATACGAATTTCTAGGTGCATTTTTCTCACATCCTACTAGGGAAGTTTCTTTAGGTGAAAAGATTACTAAAAGAATAAAAGCTTGCAATTTGAACTGCATAACTGCAGCAGCAGCAGAATCTCTTTCGGGCAGGCTTTTGCATGCTAGTGCCATATCAGGAGTCCCTCCTGGTAGGTTCTGGTTTGCAATGAAGTTTCTGCGAAGACTTACTAATAAGCTCAATCGAGGAGCAATTCTTGTTTCGGAAAAGATTTCTTTACCAAACTCAGTGAAAGCTGAGCTGCGCGCGTGGATGCACCAAGTCCAGAAGGGACGTACTATTTTACCAGATGAGAAGGTCGGTAAAACTGCAGAGGTCTTTATCGATGCCTCGCTCAAGGGCTGGGGAGGTGTGATTGTTTGGGACTCTGCAGAGATGGAAATCTTAGGTGGCCAATGGCCTTTAGGCGAAGAACGCCATATTAACATTCTCGAGGCAGATGCCTTAGGGAAGACTTTGAGCGCTATTACTAGAGCGGACCATTTGTCCATCTGGGTCGATAACACCACGGTCTGCGGATCGTTCAGAAAGAAGATGTGTGCTCGCTCACACTCTCTTAATTCATTTATTTTAGTTTCAATAGAAAAATTACTTCGTTTAAAATGTTCTTTCACACTTCAATGGGTGAGCACAAAGTATAACCCCGCAGACATCCCCTCGAGGGAGCCTATCACCTCGGAAACGAGGGCGAAGGTCGAACTTGCGCTCGGGGGCTTCTTCAACTCGCGACGGGGTGGCGGAGCCGGTGTCACGCCGAATCGAAACGGGCACCAGCCACTACCCCAACGCAATAAACTGTCTTAGACAGCTTCTCTGTGTTTGCTAGTTTGATCCATTAGTTTGTTTTATTAGTTTAATTAGTTTCATCTATACATTTCATTCGTCAGGTGCATGATATGGAAGGCAAGCGCAATTATTGCAAATTTATTTCAGTAATTGCGCAGCCATCCAAAATGCACCAGAATTTAGGCAGAAAACCTTCTTACTAGAAAAGTAAGAAAGGTTTTTGCCCAAGGAAAAGATGCTGGATTTCTGCGCATAAGCAGGTTTAGGAAAGATAGATAAGGTATAATAGGATGAGAAAGGACTCCTTTTAGTAGGCAATCTGGTTTTGAAATCTAGGTGTTCGGCTGCTAATTCAGTTAGCAGTAAAAAATCATGGAGCTTTGGTGCTAAGTTGTCTTTTTGTTATAGTTTAAATAATTTGGATTCTAATAAATTTATTCTTTTACTTTTGCAGTTATTTGCCACTTTGTCACATCTCACCACTAAAAGTAAAAGAAAAACCCACCCTCCATCCCTCCGGCCGGTGTCACGCCGAATCGAAACGGGCACCAGCCACTACCCCAACGCAATAAACTGTCTTAGACAGCTTCTCTGTGTTTGCTAGTTTGATCCATTAGTTTGTTTTATTAGTTTAATTAGTTTCATCTATACATTTCATTCGTCAGGTGCATGATATGGAAGGCAAGCGCAATTACTGTACTTTATTGGTACAGTCTCAACATCCGAGCTTGCTTGGAATATTTAGCCAACCTCTTAGGAAGAATTTTCTTCCTTTGGGGTTTTTTTATTGTCTGTGCACCTCTGTTTGCCAAGCAGAAGAAAATGTATAAAGGAAATTAGGAAACACTTACTGTGTTTCCTAATTTTATGTAAAAATTAAAATATAATTATATATTATTATTTAATATATTTCTTTTTGGCTTTTTTCCCCGAAAGACGTAATTTTCGCCGCTCCTACGTTAATGTTAAAGCTAAGACCGAGCCCCAGCCCCAACCCTGCTGGATAAAAATTTCTAGGTAAATTTTTTCATGGTGGGTTGCCCCACTAAACTCTCAAGAATAAAAAAAATCTGCTATTGCCTGCGGCCATACTCTGGTGAATGCACCCCATCCCGCCCGATTTGGGAAGTTAAGCACCAGCAGGCCTGGTTAGTACTGCGGTGAGTGATCACGTGGGAACCCCGGGTGCTTGCAGGCTTTTTCCCTTACTTCCCTACCCGCAAGCAGGCATTTCTGTTAGTTCTGGCTGGTAGTTCTAAAAGCCACACAATTTCTAATTACCTGGGGTAACTACTTTTTAAGGTTAACCAACGATTCTAAAGCTACAGTTTCTGTACTTTATTGGTACAGTCTCAACATCCGAGCTTGCTTGGAATATTTAGCCAACCTCTTAGGAAGAATTTTCTTCCTTTGGGGTTTTTCTATTGTCTGTGCACCTCTGTTTGCCAAGCAGAAGAAAATGTATAAAGGAAATTAGGAAACACTTACTGTGTTTCCTAATTTTATGTAGAAATTAAAATATAATTATATATTATTATTTAATATATTTCTTTTTGGCTTTTTTCCCCGAAAGACGTAATTTTCGCCGCTCCTACGTTAATGTTAAAGCTAAGACCGAGCCCCAGCCCCAACCCTGCTGGATAAAAATTTCTAGGTAAATTTTTTCATGGTGGGTTGCCCCACTAAACTCTCAAGAATAAAAAAAATCTGCTATTGCCTGCGGCCATACTCTGGTGAATGCACCCCATCCCGCCCGATTTGGGAAGTTAAGCACCAGCAGGCCTGGTTAGTACTGCGGTGAGTGATCACGTGGGAACCCCGGGTGCTTGCAGGCTTTTTCCCTTACTTCCCTACCCGCAAGCAGGCATTTCTGTTAGTTCTGGCTGGTAGTTCTAAAAGCCACACAATTTCTAATTACCTGGGGTAACTACTTTTTAAGGTTAACCAACGATTCTAAAGCTACAGTTTCTGTACTTTATTGGTACAGTCTCAACATCCGAGCTTGCTTGGAATATTTAGCCAACCTCTTGGGAAGAATTTTCTTCCTTTGGGGTTTTTTTATTGTCTGTGCACCTCTGTTTGCCAAGCAGAAGAAAATGTATAAAGGAAATTAGGAAACACTTACTGTGTTTCCTAATTTTATGTAAAAATTAAAATATAATTATATATTATTATTTAATATATTTCTTTTTGGCTTTTTTCCCCGAAAGACGTAATTTTCGCCGCTCCTACGTTAATGTTAAAGCTAAGACCGAGCCCCAGCCCCAACCCTGCTGGATAAAAATTTCTAGGTAAATTTTTTCATGGTGGGTTGCCCCACTAAACTCTCAAGAATAAAAAAAATCTGCTATTGCCTGCGGCCATACTCTGGTGAATGCACCCCATCCCGCCCGATTTGGGAAGTTAAGCACCAGCAGGCCTGGTTAGTACTGCGGTGAGTGATCACGTGGGAACCCCGGGTGCTTGCAGGCTTTTTCCCTTACTTCCCTACCCGCAAGCAGGCATTTCTGTTAGTTCTGGCTGGTAGTTCTAAAAGCCACACAATTTCTAATTACCTGGGGTAACTACTTTTTAAGGTTAACCAACGATTCTAAAGCTACGGTTTTTGCAAATTTATTTCAGTAATTGCGCAGCCATCCAAAATGCACCAGAATTTAGGCAGAAAACTTTCTTACTAGAAAAGTAAGAAAGGTTTTTGCCCAAGGAAAAGATGCTGGATTTCTGCGCATAAGCAGGTTTAGGAAAGATAGATAAGGTATAATAGGATGAGAAAGGACTCCTTTTAGTAGGCAATCTGGTTTTGAAATCTAGGTGTTCGGCTGCTAATTCAGTTAGCAGTAAAAAATCATGGAGCTTTGGTGCTAAGTTGTCTTTTTGTTATAGTTTAAATAATTTGGATTCTAATAAATTTATTCTTTTACTTTTGCAGTTATTTGCCACTTTGTCACATCTCACCACTAAAAGTAAAAGAAAAATGACTACTGCAACTATTAAGTGCATGAATGATGATGAGATTGAAGGATTTCTAGCAAGCACAATGGGCCACAAAGTTAGGGCCTTCTTCGTTAATGATTTACCATTAGAAGGAATAGTGAAGATTGACAGAGCAGGCAAGGGTGGAATTTATAACCAAGCTATGAGTAAAACTGTTAGGGAACTGGGACAAACAGGATGTATCAAAATAGATGTATTAGAAGCTCCTAATGTGAGTGAAATCGAACCAGGAATCGCAGCTGCCGTGATAGCACGCACGAGGGAGGAAAGTCAGAAGCGGGATGCTGCAGTTCGACAAGAGAGCGAGGTGCGTTCGCATGAGACAAACATCCTCAAACAAGAAGTAATTGGAATTAAAGATCAGTTCCAGCAGTTTCAACAGTCTCAACTGCAGTTTCAGCAGCAGCTTCAGCAACAATTACAGCAACAGCTCCAGCAGCATTTTCAAAATACACCACATCAGCAGACCTCGCAGGGGCCACAGCCTGTACCACCACCAGTGCTTCCTGCAGCGCCTCAGCAAGGTACTCAGCAAGGTGGAGAAGAAGATTCACAGATGCAGTCTGCTGTATTAGACACGAATAGTGTTTTAGACTGGATTCCAATCATGGAACAACGGCTGACAGAGATCTTGCTGATTAAACTGGAATCAAAATTCGTAGGAAGAGTTCCCCCTGGACCAGGGGTTGAGTTGCTAGAGAATTATTACAATAACTTAGAAAGATTCATATTAGCTATGGAATTCATCCCAGGATGGGACAAGAACGAGAATGCAGTCTCATTAGGAAATAACTTGTTGAGAGATTTGAAGATTCAGAATATGTATTGCATGAATGGGACAAAGAGGTCGGATCTAATCAATCAGCTTAAAACAGAGGCTAATGATCCATTACAGAAGGCTAATGCAGTACTTATGGCAAAGAAGAAAGCAATTACCAGAAACCTTACAAGCAGTGCAAGTACAAAAGGAAGAAAAGGAGGATATGTTCCATTCCGTAGGACGTTCCAGCGAGGACAGGGAAACGGAAGGGCTGGGGGACAATGACTGGCGACGTCCAGCCCTACACTGCCAGTGAGGAGAGCAAGAGCCTCGGGAAACTTGCTACAAATATTGAAGGTAAAGAAGCAGGTAGAAATAGAAAGAGGAACACTGAAAATTCAGAGAAATCTCAAAGTAATTGGTCTAATGCGCAGGTATACCCCGGGAAAGCCTGGGATGGCAATTTCAAAAAGTATCTCATCTCTAAGTCCAGTCAGGGAAAATTCAAAGAATCTCAAAAATCTGGAAAAGACAGACTTAGTAGAAAAAGTGGAGGAAGAACCCAGAAGGGACTCTTCAGGGGTGATCCAAAATGTCCTTCTAGACATAGTGGAGCCCTCTGCCCTGAGCAGAAATCAGAAGGAAGACTCTGTGGGAGTGCTCCAAGCAACAGAAAGACTTGGAGAGACAATGGAGAAGATGTGGGCAAAGGAGACCACTTCCAGCAGGAAGCAGCTCTGGAAGAGACTGATAAATTGGGCAGGCAGCCAGAACCTACAAGTCAATGGGGACACAGCTGTTCTCTTCGTGATGGCAACGGGAGCAGCGGAATCGGCGCTTCTTACATATTCAAAGCACCTGTCAGCCCTGATGGGGAAGATGGGAATGGACAGCAAGCCACTTTTAACCTTAGCAGCAGCAATCAGAGCAGCAGGAGGGAACATTCCAACTCAGCAAGCAATCCCCATGAAGAGGGAGCACTTAGTAGGATGGGCGATGAAACAATGTACGAGGACGAGAGTCGCGATGCTCATCAGCTGGAAGGCAGCCGCACGATGGGGAGAGACAGCAGGACTAGCAAGGGAGCAGTTTATACTGATTTCAAAGGAAGAAATAATAATAGATTGGGCAACCACACCAAAGGGCCGCAGAGGCAATCCGTTCTACCCGAGCAGATGGGCCGTGTTGGTCGGGGATCTCGTGGAGGAAATAGCGGATGGACTGACGGAAATAGAAGAATTCGAAACCTTACATCCGTGGGACACATCACGACTAGTAAAAGAGTGGAAGGAAGACAGTATTATGAAAACCTATACAGCCCACTCGATAAAAAGAGGCGCAATAACCCCCTTACTAGAGCTCCTCGCGAGCGGATGCGACCTGAAGGAAGAGCTGATAAGCCGCCTTGCAAAGCACTCGACGACGTCGGCGATCTCAAATACAACAATAAGATACGGAGGGAACGCAATCGCCACCGCTCGGGCCCTGAAGACATCCTTAGTGACGAAGTTCCTATAAAACTGATAAGAAAAATGGGGGCTCAGTTCACACACAGGGCTAAGTCAACAAGGATACCGAGTACGAGCTACGAGAAGTCGGCCCCATTACACGCAGCGATCGTACAGCCGATGGATATTCAAATAATCAAAGACCGGATGCTTCCGAGCGTCCTAGAGCGTTTCAACGAGACTTGGGACTTGACATTTAAAAATGCAGGAAATCTGAAAAGTTTAGGTAAAAATAGAGAGAAGAATCCCCCTCCCAGACTCGAACCGGCGCTCCCTAACGACCCTTCGAGACACTCATCCCGTTCTCCCTCCAACCATTCCACCACTCCCCACCTGAAAGATAAAAAAACCCAAAATTCTTTTCAAAAAACAAAGCTTTCCTGTCTTCACTCTAAGGAGTTAGTAAGGTGTAAAATTGCAGTACCTTTTAAGAAGGAACTTTCTAAGTCCAGGAACGTGCCTTTCACAGTTTTCGAGGAAAGGGAGACAGGAGATAGGCAGCGCTTTATCTTGTGGACTAAGGAAGAGAACGAGAAGATTTACGAGACTGGATATGAACCGTTTGTACCTTTACAACATATCTCGAAGTACTTAGGTGCAGTGCACTCAGAAGTAGCTTCTTTAAGAGACTTTAAAACAGGTTTTTATCAGATACTTATTCCAGAGGCTTCGAGACCTCTTTTTACCTTCGAGGATGCCTCGGGGGACTGGTTCGCGCTAACCAGATTACCGATGGGGCACGTTTGTGCGCCCGAAATTATGAATACGATTACTGCAGTAGTTTCTGGCGACCCCTTGTTTGTTAGGCCAGAATCTGCAGAAAAGCAAGTGAAAATTGATTGGTGGATAGATAATATAAGGATTTATGGGGATAAAGAAAGGGTCCGAGAGGCCACGAATAGAATGGACGAGTTTGCCAGGCTTTGCAACGCAACCTGGAAGGTACAAGATACTGTTAATTTAGGCACTGAATACGAATTTCTAGGTGCATTTTTCTCACATCCTACTAGGGAAGTTTCTTTAGGTGAAAAGATTACTAAAAGAATAAAAGCTTGCAATTTGAACTGCATAACTGCAGCAGCAGCAGAATCTCTTTCGGGCAGGCTTTTGCATGCTAGTGCCATATCAGGAGTCCCTCCTGGTAGGTTCTGGTTTGCAATGAAGTTTCTGCGAAGACTTACTAATAAGCTCAATCGAGGAGCAATTCTTGTTTCGGAAAAGATTTCTTTACCAAACTCAGTGAAAGCTGAGCTGCGCGCGTGGATGCACCAAGTCCAGAAGGGACGTACTATTTTACCAGATGAGAAGGTCGGTAAAACTGCAGAGGTCTTTATCGATGCCTCGCTCAAGGGCTGGGGAGGTGTGATTGTTTGGGACTCTGCAGAGATGGAAATCTTAGGTGGCCAATGGCCTTTAGGCGAAGAACGCCATATTAACATTCTCGAGGCAGATGCCTTAGGGAAGACTTTGAGCGCTATTACTAGAGCGGACCATTTGTCCATCTGGGTCGATAACACCACGGTCTGCGGATCGTTCAGAAAGAAGATGTGTGCTCGCTCACACTCTCTTAATTCATTTATTTTAGTTTCAATAGAAAAATTACTTCGTTTAAAATGTTCTTTCACACTTCAATGGGTGAGCACAAAGTATAACCCCGCAGACATCCCCTCGAGGGAGCCTATCACCTCGGAAACGAGGGCGAAGGTCGAACTTGCGCTCGGGGGCTTCTTCAACTCGCGACGGGGTGGCGGAGCCGGTGTCACGCCGAATCGAAACGGGCACCAGCCACTACCCCAACGCAATAAACTGTCTTAGACAGCTTCTCTGTGTTTGCTAGTTTGATCCATTAGTTTGTTTTATTAGTTTAATTAGTTTCATCTATACATTTCATTCGTCAGGTGCATGATATGGAAGGCAAGCGCAATTATTGCAAATTTATTTCAGTAATTGCGCAGCCATCCAAAATGCACCAGAATTTAGGCAGAAAACTTTCTTACTAGAAAAGTAAGAAAGGTTTTTGCCCAAGGAAAAGATGCTGGATTTCTGCGCATAAGCAGGTTTAGGAAAGATAGATAAGGTATAATAGGATGAGAAAGGACTCCTTTTAGTAGGCAATCTGGTTTTGAAATCTAGGTGTTCGGCTGCTAATTCAGTTAGCAGTAAAAAATCATGGAGCTTTGGTGCTAAGTTGTCTTTTTGTTATAGTTTAAATAATTTGGATTCTAATAAATTTATTCTTTTACTTTTGC
Organism: Flectonema sp. DT1601; assembly: GCA_964019425.1. NCBI lineage: Eukaryota > Euglenozoa > Diplonemea > Diplonemida > Diplonemidae > Flectonema > Flectonema sp. DT1601. The sequence goes on along the minus strand of OZ025812.1, from coordinate 51,743 downwards.
AGTTATTTGCCACTTTGTCACATCTCACCACTAAAAGTAAAAGAAAAACCCACCCTCCATCCCTCCGGCCGGTGTCACGCCGAATCGAAACGGGCACCAGCCACTACCCCAACGCAATAAACTGTCTTAGACAGCTTCTCTGTGTTTGCTAGTTTGATCCATTAGTTTGTTTTATTAGTTTAATTAGTTTCATCTATACATTTCATTCGTCAGGTGCATGATATGGAAGGCAAGCGCAATTACTGTACTTTATTGGTACAGTCTCAACATCCGAGCTTGCTTGGAATATTTAGCCAACCTCTTAGGAAGAATTTTCTTCCTTTGGGGTTTTTTTATTGTCTGTGCACCTCTGTTTGCCAAGCAGAAGAAAATGTATAAAGGAAATTAGGAAACACTTACTGTGTTTCCTAATTTTATGTAAAAATTAAAATATAATTATATATTATTATTTAATATATTTCTTTTTGGCTTTTTTCCCCGAAAGACGTAATTTTCGCCGCTCCTACGTTAATGTTAAAGCTAAGACCGAGCCCCAGCCCCAACCCTGCTGGATAAAAATTTCTAGGTAAATTTTTTCATGGTGGGTTGCCCCACTAAACTCTCAAGAATAAAAAAAATCTGCTATTGCCTGCGGCCATACTCTGGTGAATGCACCCCATCCCGCCCGATTTGGGAAGTTAAGCACCAGCAGGCCTGGTTAGTACTGCGGTGAGTGATCACGTGGGAACCCCGGGTGCTTGCAGGCTTTTTCCCTTACTTCCCTACCCGCAAGCAGGCATTTCTGTTAGTTCTGGCTGGTAGTTCTAAAAGCCACACAATTTCTAATTACCTGGGGTAACTACTTTTTAAGGTTAACCAACGATTCTAAAGCTACAGTTTCTGTACTTTATTGATTTCGAACCCCGTTTCGCGCATACCTTTTTCACGAATTTTAAATTTAAATTTAAATGTCTGGTGTAACAACAACTAAGAGCTGCATCCAGAGTGGGGCGCTCTCACGTACAAAATCAGTAATAGTCTTAGACAAGCTGAAGAGAGACGCACAGGCCCCGAGCGCGACGGCGGGTGAGTTATCAGCGGCACCGACGGTGATGTCCGAGACGGAGTTGGCAAGGCAGTGTGTGGCCTTGGTGAATCAGTTAGTGGTGTTTGAGGCGCGAACGAAGACGGACACAGATGCGCCGTACCTGTTGTACGCAGGGATGTTAGTGGAGTTCGAAGACTCATATGCGATAAATTTTTCGTCGGCCTTTAATTATTTAGAAGGCATAAGCACATGGAGTGGGGAAGAGAAAAAATCAGCATTTCCACCTCCAATGATGGCTGTACAACGTTTGGTAAGTGCTTCAGTCTTTCAAACTGAGCGAGCGAAGGATTTGTTGGGCCGGAAGGACGCGCAGCTGCGTGCACAGAGGGAGAAGGTGAGTGAGCTGGAAAACAATGTGAAGGGATTGCAAGAAATGGTACAGCAGCTGCTAAACAAGCCGGATGAAGAAATGTTAAATCATCGATCGTCTTCTCAACCGAGGTATCAGCATCAAGTTTTAAACTCAACTGTGTCAAGTCAAAATCAACCAATGTACCATCATCAGAATCAGAACCAGGAATTTGACTACACTCAAATAGGAAGGGAAGCGACAGATGCTTACAGCATCACAGAGAAGTGTTTCCGGGACGCAGTCGCACAGAGAGGCCCACTCGAAGTTGCGAGGGATTTTGAGATAGTAATGGTGGCCGGATATGAGCAGAGATACGGGGGGAATGATCTCCGTAAGAGTTTTGTAGCTTTTAGACGATGGTTAGCCTCAGCATGCTCAGTACAGGACTGGAACACAAACCCGGAGCTAGTGGCACTTGGAGATCATCTGCTGAAGGAACTAAAGTTGAAGCACACAGCAGTCAGAAGAGGAGTTGGACAGTATACCTTACAACAGCAGATGATGGCACAATCAGAGGATCCTTATGAGAAGGCAGCGATAGCTATCGAGAGGAGGAACGCAACAAGCAGAAAAGGCAAAGGAAGGAAAGGCGGTTTTAAAGGAGGATACAAGGGTCAGGGAAATGGACAGACCGGGAGGCAGTGACTGGCACCTTCTGGTCAAAGAGTAAGTATGCCAGTAGCGACAATGTACGAAGCTTTCAAGAGACAACAACAGTCAGTCGGTTCAACAAGCGTCGCAATTTCAACTCATCGATTCACCCCGTACAACGCACAATCAATAGAACGCACGACTATACTCGACAACTCAGGAATGACAATTTTAAATTCAAACACGATGCAAGTTGCAACGCGAACAACCAGCCTGGCGATATCAAGTCCAACTCACGTTTCTATTCCGAATCACATTCGAAGGCCAACTCCAAACATGTCACCTCATCGAAAAAGTATCGACGATCCAGATTCGGACCCAAGACCTCTGCCGTGCAGCGCAGCTGTCCAGACGTCACATTCAGGCAACGAGAATTTTCTACTGGATGGCGAAGCCGAGCTTCAGACCGCAGAAACATCAACTCTAGGAACGCTAGAAGGAGATGTAATAAAAAGAGCAGTCTTAAATATTTTGCAACAGAGTGTCAAGAAAAAGAAGCAATCGGAGGACGAAGTGGACCCGGACGAGGCCGAGGAGAGGATTCAAGGCCTGGTCGAGAAGACTTGGGCGAAGCCAACAACGGTTGCAAGAAGAGCACTGTGGGACAGGTTGAACAGATGGATCCAATTGAACGACCTTCCCTTGAACGCAAACTCGGCAGTTCTGTTTGTGGCGGCAACAGGAGCGGCCCCATCTGCCCTCCTTACGTATTCAAAGCACCTGTCAGCGATGATGGGGAAGCTGGGAATGGAGACAAGTCCGTTATCAATAATGGGTACTTCGTTGAGAGCCGCTGGTGCCGAGATTCCAAGCAGGCAGGCAGAACCGATGGCGAAGGAAGATTTGGTGAAGTGGGCCAAGACACAAAAAGTGAATGTCCGGTTGGCACTCATGATCTGCTGGAAGACCGCGTCCCGGTGGGGAGAGGTGGCGACCCTGTCAAGCGAGCAGGTGAATGTGATAAGCAGAAACGAGGTGATTGTCGACTGGGCAACGAACCCCAAGGGCAGAAAGCGGAATCCGTTCTACCCTGGAAGGTGGGCAGTTATCGTGGGAGACCTGGTGGAGGAGATCGCGTCCGACAACATCCAGTTAGGAAAGTACGAAAGACTGACGGAGTGGGACACAGCAAAGTTGGTGCAGGAATGGAGAAGGGAGAAGTACATGAAGAAGTACTCGGCGCACTCCATCAAGCGAGGGGCGATAAGTCGCCTGTTCGAACAGTTGGCGAGCGGAGAGGATATCAGGGAGGAATTAATAAGCCGCCTCGCGAAGCACAGCACAACCGCCGCCCTCTCGAACACAACGATCCGGTACGGAGGAAACCCAGTGGCATTGGCCCGGGCATTGCGAACATCGGAGGTGACGATTCACCTCTGACCTGTATTAGGAAAATGAGGGCGCAGTTTACTCACAGAGGAAAGAGTACTCGTCTGCCTTCAACAGTTGAGGAGAGGGGCGCGCCGTTGCATGTCTCGAAGATACCGGAGATGAATCTCAGACATGTCAGGTCACGAATGCTACCTTCGATAAGGAAGCGTTTTGAACATGTATGGTCACTCACATTTAATTATATCAACAAACAGGAAAAAGAAAGTAGAAAGAAGAAATCAAGGTTTTCAGCAGACCATGCTAAGAAGCTGGCTGAGTGTCATATTGCCGTTCCTTTTAATTTATCCGAGTCAAGGGCGCATAATGTGCCATTTACTGTTTTCGAAGAAAGAGAGTCTGGAAATAGACAGAGGTTTATTTTGTGGACAAAAGAAGAGAACGAAAGAATCACAGGGGAGGGGTATGTTCCTTTTGTCCCGTTGAAACACATTTCGGAATACCTGGGTGCAGTTGACTCAGAGGTTGCATCTCTGAGAGACTTCAAAACTGGTTTTTACCAGGTTGCAATCCCAGAAGAGGCAAGAGGCCTGTTTGCGTTTCAGGATTCCGAGGGTGCTTCGTATGCCTTGACCAGACTGCCCATGGGGCATGTTTGTGCACCGGAAATAATGAACACCGTGGCTGCTGTGGTAGCAGGTGACCCGCTTTTTGTCAAGGACAGGTATGCGGAGAAGGATGTTGGGATCCATTGGTGGATCGACAATATCAGGTATTTCGGTGGAAGGGAGAAGGTGCACAGTGCAACAGAAAGATTGGATAAACTGGCATCTGAATGCAACATTTCTTGGAAACCACAGGATACAGTTAACTGTGGTGGATCTTATGATTTTCTTGGTGTTTCTTTTTTACATAATGCAAAGGAAGTGGGCTTAGGTGCCAAGATTAGAAGAGGTATTTTCAAGTGTGATTTAAATCGTATGACTGCCTCGAGTATCGAGTCATTAGGGGGGAGACTTCTACATGCAAGTGCAATTTCAGGTGTTCCACCTGGGCGTTACTGGTTTGCTTTAAAGTTTCTGAGAAGAGTAACAAACAAGCTCAACAAGGGCTCTTTACGTGTTGAACAGGAAGTGGTTATTCCCCCCTCTGTGAAAAGAGAGTTTTTCAATTGGTGTAAGTCGGTCCAGAAGAAAAGGATCATTAAGTTGAATGGGACAAAGAAAAAGAAAGCTGAGGTATTTGTTGATGCCTCGCTCCAAGGGTGGGGCGGGGTTATTGTTTGGGAATCTGGAGAATTGGAAATCCTGGGAGGGGCATGGCCATATGGTGAGAGTCGCCACATTAACATTCTTGAAGCTGATGCTCTGGCCAGGACTCTGGATGGAATCAGCCATGCTGACCACCTGGACATCTGGGTAGACAATACCTCGGTATGTGGAGCATTCAGGAAGAGAATGTGTGTAAGATCGCATGATTTGAACTTTTTTGTTATAAAAGCAGTGGAGAGAATTTTGTTTTTTAAGTGTTCTTTTTCTTTAAAATGGGTGAGTACGAAGTACAACCCAGCAGATATTCCATCTAGGGAAGCAATATCTTCGGCTACCAGGCAGAAGGTAGAACTTGCGCTGGGGGAATTCTTTAACTCGCGGCGGGGTGGTGGAGCCGGCAACCCAACGAACAGAACTGGGACCGGCAGCGGCGTCCAGCCCATCCATGGCGGACCCACCACAACCCCAACGCGGTGACCTACTCGCATGGGTAGTCCACCAAGTTGACCATTGTTTAGTTTATTGATATCACCGAGTGATTTGTTTCTCATGTTTCCTTTCTTCCAAACAGGTGCCCAAAGGATGCAAGATAATTACTGTTAAATATATTTCAGTAATTTGCAGCATCCCAAAGCACCGTTTCACCAAGCATCGAATTTTTCGATGCGTTCCCATAATGTAAATCCAACATTATGATTATTAGTTTCTTAATACCAATTCTTAATTCACACCCATTTATCAGATTTCGAACCCCGTTTCGCGCATACCTTTTTCACGAATTTTAAATTCCCACCCACCCACACCTTTTTAAAAAAAAAAAAAAAAAAAGTCCCACCCACCGACCCTCCATCGCCGGCAACCCAACGAACAGAACTGGGACCGGCAGCGGCGTCCAGCCCATCCATGGCGGACCCACCACAACCCCAACGCGGTGACCTACTCGCATGGGTAGTCCACCAAGTTGACCATTGTTTAGTTTATTGATATCACCGAGTGATTTGTTTCTCATGTTTCCTTTCTTCCAAACAGGTGCCCAAAGGATGCAAGATAATTACTGTACTTTATTGGTACAGTCTCAACATCCGAGCTTGCTTGGAATATTTAGCCAACCTCTTAGGAAGAATTTTCTTCCTTTGGGGTTTTTTTATTGTCTGTGCACCTCTGTTTGCCAAGCAGAAGAAAATGTATAAAGGAAATTAGGAAACACTTACTGTGTTTCCTAATTTTATGTAAAAATTAAAATATAATTATATATATTATTATTTAATATATTTCTTTTTGGCTTTTTTCCCCGAAAGACGTAATTTTCGCCGCTCCTACGTTAATGTTAAAGCTAAGACCGAGCCCCAGCCCCAACCCTGCTGGATAAAAATTTCTAGGTAAATTTTTTCATGGTGGGTTGCCCCACTAAACTCTCAAGAATAAAAAAAATCTGCTATTGCCTGCGGCCATACTCTGGTGAATGCACCCCATCCCGCCCGATTTGGGAAGTTAAGCACCAGCAGGCCTGGTTAGTACTGCGGTGAGTGATCACGTGGGAACCCCGGGTGCTTGCAGGCTTTTTCCCTTACTTCCCTACCCGCAAGCAGGCATTTCTGTTAGTTCTGGCTGGTAGTTCTAAAAGCCACACAATTTCTAATTACCTGGGGTAACTACTTTTTAAGGTTAACCAACGATTCTAAAGCTACAGTTTCTGTACTTTATTGGTACAGTCTCAACATCCGAGCTTGCTTGGAATATTTAGCCAACCTCTTAGGAAGAATTTTCTTCCTTTGGGGTTTTTTTATTGTCTGTGCACCTCTGTTTGCCAAGCAGAAGAAAATGTATAAAGGAAATTAGGAAACACTTACTGTGTTTCCTAATTTTATGTAAAAATTAAAATATAATTATATATTATTATTTAATATATTTCTTTTTGGCTTTTTTCCCCGAAAGACGTAATTTTCGCCGCTCCTACGTTAATGTTAAAGCTAAGACCGAGCCCCAGCCCCAACCCTGCTGGATAAAAATTTCTAGGTAAATTTTTTCATGGTGGGTTGCCCCACTAAACTCTCAAGAATAAAAAAAATCTGCTATTGCCTGCGGCCATACTCTGGTGAATGCACCCCATCCCGCCCGATTTGGGAAGTTAAGCACCAGCAGGCCTGGTTAGTACTGCGGTGAGTGATCACGTGGGAACCCCGGGTGCTTGCAGGCTTTTTCCCTTACTTCCCTACCCGCAAGCAGGCATTTCTGTTAGTTCTGGCTGGTAGTTCTAAAAGCCACACAATTTCTAATTACCTGGGGTAACTACTTTTTAAGGTTAACCAACGATTCTAAAGCTACAGTTTCTGTACTTTATTGGTACAGTCTCAACATCCGAGCTTGCTTGGAATATTTAGCCAACCTCTTGGGAAGAATTTTCTTCCTTTGGGGTTTTTTTATTGTCTGTGCACCTCTGTTTGCCAAGCAGAAGAAAATGTATAAAGGAAATTAGGAAACACTTACTGTGTTTCCTAATTTTATGTAAAAATTAAAATATAATTATATATTATTATTTAATATATTTCTTTTTGGCTTTTTTCCCCGAAAGACGTAATTTTCGCCGCTCCTACGTTAATGTTAAAGCTAAGACCGAGCCCCAGCCCCAACCCTGCTGGATAAAAATTTCTAGGTAAATTTTTTCATGGTGGGTTGCCCCACTAAACTCTCAAGAATAAAAAAAATCTGCTATTGCCTGCGGCCATACTCTGGTGAATGCACCCCATCCCGCCCGATTTGGGAAGTTAAGCACCAGCAGGCCTGGTTAGTACTGCGGTGAGTGATCACGTGGGAACCCCGGGTGCTTGCAGGCTTTTTCCCTTACTTCCCTACCCGCAAGCAGGCATTTCTGTTAGTTCTGGCTGGTAGTTCTAAAAGCCACACAATTTCTAATTACTTGGGGTAACTACTTTTTAAGGTTAACCAACGATTCTAAAGCTACAGTTTTTGCAAATTTATTTCAGTAATTGCGCAGCCATCCAAAATGCACCAGAATTTAGGCAGAAAACTTTCTTACTAGAAAAGTAAGAAAGGTTTTTGCCTAAGGAAAAGATGCTGGATTTCTGCGCATAAGCAGGTTTAGGAAAGATGGATAAGGTATAATAGGATGAGAAAGGACTCCTTTTAGTAGGCAATCTGGTTTTGAAATCTAGGTGTTCGGCTGCGAATTCAGTTAGCAGTAAAAAATCATGGAGTTTTGGTGCTAAGTTGTCTTTTTGTTTTAGTTTAAATAATTTGGATTCTAATAAATTTATTCCTTTACTTTTGCAGTTATTTGCCACTTTGTCACATCTCACCACTAAAAGTAAAAGAAAAACCCACCCTCCATCCCTCCGGCCGGTGTCACGCCGAATCGAAACGGGCACCAGCCACTACCCCAACGCAATAAACTGTCTTAGACAGCTTCTCTGTGTTTGCTAGTTTGATCCATTAGTTTGTTTTATTAGTTTAATTAGTTTCATCTATACATTTCATTCGTCAGGTGCATGATATGGAAGGCAAGCGCAATTACTGTACTTTATTGGTACAGTCTCAACATCCGAGCTTGCTTGGAATATTTAGCCAACCTCTTAGGAAGAATTTTCTTCCTTTGGGGTTTTTTTATTGTCTGTGCACCTCTGTTTGCCAAGCAGAAGAAAATGTATAAAGGAAATTAGGAAACACTTACTGTGTTTCCTAATTTTATGTAAAAATTAAAATATAATTATATATTATTATTTAATATATTTCTTTTTGGCTTTTTTCCCCGAAAGACGTAATTTTCGCCGCTCCTACGTTAATGTTAAAGCTAAGACCGAGCCCCAGCCCCAACCCTGCTGGATAAAAATTTCTAGGTAAATTTTTTCATGGTGGGTTGCCCCACTAAACTCTCAAGAATAAAAAAAATCTGCTATTGCCTGCGGCCATACTCTGGTGAATGCACCCCATCCCGCCCGATTTGGGAAGTTAAGCACCAGCAGGCCTGGTTAGTACTGCGGTGAGTGATCACGTGGGAACCCCGGGTGCTTGCAGGCTTTTTCCCTTACTTCCCTACCCGCAAGCAGGCATTTCTGTTAGTTCTGGCTGGTAGTTCTAAAAGCCACACAATTTCTAATTACCTGGGGTAACTACTTTTTAAGGTTAACCAACGATTCTAAAGCTACAGTTTCTGTACTTTATTGGTACAGTCTCAACATCCGAGCTTGCTTGGAATATTTAGCCAACCTCTTGGGAAGAATTTTCTTCCTTTGGGGTTTTTTTATTGTCTGTGCACCTCTGTTTGCCAAGCAGAAGAAAATGTATAAAGGAAATTAGGAAACACTTACTGTGTTTCCTAATTTTATGTAAAAATTAAAATATAATTATATATTATTATTTAATATATTTCTTTTTGGCTTTTTTCCCCGAAAGACGTAATTTTCGCCGCTCCTACGTTAATGTTAAAGCTAAGACCGAGCCCCAGCCCCAACCCTGCTGGATAAAAATTTCTAGGTAAATTTTTTCATGGTGGGTTGCCCCACTAAACTCTCAAGAATAAAAAAAATCTGCTATTGCCTGCGGCCATACTCTGGTGAATGCACCCCATCCCGCCCGATTTGGGAAGTTAAGCACCAGCAGGCCTGGTTAGTACTGCGGTGAGTGATCACGTGGGAACCCCGGGTGCTTGCAGGCTTTTTCCCTTACTTCCCTACCCGCAAGCAGGCATTTCTGTTAGTTCTGGCTGGTAGTTCTAAAAGCCACACAATTTCTAATTACCTGGGGTAACTACTTTTTAAGGTTAACCAACGATTCTAAAGCTACAGTTTTTGCAAATTTATTTCAGTAATTGCGCAGCCATCCAAAATGCACCAGAATTTAGGCAGAAAACTTTCTTACTAGAAAAGTAAGAAAGGTTTTTGCCTAAGGAAAAGATGCTGGATTTCTGCGCATAAGCAGGTTTAGGAAAGATGGATAAGGTATAATAGGATGAGAAAGGACTCCTTTTAGTAGGCAATCTGGTTTTGAAATCTAGGTGTTCGGCTGCGAATTCAGTTAGCAGTAAAAAATCATGGAGTTTTGGTGCTAAGTTGTCTTTTTGTTTTAGTTTAAATAATTTGGATTCTAATAAATTTATTCCTTTACTTTTGCAGTTATTTGCCACTTTGTCATATCTCACCACTAAAAGTAAAAGAAAAACCCACCCTCCATCCCTCCGGCCGGTGTCACGCCGAATCGAAACGGGCACCAGCCACTACCCCAACGCAATAAACTGTCTTAGACAGCTTCTCTGTGTTTGCTAGTTTGATCCATTAGTTTGTTTTATTAGTTTAATTAGTTTCATCTATACATTTCATTCGTCAGGTGCATGATATGGAAGGCAAGCGCAATTACTGTACTTTATTGGTACAGTCTCAACATCCGAGCTTGCTTGGAATATTTAGCCAACCTCTTAGGAAGAATTTTCTTCCTTTGGGGTTTTTTTATTGTCTGTGCACCTCTGTTTGCCAAGCAGAAGAAAATGTATAAAGGAAATTAGGAAACACTTACTGTGTTTCCTAATTTTATGTAAAAATTAAAATATAATTATATATTATTATTTAATATATTTCTTTTTGGCTTTTTTCCCCGAAAGACGTAATTTTCGCCGCTCCTACGTTAATGTTAAAGCTAAGACCGAGCCCCAGCCCCAACCCTGCTGGATAAAAATTTCTAGGTAAATTTTTTCATGGTGGGTTGCCCCACTAAACTCTCAAGAATAAAAAAAATCTGCTATTGCCTGCGGCCATACTCTGGTGAATGCACCCCATCCCGCCCGATTTGGGAAGTTAAGCACCAGCAGGCCTGGTTAGTACTGCGGTGAGTGATCACGTGGGAACCCCGGGTGCTTGCAGGCTTTTTCCCTTACTTCCCTACCCGCAAGCAGGCATTTCTGTTAGTTCTGGCTGGTAGTTCTAAAAGCCACACAATTTCTAATTACCTGGGGTAACTACTTTTTAAGGTTAACCAACGATTCTAAAGCTACAGTTTCTGTACTTTATTGGTACAGTCTCAACATCCGAGCTTGCTTGGAATATTTAGCCAACCTCTTAGGAAGAATTTTCTTCCTTTGGGGTTTTTTTATTGTCTGTGCACCTCTGTTTGCCAAGCAGAAGAAAATGTATAAAGGAAATTAGGAAACACTTACTGTGTTTCCTAATTTTATGTAAAAATTAAAATATAATTATATATTATTATTTAATATATTTCTTTTTGGCTTTTTTCCCCGAAAGACGTAATTTTCGCCGCTCCTACGTTAATGTTAAAGCTAAGACCGAGCCCCAGCCCCAACCCTGCTGGATAAAAATTTCTAGGTAAATTTTTTCATGGTGGGTTGCCCCACTAAACTCTCAAGAATAAAAAAAATCTGCTATTGCCTGCGGCCATACTCTGGTGAATGCACCCCATCCCGCCCGATTTGGGAAGTTAAGCACCAGCAGGCCTGGTTAGTACTGCGGTGAGTGATCACGTGGGAACCCCGGGTGCTTGCAGGCTTTTTCCCTTACTTCCCTACCCGCAAGCAGGCATTTCTGTTAGTTCTGGCTGGTAGTTCTAAAAGCCACACAATTTCTAATTACCTGGGGTAACTACTTTTTAAGGTTAACCAACGATTCTAAAGCTACAGTTTTTGCAAATTTATTTCAGTAATTGCGCAGCCATCCAAAATGCACCAGAACTTAGGCAGAAAACTTTCTTACTAGAAAAGTAAGAAAGGTTTTTGCCCAAGGAAAAGATGCTGGGTTTCTCCGCATAAGCAGGTTTAGGAAAGATAGATAGGGTATAATAGGATGAGAAAGGACTCCTTTTAGTAGGCAATCTGGTTTTGAAATCTAGGTGTTCGGCTGCTAAGTTGTCCTTTTGTTATAGTTTAAATAATTTGGATTCTAATAAATTTATTCTTTTACTTTTGCAGTTATTTTCCACTTTGTCACATCTCACCACTAAAAGTAAAAGAAAAACCCACCCTCCATCCCTCCGGCCGGTGTCACGCCGAATCGAAACGGGCACCAGCCACTACCCCAACGCAATAAACTGTCTTAGACAGCTTCTCTGTGTTTGCTAGTTTGATCCATTAGTTTGTTTTATTAGTTTAATTAGTTTCATCTATACATTTCATTCGTCAGGTGCATGATATGGAAGGCAAGCGCAATTACTGTACTTTATTGGTACAGTCTCAATATCTAAGCTTGCTTAGAATATTTAGCCAACCTCTTAGGAAGAATTCTCTTCTTTTGGGGTTTTTTTTATTGCCCGTTCACCTCTATTTGCCAAGCAGAAGAAAATGAACGGGGACTTACCGTGCTTATCCTACTTTTATGTAGAAAATTTAATTTATATTATTTAATGTATTTTTCTTTTGGCTTTCCCCCCCGAAAGACGTAATTTTCGCCGCTCCTATGTTAATGTTAAAGCTAAGACCGAGCCCCAGCCCCACTCTGCTAATAAATCTTTTCTGCGAATTTTTTCATGGTGAGGGTCAAACCCCTAAGAAATAAAAAAATCTGCTATTGCCTGCGGCCATACTCTGGTGAATGCACCCCATCCCGCCCGATTTGGGAAGTTAAGCACCAGCAGGCCTGGTTAGTACTGCGGTGAGTGATCACGTGGGAACCCCGGGTGCTTGCAGGCTTTTTCTCTTACTTCCCTACCCGCAAACAAGCATTTCTGTTAGTACTGGTTAGTAGTTCTAAAAGCCACACAATTTCTAATTACCCGGGGTAACTACTTTTTAAGGTTAACCAACGATTCTAAAGCTACAGTTTCTGTACTTTATTGGTACAGTCTCAATATCTAAGCTTGCTTAGAATATTTAGCCAACCTCTTAGGAAGAATTCTCTTCTTTTGGGGTTTTTTTTATTGCCCGTTCACCTCTATTTGCCAAGCAGAAGAAAATGAACGGGGACTTACCGTGCTTATCCTACTTTTATGTAGAAAATTTAATTTATATTATTTAATGTATTTTTCTTTTGGCTTTCCCCCCCGAAAGACGTAATTTTCGCCGCTCCTATGTTAATGTTAAAGCTAAGACCGAGCCCCAGCCCCACTCTGCTAATAAATCTTTTCTGCGAATTTTTTCATGGTGAGGGTCAAACCCCTAAGAAATAAAAAAATCTGCTATTGCCTGCGGCCATACTCTGGTGAATGCACCCCATCCCGCCCGATTTGGGAAGTTAAGCACCAGCAGGCCTGGTTAGTACTGCGGTGAGTGATCACGTGGGAACCCCGGGTGCTTGCAGGCTTTTTCTCTTACTTCCCTACCCGCAAACAAGCATTTCTGTTAGTACTGGTTAGTAGTTCTAAAAGCCACACAATTTCTAATTACCCGGGGTAACTACTTTTTAAGGTTAACCAACGATTCTAAAGCTACAGTTTCTGTACTTTATTGGTACAGTCTCAATATCTAAGCTTGCTTAGAATATTTAGCCAACCTCTTAGGAAGAATTCTCTTCTTTTGGGGTTTTTTTTATTGCCCGTTCACCTCTATTTGCCAAGCAGAAGAAAATGAACGGGGACTTACCGTGCTTATCCTACTTTTATGTAGAAAATTTAATTTATATTATTTAATGTATTTTTCTTTTGGCTTTCCCCCCCGAAAGACGTAATTTTCGCCGCTCCTATGTTAATGTTAAAGCTAAGACCGAGCCCCAGCCCCACTCTGCTAATAAATCTTTTCTGCGAATTTTTTCATGGTGAGGGTCAAACCCCTAAGAAATAAAAAAATCTGCTATTGCCTGCGGCCATACTCTGGTGAATGCACCCCATCCCGCCCGATTTGGGAAGTTAAGCACCAGCAGGCCTGGTTAGTACTGCGGTGAGTGATCACGTGGGAACCCCGGGTGCTTGCAGGCTTTTTCTCTTACTTCCCTACCCGCAAACAAGCATTTCTGTTAGTACTGGTTAGTTAGTTCTAAAAGCCACACAATTTCTAATTACCCGGGGTAACTACTTTTTAAGGTTAACCAACGATTCTAAAGCTACAGTTTCTGTACTTTATTGGTACAGTCTCAATATCTAAGCTTGCTTAGAATATTTAGCCAACCTCTTAGGAAGAATTCTCTTCTTTTGGGGTTTTTTTTATTGCCCGTTCACCTCTATTTGCCAAGCAGAAGAAAATGAACGGGGACTTACCGTGCTTATCCTACTTTTATGTAGAAAATTTAATTTATATTATTTAATGTATTTTTCTTTTGGCTTTCCCCCCCGTTTATTTTTATTCTTTATTTCTTTTATTATTTTTGCAAAAATAGTTTTCTTTTTTTAATTTTCCTTTAATATTTATTTACCTTTGAAGTGTGAAGGAATACTATTTTAAGCTGTAACGGGCTACAGGGCATGGGGTGCTCAACCTGTAGTACGTGGCCCCCGAATCCCCATATTCGACAGCACATATGGGATTTTCTATCGATACCAACTGTTGATTTCTTATATTGCAACCAGGTTTGGCCGAACCCTATTCTCGTTTTTGCCAGTTTCAAGTTGCTTTCCATTTAATATTAGTATCAAGTTACCCCCCTTATACATATACCCGGAGGACAATCATGCCTTCGTGTGGAGTATGTATCAAAATAAATGAATTGCATGGATTTGTATTTCATATTTTATTATACGCCTCATCCCTCCATAAAGTGTGAGGATTTGAACTAAACGGTAGCTTTTGTTACCTGTTTCTTTAAGGGCGTATCTTCGGTTGGTTATCGTTCGTTTGTTTGGAAGAAATTTGTTTTAAAGTTATAATCGTTTCTACTGTGTTTTTCAATAATAATTTGGTTGATTTTAAATGTTTATTTAGAGGCAGTTGCAGCTAAGAAGAGTATATACAATTCAAAGCTGTATACTTAGTCCTAAGTACCAATTGGTACTGAATAATTTGGCTGATTCGGAGTACAAATGTACCGCCGTGATGAATTACTATGAATTTTAATTGGAATTTGGGACACATAATATTATGTACCTTATTCAGAGATATGAGTACGAATTAATTTCGAGATCTTCAACGAAGATTAAGTTTAAGTTTACTTCTTTATTTTTTTATTTTTTTAAAATGTTCAATAAATATTTATTGTCAACAACCGTCTTCCGTTCTGAGATGGTTGTTCAGTACAGGGTTAGTCAATTCTCTCTTTTCTTTCTCTTTCTATTATCTTGTGTATTTGATGACCCGCTGTCGTAGATGGACACTATTGACTGACTAATAGGAACACCGTCAGTAGGGTAGTCGTCTGCGGACTAGTAGGTTAGATCCCATATTAGATGAGGAGCAGTCATCAAGTGCTGCAGGGGTTTTAGGATGAAGGTTTTGTGGCTGGGAAGTAGCCCTGACCCGACCTTCATCCCCTGCTTTCAATAATCCCCTGACAACCTTTTTCCCTTTCATTTCCTTAGCCTTCTTGAGAAAGCTTTAATCTCTTTTCATTATTTTTATTTAATTTTTACTATTTTTATTTTCTTAAAAAAGCAGTTTTAGGGTCAAGCTTCCCAAAAAAATAGTTAACCATTTTAGAGTTAACAGTTACCTTTATTAATAACACTCATGCAAAATTATAATTTATCCCAAAATACTTCACCTCCCAAATCCCAATTATCTTTAGCTCTTGACCATATACCGTTTGGAATTGCCAAATCAGTAGTTCGCAGAGCCAAAGATGAAAGTTCTGTTCACACTGTTGCATTTAAAGACCGGAAGATCTTAGAAAAGAACCAACGTAGAGATGATCAGTACGAAGTTTCATTAAAAGAAGCAAGACGAAAGTTTGAACAGAACTATTCAAAGAAGTTAAGGACAGCACGCCAACAACGTGGACTCTCTTTTGAAGCACAGCCTCAAGATTGTAAAGGTGTAATTTATGGTTTATTGTGTGAGAGTGGACATATCCGTTATGTTGGTCAAACTTATAAAACTGCGAGAGATCGAGAAAAACAACACTGGAGCAATCGCTCAGTACAGGGGAAATGTACTCAACCATTATACAAATTCATACGTAAGAGAAAATATCCATTATTCCCAGTGACACTGGAAGTAATTAATGAACCCGACTTCCTGAAAAACAACAGTTTCCTATTCCGTAATATGGCTGACCCAGCCGAGAGGTTTTGGATCAGTCATTTCAAACCGCATTATAATATACTGGGAAAGAAGAAAGTACAAAATAACAAAAAAGCATCCACACGAACGAAAGTCCCGACGGAAAAGATAAAAAGAAGAAGACGGAAAAAGAATACTAACGAACCCCCTTCAAATTGGACGAAAATAAATAATGGTCGAGTGATCATCACTGATGTCGGACCGAACCCAAAGTTTCGCCTATTCTATGGCTTAAGGAAACAACTACAGCATTTATGCAATCTTGAAGCACTTAATGTTGAAGTTATTAAAGACTGGTCTTTCACAAGAATTTCACGAATGTTTCACTGGATCCGAAGATTTGCAAGTCACGAAGTGAAAGAAAATAATAAAATGCAAGCAATCATTGTAGCACTCAACGAGGCTCTTAAAATTAAAAGAGAAAGAAAAAAGAATCGTGTGGTTGATTGCCACTGGTTTTGTCTGAAGATGCTGCACCCTTGTGTGAAGAAAATGGACTTTAATGCAGTATTCATAAAAGAAAAGTATAAGAAGTTACTACCCTCTGGTTTACCTACCAAAACATCCTATGGACTCAGCAGAACTTTAGGATCGAAAATATTTAACACAAATACGATTGAGTTAGAAAAGTCACCTCCACTAAATGATAAACAATGTCCTTGTTATCAATACAAAGAAGATAATTGTAATACCAAACATGTTGCAGGACATTGTTCTTCTTTGAAATGTAGTGATCAACTAAAAGAGGTACTAAAGTTAGGAATGCTTTACCGTATTCACTGTTCACAACATGAGATGACACAAGAACTTCATGAAGCAGCTGATAGATTTACCGAAAAAGTAACGAGATTCATGATTGGTACAACTAAAAGCGACAGAGAAGCAAACGCCGAAGTCTTAAATAGATGGCTGAAGGAAGAATTCACTTCACAAATACAATTAAAACCCTTACCCAACGATGCAACTTTAGCAAAGTGTATGAGAGAATTAAAGGACCTAAAAAAACATGTCGTATTCCTCCCAGTGGATAAAGCAAGACATGATTGCGCAGTAATGTGCAAAGCTTATTATTGTGAGCTATTGAAAAATGAAATGGAAAGTTACGAACAAGTAGAAAATGTATTAACAGACGGGTTAATGAAAACAAATAAGGAACTCAAACTTCCAAAAATCACTGGCGCAGTGCCGTACTTATATGGGATTTTTAAACTGCATAAGATCCCAGACATCCGCCTTAGATGGATTGCAGGTACTTCTGTCAACTGTGAAACTTTGATTGAGGAAACGAAAGAACCTGACAAAGAGACTGACGAATCAAAGAAGGTGACCAATACAAGAGAGAGAGTTTTTCGATCCAATGTAATGACACACGCTCAACAAGAACTTACTGGAATTATTAAGTTAATACTGCTCACACTAAAATCAAAGGACCATATGGAATATGTAAAGACTGGTGTTAGAAAATATTTTATTGTTGACTCAGTAGATGAGGTAATACAACGGATTAAATCCAACTACCCTGAATTTTTAAAATACGCTGAACCCAAAACTTATGACTTCACCACCATGTACAGCAACCTGAAGCATAAGGTACTTAAACGAAATTGCAAAGAAGCAGTAGATGAAGCTTTTAGATTTTCCGGTAAGAAACATATTGCACGAAATAGCAGAGCACGTGGAAAGTCCAAGACTTTCTTTTTCACAGACGGAGTTGATGCAAACACAAAGGAATACACTTCCGAAATGATTGGTAAACTAATTGACATGTGTATCGACTATTCTTTAATCCAACCGATTGGTAGTCATCAATGCTACCGTCAAACGAAAGGGATACCCATGGGTGGTAATGCCTCCCCGCTTCTAGCTAACTTGTATTGTTATGCAGTTGAGAAGAAATTTATAGATCAGTCTACTCTGGAAATTGCGAAGTCACATACTTTAACTGTAAGATATATTGATGATTTTTTATGCTGGGGGACAAAACCACCGCCGCAAAAGATGTACGGGATGGACTACAAAGATACCTCCCTAGATAGTAATGATGTGGTGTTTCTTGGTGCACGGATACGGGTCGAGGAAGACATTGCAAGGGAAGAAGTGAAAGTGAAAAAGAAATTTATTCGTCTCTCCGTTCATCGGAAAGAGTGGAACTTCAAACCTTTACAGTACGTGCATGCAGACTCCACGATGCCTGATTCCATACCCAAAGGTATAGTTAAAGGAGCGATGTATAGAGCCAGCATGATTTGTAACAACCTCTCTGACCTACTAATAGAGTTTGAATGGATAATTTATCGGATGATTACTAGAAAATTTAAAAAGCATCACATATCAACCGGCTACAAGGAATTTTGTGACGAATTCTATGAAGAATATCCTTTTGTCAATAAAAGATGCATCAATCTTTTCTACCGGATCCTTGAAGGCTTGAAGAAAGATTATTACTACCCGACTAGTGAAAGAAACTATATAACGTACCCGCCCATCGAAAAAGATGAAATTGAAACCGACAGAACAGCTGTCCTAGTTCAAAAATTGTCATCCCCTACCAATTCGGATGCCAAGGTGAATCTGGGACATTTGGACGAGTTGGTTTCTTATTTTACGTTTCGGGATATGAAAACTCTACTAGAAACTATGGACTGGGACTTAACAATACCCTCGGTAAACACAGCAGGTAATTGTTTCTTTGAATCTATGGCACTAATAATTTGTCAAAATGGAGTCATAAACGCTGAATGGGTACGTAGAGTTATACATCGTAGACTGACTTTAAAGAAGGAGCAATACCAAAGTTTTGTAGACACAGATTATGAAAAATTCACAGAAGATGTACTTGACAGTAATACATATACAGATCATGTGTATATTCAAGCTTTCTTAGATGAAATGGGTTGTTCTTTAATACTAATCACTATTAATAGCGTGCAGGAAAAAAGTTTACGATGGATTTCCCCAGCCAGTACACAAGATACATATTTTTGGGGTACGATCGGTGTAATGGCGTACCATACTACTTCTGAGCACTATATGCCAATTTTACCGAGAAGTCACGGAAAACAATGCACCATATTTACTATGTCGCAATGGAATTATGAGGCTTTTATGAATTTAATAGTACCTGAATTAGCGAAAATGTGTCCTAATTTTGTCGACGCTGATACTCTTCTATCGAAAGCGGGTGCCACTATGAACCTTTTAACCTTCGACAACGTTAATTATGATGTTTACGAACTGTTGCATTACTGGTACTTCGATGAGATCAAAATGAAAGCAGCCACAACAATGTCAAGTTGCTCAGATTTAACCTCAGAAACCGTATCTGTGACCTCTTCCGATTCATCTTCCTCAACTACTTCCTCAAGTTCTAATACGATTGATGAAGAGCTAGTTGTGGATGTACTTATTAATTTATTAGAAGATTCAGACATTCTAATCTTTAAAGAAGAGCTCCACTTATGTCCAGCAAGACACAACCTGAAATTTGCGAAGGTAAGTAGTAATATGTACTGTAATATCTGTGATCGCAACATGCCACAAACCACTTATAATCTTGCATTCCAATGTAGACAAAAAGACTGTGATTATGATGTTTGTTTGAGTTGTTTGGGATTATTCATCTGTACTGCGTGTGGTGCCACGGAATCTCAGGCCGGAAGACAATTTAATTTACGAGGCTTAAGATCACACCAAACGCATTGTACAGTCTTTCGAGAGCAAAGCGAACGTAGTTAATTATCACTCGCAGCAAAGTATTGCGAGATGTGCTCCACTGGTAGTGTGCTACGAACCAGAAATAATTTATATTTTATTTTTATTCTTTATTTCTTTTATTATTTTTGCAAAAATAGTTTTCTTTTTTTAATTTTCCTTTAATATTTATTTACCTTTGAAGTGTGAAGGAATACTATTTTAAGCTGTAACGGGCTACAGGGCATGGGGTGCTCAACCTGTAGTACGTGGCCCCCGAATCCCCATATTCGACAGCACATATGGGATTTTCTATCGATACCAACTGTTGATTTCTTATATTGCAACCAGGTTTGGCCGAACCCTATTCTCGTTTTTGCCAGTTTCAAGTTGCTTTCCATTTAATATTAGTATCAAGTTACCCCCCGAAAGACGTAATTTTCGCCGCTCCTATGTTAATGTTAAAGCTAAGACCGAGCCCCAGCCCCACTCTGCTAATAAATCTTTTCTGCGAATTTTTTCATGGTGAGGGTCAAACCCCTAAGAAATAAAAAAATCTGCTATTGCCTGCGGCCATACTCTGGTGAATGCACCCCATCCCGCCCGATTTGGGAAGTTAAGCACCAGCAGGCCTGGTTAGTACTGCGGTGAGTGATCACGTGGGAACCCCGGGTGCTTGCAGGCTTTTTCTCTTACTTCCCTACCCGCAAACAAGCATTTCTGTTAGTACTGGTTAGTAGTTCTAAAAGCCACACAATTTCTAATTACCCGGGGTAACTACTTTTTAAGGTTAACCAACGATTCTAAAGCTACAGTTTCTGTACTTTATTGGTACAGTCTCAATATCTAAGCTTGCTTAGAATATTTAGCCAACCTCTTAGGAAGAATTCTCTTCTTTTGGGGTTTTTTTTATTGCCCGTTCACCTCTATTTGCCAAGCAGAAGAAAATGAACGGGGACTTACCGTGCTTATCCTACTTTTATGTAGAAAATTTAATTTATATTATTTAATGTATTTTTCTTTTGGCTTTCCCCCCCGAAAGACGTAATTTTCGCCGCTCCTATGTTAATGTTAAAGCTAAGACCGAGCCCCAGCCCCACTCTGCTAATAAATCTTTTCTGCGAATTTTTTCATGGTGAGGGTCAAACCCCTAAGAAATAAAAAAATCTGCTATTGCCTGCGGCCATACTCTGGTGAATGCACCCCATCCCGCCCGATTTGGGAAGTTAAGCACCAGCAGGCCTGGTTAGTACTGCGGTGAGTGATCACGTGGGAACCCCGGGTGCTTGCAGGCTTTTTCTCTTACTTCCCTACCCGCAAACAAGCATTTCTGTTAGTACTGGTTAGTAGTTCTAAAAGCCACACAATTTCTAATTACCCGGGGTAACTACTTTTTAAGGTTAACCAACGATTCTAAAGCTACAGTTTCTGTACTTTATTGGTACAGTCTCAATATCTAAGCTTGCTTAGAATATTTAGCCAACCTCTTAGGAAGAATTCTCTTCTTTTGGGGTTTTTTTTATTGCCCGTTCACCTCTATTTGCCAAGCAGAAGAAAATGAACGGGGACTTACCGTGCTTATCCTACTTTTATGTAGAAAATTTAATTTATATTATTTAATGTATTTTTCTTTTGGCTTTCCCCCCCGAAAGACGTAATTTTCGCCGCTCCTATGTTAATGTTAAAGCTAAGACCGAGCCCCAGCCCCACTCTGCTAATAAATCTTTTCTGCGAATTTTTTCATGGTGAGGGTCAAACCCCTAAGAAATAAAAAAATCTGCTATTGCCTGCGGCCATACTCTGGTGAATGCACCCCATCCCGCCCGATTTGGGAAGTTAAGCACCAGCAGGCCTGGTTAGTACTGCGGTGAGTGATCACGTGGGAACCCCGGGTGCTTGCAGGCTTTTTCTCTTACTTCCCTACCCGCAAACAAGCATTTCTGTTAGTACTGGTTAGTAGTTCTAAAAGCCACACAATTTCTAATTACCCGGGGTAACTACTTTTTAAGGTTAACCAACGATTCTAAAGCTACAGTTTTTGCAAATTTATTTCAGTAATTGCGCAGCCATCCAAAATGCACCAGAATTTAGGCAGAAAACTTTCTTACTAGAAAAGTAAGAAAGGTTTTTGCCCAAGGAAAAGATGCTGGATTTCTGCGCATAAGCAGGTTTAGGAAAGATAGATAAGGTATAATAGGATGAGAAAGGACTCCTTTTAGTAGGCAATCTGGTTTTGAAATCTAGGTGTTCGGCTGCTAATTCAGTTAGCAGTAAAAAATCATGGAGTTTTGGTGCTAAGTTGTCTTTTTGTTATAGTTTAAATAATTTGGATTCTAATAAATTTATTCTTTTACTTTTGCAGTTATTTGCCACTTTGTCACATCTCACCACTAAAAGTAAAAGAAAAATGACTACTGCAACTATTAAGTGCATGAATGATGATGAGATTGAAGGATTTCTAGCAAGCACAATGGGCCACAAAGTTAGGGCCTTCTTCGTTAATGATTTACCATTAGAAGGAATAGTGAAGATTGACAGAGCAGGCAAGGGTGGAATTTATAACCAAGCTATGAGTAAAACTGTTAGGGAACTGGGACAAACAGGATGTATCAAAATAGATGTATTAGAAGCTCCTAATGTGAGTGAAATCGAACCAGGAATCGCAGCTGCCGTGATAGCACGCACGAGGGAAGAAAGTCAGAAGCGGGATGCTGCAGTTCGACAAGAGAGCGAGGTGCGTTCGCATGAGACAAACATCCTCAAACAAGAAGTAATTGGAATTAAAGATCAGTTCCAGCAGTTTCAACAGTCTCAACTGCAGTTTCAGCAGCAGCTTCAGCAACAATTACAGCAACAGCTCCAGCAGCATTTTCAAAATACACCACATCAGCAGACCTCGCAGGGGCCACAGCCTGTACCACCACCAGTGCTTCCTGCAGCGCCTCAGCAAGGTACTCAGCAAGGTGGAGAAGAAGATTCACAGATGCAGTCTGCTGTATTAGACACGAATAGTGTTTTAGACTGGATTCCAATCATGGAACAACGGCTGACAGAGATCTTGCTGATTAAACTGGAATCAAAATTCGTAGGAAGAGTTCCCCCTGGACCAGGGGTTGAGTTGCTAGAGAATTATTACAATAACTTAGAAAGATTCATATTAGCTATGGAATTCATCCCAGGATGGGACAAGAACGAGAATGCAGTCTCATTAGGAAATAACTTGTTGAGAGATTTGAAGATTCAGAATATGTATTGCATGAATGGGACAAAGAGGTCGGATCTAATCAATCAGCTTAAAACAGAGGCTAATGATCCATTACAGAAGGCTAATGCAGTACTTATGGCAAAGAAGAAAGCAATTACCAGAAACCTTACAAGCAGTGCAAGTACAAAAGGAAGAAAAGGAGGATATGTTCCATTCCGTAGGACGTTCCAGCGAGGACAGGGAAACGGAAGGGCTGGGGGACAATGACTGGCGACGTCCAGCCCTACACTGCCAGTGAGGAGAGCAAGAGCCTCGGGAAACTTGCTACAAATATTGAAGGTAAAGAAGCAGGTAGAAATAGAAAGAGGAACACTGAAAATTCAGAGAAATCTCAAAGTAATTGGTCTAATGCGCAGGTATACCCCGGGAAAGCCTGGGATGGCAATTTCAAAAAGTATCTCATCTCTAAGTCCAGTCAGGGAAAATTCAAAGAATCTCAAAAATCTGGAAAAGACAGACTTAGTAGAAAAAGTGGAGGAAGAACCCAGAAGGGACTCTTCAGGGGTGATCCAAAATGTCCTTCTAGACATAGTGGAGCCCTCTGCCCTGAGCAGAAATCAGAAGGAAGACTCTGTGGGAGTGCTCCAAGCAACAGAAAGACTTGGAGAGACAATGGAGAAGATGTGGGCAAAGGAGACCACTTCCAGCAGGAAGCAGCTCTGGAAGAGACTGATAAATTGGGCAGGCAGCCAGAACCTACAAGTCAATGGGGACACAGCTGTTCTCTTCGTGATGGCAACGGGAGCAGCGGAATCGGCGCTTCTTACATATTCAAAGCACCTGTCAGCCCTGATGGGGAAGATGGGAATGGACAGCAAGCCACTTTTAACCTTAGCAGCAGCAATCAGAGCAGCAGGAGGGAACATTCCAACTCAGCAAGCAATCCCCATGAAGAGGGAGCACTTAGTAGGATGGGCGATGAAACAATGTACGAGGACGAGAGTCGCGATGCTCATCAGCTGGAAGGCAGCCGCACGATGGGGAGAGACAGCAGGACTAGCAAGGGAGCAGTTTATACTGATTTCAAAGGAAGAAATAATAATAGATTGGGCAACCACACCAAAGGGCCGCAGAGGCAATCCGTTCTACCCGAGCAGATGGGCCGTGTTGGTCGGGGATCTCGTGGAGGAAATAGCGGATGGACTGACGGAAATAGAAGAATTCGAAACCTTACATCCGTGGGACACATCACGACTAGTAAAAGAGTGGAAGGAAGACAGTATTATGAAAACCTATACAGCCCACTCGATAAAAAGAGGCGCAATAAGCACCTTACTAGAGCTCCTCGCGAGCGGATGCGACCTGAAGGAAGAGCTGATAAGCCGCCTTGCAAAGCACTCGACGACGTCGGCGATCTCAAATACAACAATAAGATACGGAGGGAACGCAATCGCCACCGCTCGGGCCCTGAAGACATCCTTAGTGACGAAGTTCCTATAAAACTGATAAGAAAAATGGGGGCTCAGTTCACACACAGGGCTAAGTCAACAAGGATACCGAGTACGAGCTACGAGAAGTCGGCCCCATTACACGCAGCGATCGTACAGCCGATGGATATTCAAATAATCAAAGACCGGATGCTTCCGAGCGTCCTAGAGCGTTTCAGCGAGACTTGGGACTTGACATTTGAGTTGAATTTCCAGGTGAGATTTGGACTGTTAGCTTTTGGCTAAGGCCCTCCCTGAAGAGCAAGAACAAAAAAACTACTCACACCTGAAGAAAACATACACAAAGAACACACTGTAAGCTGTGTGTGTATTTTGTGTTTGTCAGAACAGGAGAGAAAAGAAAGAATGTCAAGGTTGGTCACCTTGCCTATCAACGCACAACATTGGTGGTCTCTACTAGACCCTGAGTGATCCCACTGGATCTCTCATCGTTCATAGTACCCTGTGTGAAGTTATAAAATCAAAGGTAAACTATGAACTACAAATGACTTAGCCTGTTATTATAATGCCACAGGCAGGCCCTGCATTCAGCAACTATCCAGCAGTGCTTGGATGTCCTGATCTTCTTCTAAAAAAAAAAGAAAGAAAAACAAAACTGTAGCTGGGATCACTCAGGATCAACAGACTACCAATGCTACCTGTTGTACTTGCTCACTATGGGGGGTGATGCCAAACACCCAGAAGTACTTAACTGCTTTCCTTCTTGCTGCCCAGGAGTTTCTGACCAGAACTAATAGAAAATAAAAAGTAGATGGGAAACAATAAAAAGTAAAATGGATATAACTGAAGTTAAACAAGACAAATGAAGTAACAGACCAGAACAGAAAGAGAATTGTAATAGAAGATTACAAATAAAAAAATGCAAGTATCAACACATGATCAGGATACACCAGCAGCTAACAAACAACATAAAATTGAAGATCAGTTGCCAGAGTATTTCAACCATGGTAGAATACTCGCCCCTCTGGCAGGGATTATCCCAGACTTGTCCTTTAATTTAGTTGGACACCATGGCTTACAACCCTTCCAGAGGGAAGCACCATTATGACTTCTATTTCTCTTCTTCAAGAAAATCATAAGGTGGGAACAAAGAAAAATGCTAAGAGGAACCCCCTATTAACACCTAAGACATCTAAACTGCAGCCCAGCCTATGCCCAATGCACTAACAGGTCATTCCCTCACACTCAGATCAAAAAATCAAAGTTCAGAGTGCATCTCAGCGTGAATGAGAGAATTTCCTCCCGCTCATTTTGAACAAAAGGGATAGGAGAAGGGATAGAAAACGAACATAAAAATAAAATTCTAAGTGAGAAACACTTAGCAGAAACACTTAGCAGCTTTTAAGGAGCTGAAAAGCAAAAAAAAAATCTAAGTGAGAAACACTTAGTAGAAACAATTTGTAGCTAATTAAGCTGAAAATAAAAAAATAAAAAATTTCTAAGTGAGAAATACTTAGCAACTTTTAGAACAAATATTTCAGTAAATAACCTGTAATGATTAAACCATTACAAGTTTGATGCCAAAACTGACAAGGACTGAGTTGAATTTCCAGGTGAGATTTGGACTGTTAGCTTTTGGCTAAGGCCCTCCCTGAAGAGCAAGAACAAAAAAACTACTCACACCTGAAGAAAACATACACAAAGAACACACTGTAAGCTGTGTGTGTATTTTGTGTTTGTCAGAACAGGAGAGAAAAGAAAGAATGTCAAGGTTGGTCACCTTGCCTATCAACGCACAACATTGGTGGTCTCTACTAGACCCTGAGTGATCCCACTGGATCTCTCATCGTTCATAGTACCCTGTGTGAAGTTATAAAATCAAAGGTAAACTATGAACTACAAATGACTTAGCCTGTTATTATAATGCCACAGGCAGGCCCTGCATTCAGCAACTATCCAGCAGTGCTTGGATGTCCTGATCTTCTTCTAAAAAAAAAGAAAGAAGAACAAAACTGTAGCTGGGATCACTCAGGATCAACAGACTACCAATGCTACCTGTTGTACTTGCTCACTATGGGGGGTGATGCCAAACACCCAGAAGTACTTAACTGCTTTCCTTCTTGCTGCCCAGGAGTTTCTGACCAGAACTAATAGAAAATAAAAAGTAGATGGGAAACAATAAAAAGTAAAATGGATATAACTGAAGTTAAACAAGACAAATGAAGTAACAGACCAGAACAGAAAGAGAATTGTAATAGAAGATTACAAATAAAAAAATGCAAGTATCAACACATGATCAGGATACACCAGCAGCTAACAAACAACATAAAATTGAAGATCAGTTGCCAGAGTATTTCAACCATGGTAGAATACTCGCCCCTCTGGCAGGGATTATCCCAGACTTGTCCTTTAATTTAGTTGGACACCATGGCTTACAACCCTTCCAGAGGGAAGCACCATTATGACTTCTATTTTTCTTCTTCAAGAAAATCATAAGGTGGGAACAAAGAAAAATGCTAAGAGGAACCCCCTATTAACACCTAAGACATCTAAACTGCAGCCCAGCCTATGCCCAATGCACTAACAGGTCATTCCCTCACACTCAGATCAAAAAATCAAAGTTCAGAGTGCATCTCAGCGTGAATGAGAGAATTTCCTCCCGCTCATTTTGAACAAAAGGGATAGGAGAAGGGATAGAAAACGAACATAAAAATAAAATTCTAAGTGAGAAACACTTAGCAGAAACACTTAGCAGCTTTTAAGGAGCTGAAAAGCAAAAAAAGAATCTAAGTGAGAAACACTTAGTAGAAACAATTTGTAGCTAATTAAGCTGAAAATAAAAAAATAAAAAATTTCTAAGTGAGAAATACTTAGCAACTTTTAGAACAAATATTTCAGTAAATAACCTGTAATGATTAAACCATTACAAGTTTGATGCCAAAACTGACAAGGACTGAGTTGAATTTCCAGGTGAGATTTGGACTGTTAGCTTTTGGCTAAGGCCCTCCCTGAAGAGCAAGAACAAAAAAACTACTCACACCTGAAGAAAACATACACAAAGAACACACTGTAAGCTGTGTGTGTATTTTGTGTTTGTCAGAACAGGAGAGAAAAGAAAGAATGTCAAGGTTGGTCACCTTGCCTATCAACGCACAACATTGGTGGTCTCTACTAGACCCTGAGTGATCCCACTGGATCTCTCATCGTTCATAGTACCCTGTGTGAAGTTATAAAATCAAAGGTAAACTATGAACTACAAATGACTTAGCCTGTTATTATAATGCCACAGGCAGGCCCTGCATTCAGCAACTATCCAGCAGTGCTTGGATGTCCTGATCTTCTTCTAAAAAAAAAGAAAGAAAAACAAAACTGTAGCTGGGATCACTCAGGATCAACAGACTACCAATGCTACCTGTTGTACTTGCTCACTATGGGGGGTGATGCCAAACACCCAGAAGTACTTAACTGCTTTCCTTCTTGCTGCCCAGGAGTTTCTGACCAGAACTAATAGAAAATAAAAAGTAGATGGGAAACAATAAAAAGTAAAATGGATATAACTGAAGTTAAACAAGACAAATGAAGTAACAGACCAGAACAGAAAGAGAATTGTAATAGAAGATTACAAATAAAAAAGTGCAAGTATCAACACATGATCAGGATACACCAGCAGCTAACAAACAACATAAAATTGAAGATCAGTTGCCAGAGTATTTCAACCATGGTAGAATACTCGCCCCTCTGGCAGGGATTATCCCAGACTTGTCCTTTAATTTAGTTGGACACCATGGCTTACAACCCTTCCAGAGGGAAGCACCATTATGACTTCTATTTTTCTTCTTCAAGAAAATCATAAGGTGGGAACAAAGAAAAATGCTAAGAGGAACCCCCTATTAACACCTAAGACATCTAAACTGCAGCCCAGCCTATGCCCAATGCACTAACAGGTCAAAAAATGCAGGAAATCTGAAAAGTTTAGGTAAAAATAGAGAGAAGAATCCCCCTCCCAGACTCGAACCGGCGCTCCCTAACGACCCTTCGAGACACTCATCCCGTTCTCCCTCCAACCATTCCACCACTCCCCACCTGAAAGATAAAAAAACCCAAAATTCTTTTCAAAAAACAAAGCTTTCCTGTCTTCACTCTAAGGAGTTAGTAAGGTGTAAAATTGCAGTACCTTTTAAGAAGGAACTTTCTAAGTCCAGGAACGTGCCTTTCACAGTTTTCGAGGAAAGGGAGACAGGAGATAGGCAGCGCTTTATCTTGTGGACTAAGGAAGAGAACGAGAAGATTTACGAGACTGGATATGAACCGTCTGTACCTTTACAACATATCTCGAAGTACTTAGGTGCAGTGCACTCAGAAGTAGCTTCTTTAAGAGACTTTAAAACAGGTTTTTATCAGATACTTATTCCAGAGGCTTCGAGACCTCTTTTTACCTTCGAGGATGCCTCGGGGGACTGGTTCGCGCTAACCAGATTACCGATGGGGCACGTTTGTGCGCCCGAAATTATGAATACGATTACTGCAGTAGTTTCTGGCGACCCCTTGTTTGTTAGGCCAGAATTTGCAGAAAAGCAAGTGAAAATTGATTGGTGGATAGATAATATAAGGATTTATGGGGATAAAGAAAGGGTCCAAGAGGCCACGAATAGAATGGACGAGTTTGCCAGGCTTTGCAACGCAACCTGGAAGGTACAAGATACTGTTAATTTAGGCACTGAATACGAATTTTTAGGTGCATTTTTCTCACATCCTACTAGGGAAGTTTCTTTAGGTGAAAAGATTACTAAGAGAATAAAAGCTTGCAATTTGAACTGCATAACTGCAGCAGCAGCAGAATCTCTTTCGGGCAGGCTTTTGCATGCTAGTGCCATATCGGGGGTCCCTCCTGGTAGGTTCTGGTTTGCAATGAAGTTTCTGCGAAGACTTACTAATAAGCTCAATCGAGGAGCAATTCTTGTTTCAGAAAAGATTTCTTTACCAAACTCAGTGAAAGCTGAGCTGCGCGCGTGGATGCACCAAGTCCAGAAGGGACGTACTATTTTACCAGATGAGAAAGTCGGTAAAACTGCAGAGGTCTTTATCGATGCCTCGCTCAAGGGCTGGGGAGGTGTGATTGTTTGGGACTCTGCAGAGATGGAAATCTTAGGTGGCCAATGGCCTTTAGGTGAAGAACGCCATATTAACATTCTCGAGGCAGATGCCTTAGGGAAGACTTTGAGCGCTATTACTAGAGCGGACCATTTGTCCATCTGGGTCGATAACACCACGGTCTGCGGATCGTTCAGAAAGAAGATGTGTGCTCGCTCACACTCTCTTAATTCATTTATTTTAGTTTCAATAGAAAAATTACTTCGTTTAAAATGTTCTTTCACACTTCAATGGGTGAGCACAAAGTATAACCCCGCAGACATCCCCTCGAGGGAGCCTATCACCTCGGAGACGAGGGCGAAGGTCGAACTTGCGCTCGGGGGCTTCTTCAACTCGCGACGGGGTGGCGGAGCCGGTGTCACGCCGAATCGAAACGGGCACCAGCCACTACCCCAACGCAATAAACTGTCTTAGACAGCTTCTCTGTGTTTGCTAGTTTGATCCATTAGTTTGTTTTATTAGTTTAATTAGTTTCATCTATACATTTCATTCGTCAGGTGCATGATATGGAAGGCAAGCGCAATTATTGCAAATTTATTTCAGTAATTGCGCAGCCATCCAAAATGCACCAGAATTTAGGCAGAAAACTTTCTTACTAGAAAAGTAAGAAAGGTTTTTGCCCAAGGAAAAGATGCTGGATTTCTGCGCATAAGCAGGTTTAGGAAAGATAGATAAGGTATAATAGGATGAGAAAGGACTCCTTTTAGTAGGCAATCTGGTTTTGAAATCTAGGTGTTCGGCTGCTAATTCAGTTAGCAGTAAAAAATCATGGAGTTTTGGTGCTAAGTTGTCTTTTTGTTATAGTTTAAATAATTTGGATTCTAATAAATTTATTCTTTTACTTTTGCAGTTATTTGCCACTTTGTCACATCTCACCACTAAAAGTAAAAGAAAAACCCACCCTCCATCCCTCCGGCCGGTGTCACGCCGAATCGAAACGGGCACCAGCCACTACCCCAACGCAATAAACTGTCTTAGACAGCTTCTCTGTGTTTGCTAGTTTGATCCATTAGTTTGTTTTATTAGTTTAATTAGTTTCATCTATACATTTCATTCGTCAGGTGCATGATATGGAAGGCAAGCGCAATTACTGTACTTTATTGGTACAGTCTCAATATCTAAGCTTGCTTAGAATATTTAGCCAACCTCTTAGGAAGAATTCTCTTCTTTTGGGGTTTTTTTTATTGCCCGTTCACCTCTATTTGCCAAGCAGAAGAAAATGAACGGGGACTTACCGTGCTTATCCTACTTTTATGTAGAAAATTTAATTTATATTATTTAATGTATTTTTCTTTTGGCTTCCCCCCCCCGAAAGACGTAATTTTCGCCGCTCCTATGTTAATGTTAAAGCTAAGACCGAGCCCCAGCCCCACTCTGCTAATAAATCTTTTCTGCGAATTTTTTCATGGTGAGGGTCAAACCCCTAAGAAATAAAAAAATCTGCTATTGCCTGCGGCCATACTCTGGTGAATGCACCCCATCCCGCCCGATTTGGGAAGTTAAGCACCAGCAGGCCTGGTTAGTACTGCGGTGAGTGATCACGTGGGAACCCCGGGTGCTTGCAGGCTTTTTCTCTTACTTCCCTACCCGCAAACAAGCATTTCTGTTAGTACTGGTTAGTAGTTCTAAAAGCCACACAATTTCTAATTACCCGGGGTAACTACTTTTTAAGGTTAACCAACGATTCTAAAGCTACAGTTTCTGTACTTTATTGGTACAGTCTCAATATCTAAGCTTGCTTAGAATATTTAGCCAACCTCTTAGGAAGAATTCTCTTCTTTTGGGGTTTTTTTTATTGCCCGTTCACCTCTATTTGCCAAGCAGAAGAAAATGAACGGGGACTTACCGTGCTTATCCTACTTTTATGTAGAAAATTTAATTTATATTATTTAATGTATTTTTCTTTTGGCTTTCCCCCCCGAAAGGCGTAATTTTCGCCGCTCCTATGTTAATGTTAAAGCTAAGACCGAGCCCCAGCCCCACTCTGCTAATAAATCTTTTCTGCGAATTTTTTCATGGTGAGGGTCAAACCCCTAAGAAATAAAAAAATCTGCTATTGCCTGCGGCCATACTCTGGTGAATGCACCCCATCCCGCCCGATTTGGGAAGTTAAGCACCAGCAGGCCTGGTTAGTACTGCGGTGAGTGATCACGTGGGAACCCCGGGTGCTTGCAGGCTTTTTCTCTTACTTCCCTACCCGCAAACAAGCATTTCTGTTAGTACTGGTTAGTAGTTCTAAAAGCCACACAATTTCTAATTACCCGGGGTAACTACTTTTTAAGGTTAACCAACGATTCTAAAGCTACAGTTTCTGTACTTTATTGGTACAGTCTCAATATCTAAGCTTGCTTAGAATATTTAGCCAACCTCTTAGGAAGAATTCTCTTCTTTTGGGGTTTTTTTTATTGCCCGTTCACCTCTATTTGCCAAGCAGAAGAAAATGAACGGGGACTTACCGTGCTTATCCTACTTTTATGTAGAAAATTTAATTTATATTATTTAATGTATTTTTCTTTTGGCTTTCCCCCCCGAAAGACGTAATTTTCGCCGCTCCTATGTTAATGTTAAAGCTAAGACCGAGCCCCAGCCCCACTCTGCTAATAAATCTTTTCTGCGAATTTTTTCATGGTGAGGGTCAAACCCCTAAGAAATAAAAAAATCTGCTATTGCCTGCGGCCATACTCTGGTGAATGCACCCCATCCCGCCCGATTTGGGAAGTTAAGCACCAGCAGGCCTGGTTAGTACTGCGGTGAGTGATCACGTGGGAACCCCGGGTGCTTGCAGGCTTTTTCTCTTACTTCCCTACCCGCAAACAAGCATTTCTGTTAGTACTGGTTAGTAGTTCTAAAAGCCACACAATTTCTAATTACCCGGGGTAACTACTTTTTAAGGTTAACCAACGATTCTAAAGCTACAGTTTCTGTACTTTATTGGTACAGTCTCAATATCTAAGCTTGCTTAGAATATTTAGCCAACCTCTTAGGAAGAATTCTCTTCTTTTGGGGTTTTTTTTATTGCCCGTTCACCTCTATTTGCCAAGCAGAAGAAAATGAACGGGGACTTACCGTGCTTATCCTACTTTTATGTAGAAAATTTAATTTATATTATTTAATGTATTTTTCTTTTGGCTTTCCCCCGAAAGACGTAATTTTCGCCGCTCCTATGTTAATGTTAAAGCTAAGACCGAGCCCCAGCCCCACTCTGCTAATAAATCTTTTCTGCGAATTTTTTCATGGTGAGGGTCAAACCCCTAAGAAATAAAAAAATCTGCTATTGCCTGCGGCCATACTCTGGTGAATGCACCCCATCCCGCCCGATTTGGGAAGTTAAGCACCAGCAGGCCTGGTTAGTACTGCGGTGAGTGATCACGTGGGAACCCCGGGTGCTTGCAGGCTTTTTCTCTTACTTCCCTACCCGCAAACAAGCATTTCTGTTAGTACTGGTTAGTAGTTCTAAAAGCCACACAATTTCTAATTACCCGGGGTAACTACTTTTTAAGGTTAACCAACGATTCTAAAGCTACAGTTTTTGCAAATTTATTTCAGTAATTGCGCAGCCATCCAAAATGCACCAGAATTTAGGCAGAAAACTTTCTTACTAGAAAAGTAAGAAAGGTTTTTGCCCAAGGAAAAGATGCTGGATTTCTGCGCATAAGCAGGTTTAGGAAAGATAGATAAGGTATAATAGGATGAGAAAGGACTCCTTTTAGTAGGCAATCTGGTTTTGAAATCTAGGTGTTCGGCTGCTAATTCAGTTAGCAGTAAAAAATCATGGAGTTTTGGTGCTAAGTTGTCTTTTTGTTATAGTTTAAATAATTTGGATTCTAATAAATTTATTCTTTTACTTTTGCAGTTATTTGCCACTTTGTCACATCTCACCACTAAAAGTAAAAGAAAAATGACTACTGCAACTATTAAGTGCATGAATGATGATGAGATTGAAGGATTTCTAGCAAGCACAATGGGCCACAAAGTTAGGGCCTTCTTCGTTAATGATTTACCATTAGAAGGAATAGTGAAGATTGACAGAGCAGGCAAGGGTGGAATTTATAACCAAGCTATGAGTAAAACTGTTAGGGAACTGGGACAAACAGGATGTATCAAAATAGATGTATTAGAAGCTCCTAATGTGAGTGAAATCGAACCAGGAATCGCAGCTGCCGTGATAGCACGCACGAGGGAAGAAAGTCAGAAGCGGGATGCTGCAGTTCGACAAGAGAGCGAGGTGCGTTCGCATGAGACAAACATCCTCAAACAAGAAGTAATTGGAATTAAAGATCAGTTCCAGCAGTTTCAACAGTCTCAACTGCAGTTTCAGCAGCAGCTTCAGCAACAATTACAGCAACAGCTCCAGCAGCATTTTCAAAATACACCACATCAGCAGACCTCGCAGGGGCCACAGCCTGTACCACCACCAGTGCTTCCTGCAGCGCCTCAGCAAGGTACTCAGCAAGGTGGAGAAGAAGATTCACAGATGCAGTCTGCTGTATTAGACACGAATAGTGTTTTAGACTGGATTCCAATCATGGAACAACGGCTGACAGAGATCTTGCTGATTAAACTGGAATCAAAATTCGTAGGAAGAGTTCCCCCTGGACCAGGGGTTGAGTTGCTAGAGAATTATTACAATAACTTAGAAAGATTCATATTAGCTATGGAATTCATCCCAGGATGGGACAAGAACGAGAATGCAGTCTCATTGGGAAATAACTTGCTGAGAGATTTGAAGATTCAGAATATGTATTGCATGAATGGGACAAAGAGGTCGGATCTAATCAATCAGCTTAAAACAGAGGCTAATGATCCATTACAGAAGGCTAATGCAGTACTTATGGCAAAGAAGAAAGCAATTACCAGAAACCTTACAAGCAGTGCAAGTACAAAAGGAAGAAAAGGAGGATATGTTCCATTCCGTAGGACGTTCCAGCGAGGACAGGGAAACGGAAGGGCTGGGGGACAATGACTGGCGACGTCCAGCCCTACACTGCCAGTGAGGAGAGCAAGAGCCTCGGGAAACTTGCTACAAATATTGAAGGTAAAGAAGCAGGTAGAAATAGAAAGAGGAACACTGAAAATTCAGAGAAATCTCAAAGTAATTGGTCTAATGCGCAGGTATACCCCGGGAAAGCCTGGGATGGCAATTTCAAAAAGTATCTCATCTCTAAGTCCAGTCAGGGAAAATTCAAAGAATCTCAAAAATCTGGAAAAGACAGACTTAGTAGAAAAAGTGGAGGAAGAACCCAGAAGGGACTCTTCAGGGGTGATCCAAAATGTCCTTCTAGATATAGTGGAGCCCTCTGCCCTGAGCAGAAATCAGAAGGAAGACTCTGTGGGAGTGCTCCAAGCAACAGAAAGACTTGGAGAGACAATGGAGAAGATGTGGGCAAAGGAGACCACTTCCAGCAGGAAGCAGCTCTGGAAGAGACTGATAAATTGGGCAGGCGGCCAAAACCTACAAGTCAATGGGGACACAGCTGTTCTCTTCGTGATGGCAACGGGAGCAGCGGAATCGGCGCTTCTTACATATTCAAAGCACCTGTCAGCCCTGATGGGGAAGATGGGAATGGACAGCAAGCCACTTTTAACCTTAGCAGCAGCAATCAGAGCAGCAGGAGGGAACATTCCAACTCAGCAAGCAATCCCCATGAAGAGGGAGCACTTAGTAGGATGGGCGATGAAACAATGTACGAGGACGAGGGTCGCGATGCTCATCAGCTGGAAGGCAGCCGCACGATGGGGAGAGACAGCAGGACTAGCAAGGGAGCAGTTTATACTGATTTCAAAGGAAGAAATAATAATAGATTGGGCAACCACACCAAAGGGCCGCAGAGGCAATCCGTTCTACCCGAGAAGATGGGCCGTGTTGGTCGGGGATCTCGTGGAGGAAATAGCGGATGGACTGACGGAAATAGAAGAATTCGAAACCTTACATCCGTGGGACACATCACGACTAGTAAAAGAGTGGAAGGAAGACAGTATTATGAAAACCTATACAGCCCACTCGATAAAAAGAGGCGCAATAAGCACCTTACTAGAGCTCCTCGCGAGCGGATGCGACCTGAAAGAAGAGCTGATAAGCCGCCTTGCAAAGCGCTCGACGACGTCGGCGATCTCAAATACAACAATAAGATACGGAGGGAACGCAATCGCCACCGCTCGGGCCCTGAAGACATCCTTAGTGACGAAGTTCCTATAAAACTGATAAGAAAAATGGGGGCTCAGTTCACACACAGGGCTAAGTCAACAAGGATACCGAGTACGAGCTACGAGAAGTCGGCCCCATTACACGCAGCGATCGTACAGCCGATGGATATTCAAATAATCAAAGACCGGATGCTTCCGAGCGTCCTAGAGCGTTTCAACGAGACTTGGGACTTGACATTTAAAATTGCAGGAAATCTGAAAAGTTTAGGTAAAAATAGAGAGAAGAATCCCCCTCCCAGACTCGAACCGGCGCTCCCTAACGACCCTTCGAGACACTCATCCCGTTCTCCCTCCAACCATTCCACCACTCCCCACCTGAAAGATAAAAAAACCCAAAATTCTTTTCAAAAAACAAAGCTTTCCTGTCTTCACTCTAAGGAGTTAGTAAGGTGTAAAATTGCAGTACCTTTTAAGAAGGAACTTTCTAAGTCCAGGAAC
This sequence comes from Flectonema sp. DT1601, assembly GCA_964019425.1. NCBI lineage: Eukaryota > Euglenozoa > Diplonemea > Diplonemida > Diplonemidae > Flectonema > Flectonema sp. DT1601. The sequence continues at coordinate 15,819 of OZ025812.1, read as the reverse complement.
GTGCCTTTCACAGTTTTCGAGGAAAGGGAGACAGGAGATAGGCAGCGCTTTATCTTGTGGACTAAGGAAGAGAACGAGAAGATTTACGAGACTGGATATGAACCGTTTGTACCTTTACAACATATCTCGAAGTACTTAGGTGCAGTGCACTCAGAAGTAGCTTCTTTAAGAGACTTTAAAACAGGTTTTTATCAGATACTTATTCCAGAGGCTTCGAGACCTCTTTTTACCTTCGAGGATGCCTCGGGGGACTGGTTCGCGCTAACCAGATTACCGATGGGGCACGTTTGTGCGCCCGAAATTATGAATACGATTACTGCAGTAGTTTCTGGCGACCCCTTGTTTGTTAGGCCAGAATTTGCAGAAAAGCAAGTGAAAATTGATTGGTGGATAGATAATATAAGGATTTATGGGGATAAAGAAAGGGTCCGAGAGGCCACGAATAGAATGGACGAGTTTGCTAGGCTTTGCAACGCAACCTGGAAGGTACAAGATACTGTTAATTTAGGCACTGAATACGAATTTTTAGGTGCATTTTTCTCACATCCTACTAGGGAAGTTTCTTTAGGTGAAAAGATTACTAAAAGAATAAAAGCTTGCAATTTGAACTGCATAACTGCAGCAGCAGCAGAATCTCTTTCGGGCAGGCTTTTGCATGCTAGTGCCATATCGGGGGTCCCTCCTGGTAGGTTCTGGTTTGCAATGAAGTTTCTGCGAAGACTTACTAATAAGCTCAATCGAGGAGCAATTCTTGTTTCAGAAAAGATTTCTTTACCAAACTCAGTGAAAGCTGAGCTGCGCGCGTGGATGCACCAAGTCCAGAAGGGACGTACTATTTTACCAGATGAGAAGGTCGGTAAAACTGCAGAGGTCTTTATCGATGCCTCGCTCAAGGGCTGGGGAGGTGTGATTGTTTGGGACTCTGCAGAGATGGAAATCTTAGGTGGCCAATGGCCTTTAGGCGAAGAACGCCATATTAACATTCTCGAGGCAGATGCCTTAGGGAAGACTTTGAGCGCTATTACTAGAGCGGACCATTTGTCCATCTGGGTCGATAACACCACGGTCTGCGGATCGTTCAGAAAGAAGATGTGTGCTCGCTCACACTCTCTTAATTCATTTATTTTAGTTTCAATAGAAAAATTACTTCGTTTAAAATGTTCTTTCACACTTCAATGGGTGAGCACAAAGTATAACCCCGCAGACATCCCCTCGAGGGAGCCTATCACCTCGGAGACGAGGGCGAAGGTCGAACTTGCGCTCGGGGGCTTCTTCAACTCGCGACGGGGTGGCGGAGCCGGTGTCACGCCGAATCGAAACGGGCACCAGCCACTACCCCAACGCAATAAACTGTCTTAGACAGCTTCTCTGTGTTTGCTAGTTTGATCCATTAGTTTGTTTTATTAGTTTAATTAGTTTCATCTATACATTTCATTCGTCAGGTGCATGATATGGAGGGCAAGCGCAATTATTGCAAATTTATTTCAGTAATTGCGCAGCCATCCAAAATGCACCAGAATTTAGGCAGAAAACTTTCTTACTAGAAAAGTAAGAAAGGTTTTTGCCCAAGGAAAAGATGCTGGATTTCTGCGCATAAGCAGGTTTAGGAAAGATAGATAAGGTATAATAGGATGAGAAAGGACTCCTTTTAGTAGGCAATCTGGTTTTGAAATCTAGGTGTTCGGCTGCTAATTCAGTTAGCAGTAAAAAATCATGGAGTTTTGGTGCTAAGTTGTCTTTTTGTTATAGTTTAAATAATTTGGATTCTAATAAATTTATTCTTTTACTTTTGCAGTTATTTGCCACTTTGTCACATCTCACCACTAAAAGTAAAAGAAAAACCCACCCTCCATCCCTCCGGCCGGTGTCACGCCGAATCGAAACGGGCACCAGCCACTACCCCAACGCAATAAACTGTCTTAGACAGCTTCTCTGTGTTTGCTAGTTTGATCCATTAGTTTGTTTTATTAGTTTAATTAGTTTCATCTATACATTTCATTCGTCAGGTGCATGATATGGAGGGCAAGCGCAATTACTGTACTTTATTGGTACAGTCTCAATATCTAAGCTTGCTTAGAATATTTAGCCAACTTCTTAGGAAGAATTCTCTTCTTTTGGGGTTTTTTTTATTGCCCGTTCACCTCTATTTGCCAAGCAGAAGAAAATGAACGGGGACTTACCGTGCTTATCCTACTTTTATGTAGAAAATTTAATTTATATTATTTAATGTATTTTTCTTTTGGCTTTCCCCCCCGAAAGACGTAATTTTCGCCGCTCCTATGTTAATGTTAAAGCTAAGACCGAGCCCCAGCCCCACTCTGCTAATAAATCTTTTCTGCGAATTTTTTCATGGTGAGGGTCAAACCCCTAAGAAATAAAAAAATCTGCTATTGCCTGCGGCCATACTCTGGTGAATGCACCCCATCCCGCCCGATTTGGGAAGTTAAGCACCAGCAGGCCTGGTTAGTACTGCGGTGAGTGATCACGTGGGAACCCCGGGTGCTTGCAGGCTTTTTCTCTTACTTCCCTACCCGCAAACAAGCATTTCTGTTAGTACTGGTTAGTAGTTCTAAAAGCCACACAATTTCTAATTACCCGGGGTAACTACTTTTTAAGGTTAACCAACGATTCTAAAGCTACAGTTTCTGTACTTTATTGGTACAGTCTCAATATCTAAGCTTGCTTAGAATATTTAGCCAACCTCTTAGGAAGAATTCTCTTCTTTTGGGGTTTTTTTTATTGCCCGTTCACCTCTATTTGCCAAGCAGAAGAAAATGAACGGGGACTTACCGTGCTTATCCTACTTTTATGTAGAAAATTTAATTTATATTATTTAATGTATTTTTCTTTTGGCTTTCCCCCGAAAGACGTAATTTTCGCCGCTCCTATGTTAATGTTAAAGCTAAGACCGAGCCCCAGCCCCACTCTGCTAATAAATCTTTTCTGCGAATTTTTTCATGGTGAGGGTCAAACCCCTAAGAAATAAAAAAATCTGCTATTGCCTGCGGCCATACTCTGGTGAATGCACCCCATCCCGCCCGATTTGGGAAGTTAAGCACCAGCAGGCCTGGTTAGTACTGCGGTGAGTGATCACGTGGGAACCCCGGGTGCTTGCAGGCTTTTTCTCTTACTTCCCTACCCGCAAACAAGCATTTCTGTTAGTACTGGTTAGTAGTTCTAAAAGCCACACAATTTCTAATTACCCGGGGTAACTACTTTTTAAGGTTAACCAACGATTCTAAAGCTACAGTTTTTGCAAATTTATTTCAGTAATTGCGCAGCCATCCAAAATGCACCAGAATTTAGGCAGAAAACTTTCTTACTAGAAAAGTAAGAAAGGTTTTTGCCCAAGGAAAAGATGCTGGACTTCTGCGCATAAGCAGGTTTAGAAAAGATTGATAAGGTATAATAGGATGAGAAAAGACTCCTGTTAGTAGGCAATCTGATTTTGAAATCTAGGTGTTCGGCTGCTAATTCAGTTAGCAGTAAAAAATCATGGAGTTTTGGTGCTAAGTTGTCTTTTTGTTATAGTTTAAATAATTTGGATTCTAATAAATTAATTCTTTTACTTTTGCAGTTATTCGCCACTTTGTCACATCTCACCACTAAAAGTAAAAGAAAAACCCACCCTCCATCCCTCCGGCCGGTGTCACGCCGAATCGAAACGGGCACCAGCCACTACCCCAACGCAATAAACTGTCTTAGACAGCTTCTCTGTGTTTGCTAGTTTGATCCATTAGTTTGTTTTATTAGTTTACTTAGTTTCATCTATACATTTCATTCGTCAGGTGCATGATATGGAAGGCAAGCGCAATTACTGTACTTTATTGGTACAGTCTCAATATCTAAGCTTGCTTAGAATATTTAGCCAACCTCTTAGGAAGAATTCTCTTCTTTTGGGGTTTTTTTTATTGCCCGTTCACCTCTATTTGCCAAGCAGAAGAAAATGAACGGGGACTTACCGTGCTTATCCTACTTTTATGTAGAAAATTTAATTTATATTATTTAATGTATTTTTCTTTTGGCTTTCCCCCCCGAAAGACGTAATTTTCGCCGCTCCTATGTTAATGTTAAAGCTAAGACCGAGCCCCAGCCCCACTCTGCTAATAAATCTTTTCTGCGAATTTTTTCATGGTGAGGGTCAAACCCCTAAGAAATAAAAAAATCTGCTATTGCCTGCGGCCATACTCTGGTGAATGCACCCCATCCCGCCCGATTTGGGAAGTTAAGCACCAGCAGGCCTGGTTAGTACTGCGGTGAGTGATCACGTGGGAACCCCGGGTGCTTGCAGGCTTTTTCTCTTACTTCCCTACCCGCAAACAAGCATTTCTGTTAGTACTGGTTAGTAGTTCTAAAAGCCACACAATTTCTAATTACCCGGGGTAACTACTTTTTAAGGTTAACCAACGATTCTAAAGCTACAGTTTTTGCAAATTTATTTCAGTAATTGCGCAGCCATCCAAAATGCACCAGAATTTAGGCAGAAAACTTTCTTACTAGAAAAGTAAGAAAGGTTTTTGCCCAAGGAAAAGATGCTGGATTTCTGCGCATAAGCAGGTTTAGGAAAGATAGATAAGGTATAATAGGATGAGAAAGGACTCCTTTTAGTAGGCAATCTGGTTTTGAAATCTAGGTGTTCGGCTGCTAATTCAGTTAGCAGTAAAAAATCATGGAGCTTTGGTGCTAAGTTGTCTTTTTGTTATAGTTTAAATAATTTGGATTCTAATAAATTTATTCTTTTACTTTTGCAGTTATTTGCCACTTTGTCACATCTCACCACTAAAAGTAAAAGAAAAATGACTACTGCAACTATTAAGTGCATGAATGATGATGAGATTGAAGGATTTCTAGCAAGCACAATGGGCCACAAAGTTAAGGCCTTCTTCGTTAATGATTTACCATTAGAAGGAATAGTGAAGATTGACAGAGCAGGCAAGGGTGGAATTTATAACCAAGCTTTGAGTAAAACTGTTAGGGAACTGGGACAAACAGGATGTATCAAAATAGATGTATTAGAAGCTCCTAATGTGAGTGAAATCGAACCAGGAATCGCAGCTGCCGTGATAGCACGCACGAGGGAGGAAAGTCAGAAGCGGGATGCTGCAGTTCGACAAGAGAGCGAGGTGCGCTCGCATGAGACAAACATCCTCAAACAAGAAGTAATTGGAATTAAAGATCAGTTCCAGCAGTTTCAACAGTCTCAACTGCAGTTTCAGCAGCAGCTTCAGCAACAATTACAGCAACAGCTCCAGCAGCATTTTCAAAATACACCACATCAGCAGACCTCGCAGGGGCCACAGCCTGTACCACCACCAGTGCTTCCTGCAGCGCCTCAGCAAGGTACTCAGCAAGGTGGAGAAGAAGATTCACAGATGCAGTCTGCTGTATTAGACACGAATAGTGTTTTAGACTGGATTCCAATCATGGAACAACGGCTGACAGAGATCTTGCTGATTAAACTGGAATCAAAATTCGTAGGAAGAGTTCCCCCTGGACCAGGGGTTGAGTTGCTAGAGAATTATTACAATAACTTAGAAAGATTCATATTAGCTATGGAATTCATCCCAGGATGGGACAAGAACGAGAATGCAGTCTCATTAGGAAATAACTTGTTGAGAGATTTGAAGATTCAGAATATGTATTGCATGAATGGGACAAAGAGGTCGGATCTAATCAATCAGCTTAAAACCCGCAAACCCGCAAACCCGCAAACCCGCAAACCCGCAAACCCGCAAACCCGCAAACCCGCAAACCCGCAAACCCGCAAACCCGCAAACCCGCAAACCCGCAAACCCGCAAACCCGCAAACCCGCAAACCCGCAAACCCGCAAACCCGCAAACCCGCAAACCCGCAAACCCGCAAACCCGCAAACCCGCAAACCCGCAAACCCGCAAACCCGCAAACCCGCAAACCCGCAAACCCGCAAACCCGCAAACCCGCAAACCCGCAAACCCGCAAACCCGCAAACCCGCAAACCCGCAAACCCGCAAACCCGCAAACCCGCAAACCCGCAAACCCGCAAACCCGCAAACCCGCAAACCCGCAAACCCGCAAACCCGCAAACCCGCAAACCCGCAAACCCGCAAACCCGCAAACCCGCAAACCCGCAAACCCGCAAACCCGCAAACCCGCAAACCCGCAAACCCGCAAACCCGCAAACCCGCAAACCCGCAAACCCGCAAACCCGCAAACCCGCAAACCCGCAAACCCGCAAACCCGCAAACCCGCAAACCCGCAAACCCGCAAACCCGCAAACCCGCAAACCCGCAAACCCGCAAACCCGCAAACCCGCAAACCCGCAAACCCGCAAACCCGCAAACCCGCAAACCCGCAAACCCGCAAACCCGCAAACCCGCAAACCCGCAAACCCGCAAACCCGCAAACCCGCAAACCCGCAAACCCGCAAACCCGCAAACCCGCAAACCCGCAAACCCGCAAACCCGCAAACCCGCAAACCCGCAAACCCGCAAACCCGCAAACCCGCAAACCCGCAAACCCGCAAACCCGCAAACCCGCAAACCCGCAAACCCGCAAACCCGCAAACCCGCAAACCCGCAAACCCGCAAACCCGCAAACCCGCAAACCCGCAAACCCGCAAACCCGCAAACCCGCAAACCCGCAAACCCGCAAACCCGCAAACCCGCAAACCCGCAAACCCGCAAACCCGCAAACCCGCAAACCCGCAAACCCGCAAACCCGCAAACCCGCAAACCCGCAAACCCGCAAACCCGCAAACCCGCAAACCCGCAAACCCGCAAACCCGCAAACCCGCAAACCCGCAAACCCGCAAACCCGCAAACCCGCAAACCCGCAAACCCGCAAACCCGCAAACCCGCAAACCCGCAAACCCGCAAACCCGCAAACCCGCAAACCCGCAAACCCGCAAACCCGCAAACCCGCAAACCCGCAAACCCGCAAACCCGCAAACCCGCAAACCCGCAAACCCGCAAACCCGCAAACCCGCAAACCCGCAAACCCGCAAACCCGCAAACCCGCAAACCCGCAAACCCGCAAACCCGCAAACCCGCAAACCCGCAAACCCGCAAACCCGCAAACCCGCAAACCCGCAAACCCGCAAACCCGCAAACCCGCAAACCCGCAAACCCGCAAACCCGCAAACCCGCAAACCCGCAAACCCGCAAACCCGCAAACCCGCAAACCCGCAAACCCGCAAACCCGCAAACCCGCAAACCCGCAAACCCGCAAACCCGCAAACCCGCAAACCCGCAAACCCGCAAACCCGCAAACCCGCAAACCCGCAAACCCGCAAACCCGCAAACCCGCAAACCCGCAAACCCGCAAACCCGCAAACCCGCAAACCCGCAAACCCGCAAACCCGCAAACCCGCAAACCCGCAAACCCGCAAACCCGCAAACCCGCAAACCCGCAAACCCGCAAACCCGCAAACCCGCAAACCCGCAAACCCGCAAACCCGCAAACCCGCAAACCCGCAAACCCGCAAACCCGCAAACCCGCAAACCCGCAAACCCGCAAACCCGCAAACCCGCAAACCCGCAAACCCGCAAACCCGCAAACCCGCAAACCCGCAAACCCGCAAACCCGCAAACCCGCAAACCCGCAAACCCGCAAACCCGCAAACCCGCAAACCCGCAAACCCGCAAACCCGCAAACCCGCAAACCCGCAAACCCGCAAACCCGCAAACCCGCAAACCCGCAAACCCGCAAACCCGCAAACCCGCAAACCCGCAAACCCGCAAACCCGCAAACCCGCAAACCCGCAAACCCGCAAACCCGCAAACCCGCAAACCCGCAAACCCGCAAACCCGCAAACCCGCAAACCCGCAAACCCGCAAACCCGCAAACCCGCAAACCCGCAAACCCGCAAACCCGCAAACCCGCAAACCCGCAAACCCGCAAACCCGCAAACCCGCAAACCCGCAAACCCGCAAACCCGCAAACCCGCAAACCCGCAAACCCGCAAACCCGCAAACCCGCAAACCCGCAAACCCGCAAACCCGCAAACCCGCAAACCCGCAAACCCGCAAACCCGCAAACCCGCAAACCCGCAAACCCGCAAACCCGCAAACCCGCAAACCCGCAAACCCGCAAACCCGCAAACCCGCAAACCCGCAAACCCGCAAACCCGCAAACCCGCAAACCCGCAAACCCGCAAACCCGCAAACCCGCAAACCCGCAAACCCGCAAACCCGCAAACCCGCAAACCCGCAAACCCGCAAACCCGCAAACCCGCAAACCCGCAAACCCGCAAACCCGCAAACCCGCAAACCCGCAAACCCGCAAACCCGCAAACCCGCAAACCCGCAAACCCGCAAACCCGCAAACCCGCAAACCCGCAAACCCGCAAACCCGCAAACCCGCAAACCCGCAAACCCGCAAACCCGCAAACCCGCAAACCCGCAAACCCGCAAACCCGCAAACCCGCAAACCCGCAAACCCGCAAACCCGCAAACCCGCAAACCCGCAAACCCGCAAACCCGCAAACCCGCAAACCCGCAAACCCGCAAACCCGCAAACCCGCAAACCCGCAAACCCGCAAACCCGCAAACCCGCAAACCCGCAAACCCGCAAACCCGCAAACCCGCAAACCCGCAAACCCGCAAACCCGCAAACCCGCAAACCCGCAAACCCGCAAACCCGCAAACCCGCAAACCCGCAAACCCGCAAACCCGCAAACCCGCAAACCCGCAAACCCGCAAACCCGCAAACCCGCAAACCCGCAAACCCGCAAACCCGCAAACCCGCAAACCCGCAAACCCGCAAACCCGCAAACCCGCAAACCCGCAAACCCGCAAACCCGCAAACCCGCAAACCCGCAAACCCGCAAACCCGCAAACCCGCAAACCCGCAAACCCGCAAACCCGCAAACCCGCAAACCCGCAAACCCGCAAACCCGCAAACCCGCAAACCCGCAAACCCGCAAACCCGCAAACCCGCAAACCCGCAAACCCGCAAACCCGCAAACCCGCAAACCCGCAAACCCGCAAACCCGCAAACCCGCAAACCCGCAAACCCGCAAACCCGCAAACCCGCAAACCCGCAAACCCGCAAACCCGCAAACCCGCAAACCCGCAAACCCGCAAACCCGCAAACCCGCAAACCCGCAAACCCGCAAACCCGCAAACCCGCAAACCCGCAAACCCGCAAACCCGCAAACCCGCAAACCCGCAAACCCGCAAACCCGCAAACCCGCAAACCCGCAAACCCGCAAACCCGCAAACCCGCAAACCCGCAAACCCGCAAACCCGCAAACCCGCAAACCCGCAAACCCGCAAACCCGCAAACCCGCAAACCCGCAAACCCGCAAACCCGCAAACCCGCAAACCCGCAAACCCGCAAACCCGCAAACCCGCAAACCCGCAAACCCGCAAACCCGCAAACCCGCAAACCCGCAAACCCGCAAACCCGCAAACCCGCAAACCCGCAAACCCGCAAACCCGCAAACCCGCAAACCCGCAAACCCGCAAACCCGCAAACCCGCAAACCCGCAAACCCGCAAACCCGCAAACCCGCAAACCCGCAAACCCGCAAACCCGCAAACCCGCAAACCCGCAAACCCGCAAACCCGCAAACCCGCAAACCCGCAAACCCGCAAACCCGCAAACCCGCAAACCCGCAAACCCGCAAACCCGCAAACCCGCAAACCCGCAAACCCGCAAACCCGCAAACCCGCAAACCCGCAAACCCGCAAACCCGCAAACCCGCAAACCCGCAAACCCGCAAACCCGCAAACCCGCAAACCCGCAAACCCGCAAACCCGCAAACCCGCAAACCCGCAAACCCGCAAACCCGCAAACCCGCAAACCCGCAAACCCGCAAACCCGCAAACCCGCAAACCCGCAAACCCGCAAACCCGCAAACCCGCAAACCCGCAAACCCGCAAACCCGCAAACCCGCAAACCCGCAAACCCGCAAACCCGCAAACCCGCAAACCCGCAAACCCGCAAACCCGCAAACCCGCAAACCCGCAAACCCGCAAACCCGCAAACCCGCAAACCCGCAAACCCGCAAACCCGCAAACCCGCAAACCCGCAAACCCGCAAACCCGCAAACCCGCAAACCCGCAAACCCGCAAACCCGCAAACCCGCAAACCCGCAAACCCGCAAACCCGCAAACCCGCAAACCCGCAAACCCGCAAACCCGCAAACCCGCAAACCCGCAAACCCGCAAACCCGCAAACCCGCAAACCCGCAAACCCGCAAACCCGCAAACCCGCAAACCCGCAAACCCGCAAACCCGCAAACCCGCAAACCCGCAAACCCGCAAACCCGCAAACCCGCAAACCCGCAAACCCGCAAACCCGCAAACCCGCAAACCCGCAAACCCGCAAACCCGCAAACCCGCAAACCCGCAAACCCGCAAACCCGCAAACCCGCAAACCCGCAAACCCGCAAACCCGCAAACCCGCAAACCCGCAAACCCGCAAACCCGCAAACCCGCAAACCCGCAAACCCGCAAACCCGCAAACCCGCAAACCCGCAAACCCGCAAACCCGCAAACCCGCAAACCCGCAAACCCGCAAACCCGCAAACCCGCAAACCCGCAAACCCGCAAACCCGCAAACCCGCAAACCCGCAAACCCGCAAACCCGCAAACCCGCAAACCCGCAAACCCGCAAACCCGCAAACCCGCAAACCCGCAAACCCGCAAACCCGCAAACCCGCAAACCCGCAAACCCGCAAACCCGCAAACCCGCAAACCCGCAAACCCGCAAACCCGCAAACCCGCAAACCCGCAAACCCGCAAACCCGCAAACCCGCAAACCCGCAAACCCGCAAACCCGCAAACCCGCAAACCCGCAAACCCGCAAACCCGCAAACCCGCAAACCCGCAAACCCGCAAACCCGCAAACCCGCAAACCCGCAAACCCGCAAACCCGCAAACCCGCAAACCCGCAAACCCGCAAACCCGCAAACCCGCAAACCCGCAAACCCGCAAACCCGCAAACCCGCAAACCCGCAAACCCGCAAACCCGCAAACCCGCAAACCCGCAAACCCGCAAACCCGCAAACCCGCAAACCCGCAAACCCGCAAACCCGCAAACCCGCAAACCCGCAAACCCGCAAACCCGCAAACCCGCAAACCCGCAAACCCGCAAACCCGCAAACCCGCAAACCCGCAAACCCGCAAACCCGCAAACCCGCAAACCCGCAAACCCGCAAACCCGCAAACCCGCAAACCCGCAAACCCGCAAACCCGCAAACCCGCAAACCCGCAAACCCGCAAACCCGCAAACCCGCAAACCCGCAAACCCGCAAACCCGCAAACCCGCAAACCCGCAAACCCGCAAACCCGCAAACCCGCAAACCCGCAAACCCGCAAACCCGCAAACCCGCAAACCCGCAAACCCGCAAACCCGCAAACCCGCAAACCCGCAAACCCGCAAACCCGCAAACCCGCAAACCCGCAAACCCGCAAACCCGCAAACCCGCAAACCCGCAAACCCGCAAACCCGCAAACCCGCAAACCCGCAAACCCGCAAACCCGCAAACCCGCAAACCCGCAAACCCGCAAACCCGCAAACCCGCAAACCCGCAAACCCGCAAACCCGCAAACCCGCAAACCCGCAAACCCGCAAACCCGCAAACCCGCAAACCCGCAAACCCGCAAACCCGCAAACCCGCAAACCCGCAAACCCGCAAACCCGCAAACCCGCAAACCCGCAAACCCGCAAACCCGCAAACCCGCAAACCCGCAAACCCGCAAACCCGCAAACCCGCAAACCCGCAAACCCGCAAACCCGCAAACCCGCAAACCCGCAAACCCGCAAACCCGCAAACCCGCAAACCCGCAAACCCGCAAACCCGCAAACCCGCAAACCCGCAAACCCGCAAACCCGCAAACCCGCAAACCCGCAAACCCGCAAACCCGCAAACCCGCAAACCCGCAAACCCGCAAACCCGCAAACCCGCAAACCCGCAAACCCGCAAACCCGCAAACCCGCAAACCCGCAAACCCGCAAACCCGCAAACCCGCAAACCCGCAAACCCGCAAACCCGCAAACCCGCAAACCCGCAAACCCGCAAACCCGCAAACCCGCAAACCCGCAAACCCGCAAACCCGCAAACCCGCAAACCCGCAAACCCGCAAACCCGCAAACCCGCAAACCCGCAAACCCGCAAACCCGCAAACCCGCAAACCCGCAAACCCGCAAACCCGCAAACCCGCAAACCCGCAAACCCGCAAACCCGCAAACCCGCAAACCCGCAAACCCGCAAACCCGCAAACCCGCAAACCCGCAAACCCGCAAACCCGCAAACCCGCAAACCCGCAAACCCGCAAACCCGCAAACCCGCAAACCCGCAAACCCGCAAACCCGCAAACCCGCAAACCCGCAAACCCGCAAACCCGCAAACCCGCAAACCCGCAAACCCGCAAACCCGCAAACCCGCAAACCCGCAAACCCGCAAACCCGCAAACCCGCAAACCCGCAAACCCGCAAACCCGCAAACCCGCAAACCCGCAAACCCGCAAACCCGCAAACCCGCAAACCCGCAAACCCGCAAACCCGCAAACCCGCAAACCCGCAAACCCGCAAACCCGCAAACCCGCAAACCCGCAAACCCGCAAACCCGCAAACCCGCAAACCCGCAAACCCGCAAACCCGCAAACCCGCAAACCCGCAAACCCGCAAACCCGCAAACCCGCAAACCCGCAAACCCGCAAACCCGCAAACCCGCAAACCCGCAAACCCGCAAACCCGCAAACCCGCAAACCCGCAAACCCGCAAACCCGCAAACCCGCAAACCCGCAAACCCGCAAACCCGCAAACCCGCAAACCCGCAAACCCGCAAACCCGCAAACCCGCAAACCCGCAAACCCGCAAACCCGCAAACCCGCAAACCCGCAAACCCGCAAACCCGCAAACCCGCAAACCCGCAAACCCGCAAACCCGCAAACCCGCAAACCCGCAAACCCGCAAACCCGCAAACCCGCAAACCCGCAAACCCGCAAACCCGCAAACCCGCAAACCCGCAAACCCGCAAACCCGCAAACCCGCAAACCCGCAAACCCGCAAACCCGCAAACCCGCAAACCCGCAAACCCGCAAACCCGCAAACCCGCAAACCCGCAAACCCGCAAACCCGCAAACCCGCAAACCCGCAAACCCGCAAACCCGCAAACCCGCAAACCCGCAAACCCGCAAACCCGCAAACCCGCAAACCCGCAAACCCGCAAACCCGCAAACCCGCAAACCCGCAAACCCGCAAACCCGCAAACCCGCAAACCCGCAAACCCGCAAACCCGCAAACCCGCAAACCCGCAAACCCGCAAACCCGCAAACCCGCAAACCCGCAAACCCGCAAACCCGCAAACCCGCAAACCCGCAAACCCGCAAACCCGCAAACCCGCAAACCCGCAAACCCGCAAACCCGCAAACCCGCAAACCCGCAAACCCGCAAACCCGCAAACCCGCAAACCCGCAAACCCGCAAACCCGCAAACCCGCAAACCCGCAAACCCGCAAACCCGCAAACCCGCAAACCCGCAAACCCGCAAACCCGCAAACCCGCAAACCCGCAAACCCGCAAACCCGCAAACCCGCAAACCCGCAAACCCGCAAACCCGCAAACCCGCAAACCCGCAAACCCGCAAACCCGCAAACCCGCAAACCCGCAAACCCGCAAACCCGCAAACCCGCAAACCCGCAAACCCGCAAACCCGCAAACCCGCAAACCCGCAAACCCGCAAACCCGCAAACCCGCAAACCCGCAAACCCGCAAACCCGCAAACCCGCAAACCCGCAAACCCGCAAACCCGCAAACCCGCAAACCCGCAAACCCGCAAACCCGCAAACCCGCAAACCCGCAAACCCGCAAACCCGCAAACCCGCAAACCCGCAAACCCGCAAACCCGCAAACCCGCAAACCCGCAAACCCGCAAACCCGCAAACCCGCAAACCCGCAAACCCGCAAACCCGCAAACCCGCAAACCCGCAAACCCGCAAACCCGCAAACCCGCAAACCCGCAAACCCGCAAACCCGCAAACCCGCAAACCCGCAAACCCGCAAACCCGCAAACCCGCAAACCCGCAAACCCGCAAACCCGCAAACCCGCAAACCCGCAAACCCGCAAACCCGCAAACCCGCAAACCCGCAAACCCGCAAACCCGCAAACCCGCAAACCCGCAAACCCGCAAACCCGCAAACCCGCAAACCCGCAAACCCGCAAACCCGCAAACCCGCAAACCCGCAAACCCGCAAACCCGCAAACCCGCAAACCCGCAAACCCGCAAACCCGCAAACCCGCAAACCCGCAAACCCGCAAACCCGCAAACCCGCAAACCCGCAAACCCGCAAACCCGCAAACCCGCAAACCCGCAAACCCGCAAACCCGCAAACCCGCAAACCCGCAAACCCGCAAACCCGCAAACCCGCAAACCCGCAAACCCGCAAACCCGCAAACCCGCAAACCCGCAAACCCGCAAACCCGCAAACCCGCAAACCCGCAAACCCGCAAACCCGCAAACCCGCAAACCCGCAAACCCGCAAACCCGCAAACCCGCAAACCCGCAAACCCGCAAACCCGCAAACCCGCAAACCCGCAAACCCGCAAACCCGCAAACCCGCAAACCCGCAAACCCGCAAACCCGCAAACCCGCAAACCCGCAAACCCGCAAACCCGCAAACCCGCAAACCCGCAAACCCGCAAACCCGCAAACCCGCAAACCCGCAAACCCGCAAACCCGCAAACCCGCAAACCCGCAAACCCGCAAACCCGCAAACCCGCAAACCCGCAAACCCGCAAACCCGCAAACCCGCAAACCCGCAAACCCGCAAACCCGCAAACCCGCAAACCCGCAAACCCGCAAACCCGCAAACCCGCAAACCCGCAAACCCGCAAACCCGCAAACCCGCAAACCCGCAAACCCGCAAACCCGCAAACCCGCAAACCCGCAAACCCGCAAACCCGCAAACCCGCAAACCCGCAAACCCGCAAACCCGCAAACCCGCAAACCCGCAAACCCGCAAACCCGCAAACCCGCAAACCCGCAAACCCGCAAACCCGCAAACCCGCAAACCCGCAAACCCGCAAACCCGCAAACCCGCAAACCCGCAAACCCGCAAACCCGCAAACCCGCAAACCCGCAAACCCGCAAACCCGCAAACCCGCAAACCCGCAAACCCGCAAACCCGCAAACCCGCAAACCCGCAAACCCGCAAACCCGCAAACCCGCAAACCCGCAAACCCGCAAACCCGCAAACCCGCAAACCCGCAAACCCGCAAACCCGCAAACCCGCAAACCCGCAAACCCGCAAACCCGCAAACCCGCAAACCCGCAAACCCGCAAAAACCCGCAAACCCGCAAACCCGCAAACCCGCAAACCCGCAAACCCGCAAACCCGCAAACCCGCAAACCCGCAAACCCGCAAACCCGCAAACCCGCAAACCCGCAAACCCGCAAACCCGCAAACCCGCAAACCCGCAAACCCGCAAACCCGCAAACCCGCAAACCCGCAAACCCGCAAACCCGCAAACCCGCAAACCCGCAAACCCGCAAACCCGCAAACCCGCAAACCCGCAAACCCGCAAACCCGCAAACCCGCAAACCCGCAAACCCGCAAACCCGCAAACCCGCAAACCCGCAAACCCGCAAACCCGCAAACCCGCAAACCCGCAAACCCGCAAACCCGCAAACCCGCAAACCCGCAAACCCGCAAACCCGCAAACCCGCAAACCCGCAAACCCGCAAACCCGCAAACCCGCAAACCCGCAAACCCGCAAACCCGCAAACCCGCAAACCCGCAAACCCGCAAACCCGCAAACCCGCAAACCCGCAAACCCGCAAACCCGCAAACCCGCAAACCCGCAAACCCGCAAACCCGCAAACCCGCAAAC